>CM050209.1:2712500-2737500 GCA_027475355.1 Coilia nasus
AGAACTGCAGGAAGCTCCAATCATCTTCTCTCTCATCCACCGTCCATTTGCAGGCATGGCGCAGCTCAATAAAAGGGCATCTGACCCTGGACGGAGCTCAACCCCTTTGCCTCTCCATGCCCTGGCATCTGTGTAAAAGCTGGACACACCACAGCGCCCACCTCTGCCAAGCACAGTCACTATAAAGGAAAAAAAACAAGAAGAAGAGAAAGAAGAACGAACTGTAAAAAAAGTCACTGTCTCTTTAAGTATCTCACCTAATGCGAAAGGTCACACAGCTAGGTCTTGTCATCTTTCTCTTTTCTCTGTCTTTCTCTCTCTCTCTCTCTCTCTCTCTCTCACACACAAACACACACACACACAATCCTCCTCCTCCTCCTCCTGTCCTCCCCCACTCTGCTATCCCTGAGTGCCCACTTCCTGGCCCTGGGAGCCAATCGGCTTCCGCCCTTGCCTGCACTGCCACCAATGCGGAGCGGCAATCTGTCACCCGTGCGCGGGGGGGATGCTGCCCCGCTGGCCGCCTTCCGCACACTGCCTTCCGTAATGGCTTCTGGCAGCCACAGAAAGATAAGTAATGGCCGAAAAAAAAAGCCAGAAAAACAGACGAGGGATAGATAGATGGCGACAGAGATTGAGAGAGAGAGAGAACGAAAGAGGGAGAGCGAGAGAGAAAGGCAGGAAGACAGGAAAATTAGCCAGATGAGAAGGGGAGAAGGTGGCTAACAAACAAGGAGGGGGCAAGCGCACCACAGGACCTCAATCCCTCACTTTCTAAACCCACACTTTATTTCAGACCCACAGCTCCACACACACACACACACACCTTGTTCACCTCGGCGTGGCCTCTCTGTGCCACCCTGCTCTGGCCCGGTCGCTTTGCGAGATGCTTGGGAGAATAAATGAGTCGTTTTAATCCGCCTGACAGGCTGGCATTGGCCAGCCATGCCCTCCATCTGTACTGGCGTCCAGTGCTTCGCCGGGCCCCAGGCTGAGCCGCGTGCCAACCCAGCGCCCCGCTCTTCCTGGCTCTGGCTTCAGGGGACAGAAGGGTGAGAGCTCCATGCGGTAGCTACCCCTCCACACCAAAGAGCTATTTATATAAGAAAAGGGATTAACGTCCGCAGGCGCTGATGGACTGGAAGAAAGGGGAGAAAGATTGAGAGAAAGAGGGAAGAGAGAGAGAAGGGGGAGAGAGAGAGAAAGTTGGTGTTCACTGGCCCTTATATGTCCATGAAAGCAAAGGCTTCTGCACTGTGCTCAACTTATGGTGCTGTTCAAGGAAAACACATAAATGGGACGTCAGCTATGATGACTTTCAATCCTAATTTTTACAGCCTGACTAAAAGTTAAAGACCATTTGGTGAAAAGCACAAAAGGGACCTGTTGTTTTCATTGGTAATGGGGAATCAAAGTCTATTTCTGAATGTTGTGTTTAACACAAAATTGTAGAATATTTTTGAAACATAGGGATAGCCACAGGGATAAATTACTGTTACTTTATGTTTTCGTCTAATGCAAATAACTGTCCGACAAACCAAATAATTTTAACGTCATTCTGCACATCACTTTGCATGTAACTTGTCCTGGAAGAATCCCAGTCTAGACTCTGCATTAGTGACATTTTATTAAAGGAAGAGTAAAAAAATACCCAGTTGGTTACATATATGAGGTTTAGGAAACATCTTCTTTACACATTCTTCTTTACCCATTGCTGCTAGTGCACCAAGCCACTTCCACCATTGTCTCACTTCTCTTTCGAGCAGACTCACAGTAAGCATTTGGATGAAAACCACAATTTGACACATACATACAAGCACAGACACACACTCACACATAAACACACACACTCACACATAAAGACCCACAGATGCAGTCCAAGTGCATATACTTGCCATTATGGACTCACCTCCCTGTGTGAATAAACACACCGAACCACACAGACACACACAATCACACACACACACCAGTGAGCGGGGGCGTTAAACCCTCTGCTTCATGTCCTCTCGGAGCTCGATGGGATTTCTCCGCTCCTGCATCGCCCCTGCGAGCACTTGGCCGTGTGACTGTTCTCCAAAAGCAAGCAGAAATGGGGTCTGAGTGCCCAATTAAGATGCCCTTTCTAACTCACACACTCCACCACCCTCTAGCCACCAGTCAGGTGAGCGATGCCATCTTCTCTCCTTTCATCTACAAATTGTGTTTCTACATTATGGCCACCCCATTTCTCTCTCTTTCTCTCTGCCTCGTTCTCTCTCTCTCTCCCTCTCTTTTTCTCCCTATCTCTCTTTCGCTCTCAAGATTTCTATTTTCACTCTTTCAATCATAGCTCTCTCAACTCTCAGCTCTCTGAACTCTCTCTCTCTTTCTGTCTGCCTCTTTTTCTATCTGTCTGTCTTGTCTGTCTGTCTGTCCGTTTGTCTGTGTCTCTCTCTCTCTCTATCTGTCTCTCTCTCTCTGTCCCTCTGTCTTTCTACCTCTTTCTCCTTGTTCCCTATGGTTGGAGAGTAGGAGCCGGTGGCTCTGTGATCTGCCAGCTCTACATGCTTGCCAGTGCTGTGACTGGCATCTGATTGGGCTATGCGGGCGTCCGTTCACACACACATACACATTTAATACACACACATGCACACACAGAAACACATACACACACTTGCACACACATTTACACACACACTCCAAGAGTGCTCACACAGAAACACTCATACAGACACACAGCGACACTCACTCAAACATTCTCATTCTCAGACGAAGGCAAGCTGACAGAGACTGTGGTGCACTGGTGAAACATTCACCAGCACCATCTGCAGCCATCTTGTTCCTGGTTTCAAAGAGAGATGCTATGAACTCATCCACAAAAGGAAATTAGAAAACAACACATGAAAAGCAAGGTCAGCCATTACCAAAGAACAACTCCCCTCGCTAAAGGTCCTTGGTATGCCTTTGAAGTAGTTCTTTTAAAAAAAATTATAAAAACAATAGAGTCACTGACACACAAATGAACACGCATGCAAGCAAGCTTTTTCTCTCTCTCTGTCTCTCTCTCTCTCTCTCTCTCTCACACACACACACACACACACACTTATCCACTTTTTTGCCTCCAATCCCCATCACTGAGAATGCCAGAGCATCGTTTGATTATTTAGGTTAACTGCGAAGGCCATGACAGCTGGCTAGCATCGTACAGTACGCCAGCTCTGAAATAAATCATTGACTTTTTTCCCTTATCTCTTCTCAATAAGTAGGTTAATATCCACCACTGGCCATGTAATGTTTTATTCAGGGGAAAAGCAGTGACTCTGTAGAGGGCCGGCAAGTGTTTTGTGGCCAGGCTGGCACAGTGGACAGTGGGTGGGGCAGCAGGACTCTGGGCATGGGGACGGAGGCGTAGGACAAGAGGGTTCAGCGCCCGCCTCTGGTGCGGCAGGGCTGCATTAAACAAGCGCTTTGTAAGTGTGCCATCATTACTATTCATCACGGATAAATACTTAAGCACAGAGAGCTTAGTGTCCTGCTGTTTTACACTTCCTCCCCGATTGCCTGCATTTGCGCACTCACTTCGCTTCACTCCCTCGCTCGCTCTCCCGTTTGCTGGGTCTGTGTGTCTGTCAGCCCTGCTTGCTGCCTGCCCTGTCCTTCACCCAGCAGACTTGGCTCTTGTGTCCCCTGTAGATCTGTTCTCTTCCTTTCTTTTTGCCTCTGTGCTCTTGTCCTCTCCTGTCTATGTTTAGTATTTTTCTGCTTTTTTGTCTGCTCTCCTTCCTGCTTCATCTCGCCTCTACTGTACTCTCATGCTCAGCTGTGCCCTTCAACACAGTGTGGCACGGTGCGTGAATCACAGATGTCATCCCTCCACTTTGCCCTCAGGAAACACACATAAACACACACACTCGCCCGTGCGCGCACACACACACATACTCATGCACCATAAGGCTACATGGGCACTGGCACAGCTGCAGGTGTCCAGGGAAATGGCCCTCCCTGTTTGTGTTCTGCTCTGTTTATCCTTCTCCTTTCTCATGATCATTCTTTTGCCCCTCTCTCTCTCTGTGTCTCTCTCTCTGTCTCTCTCTCTTTCTATCTCTCTCTCTCTCTCTCTCTCTCTCTCTCTTTTACACACACCTGCTGTAAGCCTTTGATTGAACCACTAAAAACTTCCTAGTCTTTCCAAGCCTCATATCCTTGGCGGCCATCTTGAGGCTTGGCTACTACTTCACTCATTTCTTTATTTATCCCCACTACTTATGCCCCCCTACCTCCACCCCCCCCCCCCCTCCTCGCACACCCCCACACCCTTCTTCTACCCTACTCCTCTCCCCACATTCCTTTTTGGAAGGTGATCAGCTCTCCTCTTTGCCAGCGGTGTGTGGTGCGTGGCTCTGGCTCTAGCTCTGGTACGGGGCTGGCTGGCTGGCCGGCCGAGACAGGCAGGCAGGCAGGCAGGCGGTATGGGTGTGCGGTCGGTGGGCAGGCAGGCGGGCGGGCGGCTGATGAATGGCGGGCGCGATGCAGCACGGCAGCCAGAGCGGCGAGGTGGTGAGCGGCCGTCGCTGCTCATCAGCGTCTGGCCAGTGGAGGGGAGGAATCGCGCCGACAGCGCTGACAACTCAATTTAACACCAGATCTGGGGCCCGTTGGAACAGGGAGAAGAGGAACGAGAGGAGCGAAGGAAAGATGGAAGGAAGGAAGTGGAGACCGGATGGAGCCGGACGTGGCCCTCCTGGATAATTGATAATGCCACGGCTGCTGTCAGTCTTCTCTCGTATCCACATGTCCTCTCTCTCTCTCTCTCTCTCTCTTTCTCTCTGTTTATCTCTCTCTCTCCCTCTCCCTCTCTTTCCCTCTCTCTCTCTCTTACACACATACACACATACAGAGGGAGCTTTCACATGCACACCCCCAGAAATGACAGACGTGCAGCATATATTCTGTCTCTCTCACGCTCGTCTTCCTCTTGCATTCGCTGCTATGAGAGTGGAGGGCAGCAGGCCAGGGGCTGTGTGATATGCTAACAGAGCGCTTCTCTTACAAGCACTCCTCCATCAACCAGCTTCCAGTGATTTCCTCAAAAGTTCTATATGAGTCAGTGGGACAAGTCTATATCATGGCCAAAGAAAAAGACTATGAGCAAGTATGTGTGTAGGCGACAGAATAGAGAGAGAGTGACTTTTTAAATCCATTTGGCTGTAATTGAGGTGGAACAGTCAGTAAATGATTTAGGGTGGTCACAGATGAAGGTGAGTAGGTACACTGGATGCTATCATGGAAGGTTAATGTTAACTTTAAGCAAAGAAATATTTATATAGATGAAATAGATTACAAAATATTACAAATTGCATTACACTTAGCTGACGGTGTTATCCAGAGTGACTTAGAGTTATTTACAGGGTTTCAGTTACAGTCCCTGGAGCAGTGTGGGGTTAGATGCCTTGCACAAGGGCATTTCAGCCATGGATAGGGCGAGATTTAAACCTTCAACTCTCTGATCCCAACTCCAACTCCCTAACCACTAGACCACGACTGCCACATAGTTTTAGTTCTATATAAACATTTTACAGAATAGCTTGTTGAATACTTTAAAATTACTAAGTCTAATACCCATTGCATTGCCATTACCTAATGCATTGCCATTAGAGTAGTAAAATAATTAGTTAAAAACAGCGTAAACAATAATCAGAAGTTTTTATTTTAAAAGGGTATTATGGCTAACTATACCTCATTAAAATATACTTGTTTTTTTGTTAAAGGCTTACATCACTTTTCTGAAATGTCTACTGACACAGTCAAACGTGTATATTATGCAAGTCTTATGAGACATTCAGGGACAAATCTGCCTAAGGATTTTTTGAATATTTAGATATTCTCATGTATCCAAAGCAAGACCTTAATCAAAATTGTTTTTTTTAGTTTGTTTTCAAATGTTTTGAACATTTGACAGAAGCAATGCTGAACGCCAGCGGGGCAAATCTGGCCCATTAGGGACATCGACTCCCTTGTTCTAGGAAGACCCACAAGCAAGCTACAGAAAAATAGCAACTAAAAAAGAACACTATCCGAAGCCTGCTAGGATTTGTGTATGTATTGCCTTGAGATGCATTGTGTGGGAGGCTAATAGGGTAGCAGCAAGGGTTGAGAAATTCTTTGGTCTGGATGCCTTATTACTTCCTGTGGGAAAGACACCCTGAGCATATTCTTCATCTCATTACACGCACACACGCGCGCACACACACACACACACACACACACACAGAGCGACACATTTGAAACAGAAATAACAAGAAGCTCAAATAATCAGTGATTATAAATATATTTAAATATATTTAATGAGCTGGAAGTGGTAGTATTTTACATACGTTTTACTGAAAGATGAAAGGTATGCGCTAATCTGTTTCCAGATCCATAATGATAACCTTGTCATTAGTTTGATACTAGTTCAGTGAAAATTGTCATGTGATGTTCATAGGCCAGCACATCAATTGTGAGAAGTCTTTACCTAATAAATTAACTGAGGCTGTTTAATTAAAACGAGCAAGACTGTGTTATTTATAAAATAATGAGTAAAAAGACAGAGACCAGAATGAGAACTATATGATTTAGACACTTGGTGCACAGCAGGAAGGATTACTCATATTAAAAACATTGTGGAAGGGTGAAAAAAATAAAAGTGCAAAGATAGCAAACAGCTCCATGAACTTTCCATATTCTTTTCAGCTACGTTATTTCAGTACTTTTACAATGCTCAATGTCAAAAAGGCACCTGACTTCATTGGCCACCTCTTTCTGTCTCTGTCTGTCTGTCTGTCTCTCTCTCTCTCTCTCTCTCTCTCTCTCTCTCTCTCTCTTTCTCCCTTTTTCTTCTTGCTGCCACCAGCAGAAGAGGTGGATTCTGGGAAATAAATAAGTGAGCGGGGAGAAGAGCGAATCCCTCCGGTGTGTCGGGCAGACGTAATCCCCTTTTAATTTCCTTTTGGAGCCTGTGGCAGGGCTCTGGCTAATGCCTGGCCGCTCTAGAGGCTCGGAGGGTTGGGCGACAGAGAGGGGTTACGGGGGTCTTTACAAGGGGATCCAGGGGAGGAGTATACAATAACCAGCCAAGGCCTACACAGCCTTTACACACCCTGCTTTCTGTTTGTCCAGCACTCCACAGGGATTTCTGTGTGTGTGTGTGTGTGTGTGTGTGTGTGTGTGTGTGTGTGTGTGTGTGTGTGTGTGTGTGTGTGCACGCGTGTGTGTGCCTGGATGTTGGAGAGAGAGTGTCTGAGAATAAGGGAGAATCACAGACTCATACCCTATTGCACACAAACACAAATATGAAAGTATATGCATGCACACAACATAGGGACATAATATGCATAGGGACATATATACAGATACACACACTTACTCAGACACACACAAGCACAGTCAATCAGTGTATCTTATTTTTACACACACATACACACACACACACACACACACACACATATAAGTACAAGTGCATGCATATGAGCTAACATACCCTGGGTAAAATTGCTCCATATAGGGCTATTTATATCTTAATTTATACAGGCTGGTATGGGTCATGTATGTGATGTATAGGTCAACCCTTCTCCCTCTCTTCCAACCCTTCTCAATCCCACAATGCCAAGAGTAATATCGCCTCTTGAACAGCAATTTATTTTGCTCCTAGCAGAGTTATTTAAAAAGAAAGGGCTCATCATAAAAATGTATCCTTTTGCAGTGGATAGGGCACATTGACAATGGATTTCATTCTCATCGGTGAATGAAAAAGAGCAAATGGAAGACAGACAGAAGGCAGAGAGTAAGAGAAAGGGAATGAAAGAGAATAAAGAGGACCTGCAGAGAAAGAGATTGCGAGAGAGATCAAGAGATATTCACTTTGTTTTTATTTAGATATTTATTTTACAGGAATACTGCAAAGTGTATGGCCGAGTCAGATTACCAAAGGGCTATGATTAAAGGGGATGTTTTACATTCACTGTCCCTGGTGAGGGACTGATGTTGACAAGCTTTTTAAAAAACGGGAAAATGATACAGTAATATGTATCACAGAACATACTGTACATACTGTACTAGGCAAGGCAAGGCAAGGCAAGTTTATTTGTACAGCGTATTTCATACACAACGGCAATTCAATGTGCTTAACAAAAATAAAAGCAAAGGACAATATGTAAAAGCATAAAATATAAAGTAAGTGTAAAAGCATAAAAGATAAAATACGTGTAAATGTATTAAAGTAAAAATAGGTATGTGGTAAATAAAAGACATAAAAGCATAAAAAACACAAAATACATACTAAAATGTGTAGAAAACATTAACAGAATGTATCTGAAAACAGTTCGGTCTTAAAGGAGAACTTCGGTGTAAAATGAAAATTGGCATGTTAAAACATCATACCGAGTTGGTATGTGTACGGAGGAGCAAAATTGATTTAGCCTGTTGCATTCAGAGTTTAACTATTTTTTATCGTTTGTCCCAGAAGGCTAACAATGGAAGTGGTAGGTGCCCTTAGACGAAGCATGACGGCTACGCTATTTTTAAACCATTAAAACAGCTCGAAGAAACTCCACACTCCATCGGTAGTACAACAAAGGCCCTGACATTAAAAATGAGGCACTGAGAACTTTGTAAGTTATAAGTTGTAAGTTAACTGATGTGCTCAGATGCATGTTGGAGAGTTTTGAAAAAGTAGACATGGTATTGAGACACGCGTGAAAATGATTGGTAAAAACTGTAATGATTTAAACACAAGAAGCAATGTCGTAAGGTCAACTTACTGGGAGCCAGTGCGGGGACCTTAAAATTTGAGTGATGTGGTCAGATCTTTTTGTTCTTGTAAAAACCCTTGTTGCTGCATTTTGGATCAGCTGAAGCTGATGGTCTTTTTAGAAAGGCCAGTGAGAATGCCATTGTAGTAATCAACCCTACCGGAAATAAAGGCACGTACAAGTTTTTCTAGATCTTGTTTTGATATAAGACCTCTAAATTTAACAATGTTTTTTAGGTGATAGAATGCAGATTTAGTGATTGCTTTCATGTGACTGTTGAATGTTAGTTCACCGTCAATAAAGACACCAAGATTTTAACAGTATCTTCTGCTTTAAGCCCCTTAGTCTCAACAGCAGTGGTGATCCTAAGTGTATCTTCCTTTTTCCCCAAATACAATTACTTCAGCTTTATCTGAGTTCAGCTGAAGGAAATTGGGTGACATCCAGTTGTTAATTTGGTCAATACACCCATAAAGACACTCAAGCGGGGCATAGTCATTAGGTGACAGAGCTAAGTAAACTTGGGTGTTGTCAGCATAACTATGGTAATTGATTGAGTTTTTCTTGATGATTTGCCCAAGCGGAAGCATTTAAAGGTTGAATACTAATGGTCCAAGGATTGACCGCTGTGGGACAGTATGCAGTACAGTATGTAGTGCAGTGTCAAAAGCTGCACTAAAGTCCATTAACACCAAGATTGATGTTTTGCCAGCATCAGAATTAAAACGTATATCATTTATGTACTACTAGCCTGACTAGAATCACAAGTGCAACAGGACATGGATACTTACAGGTGTAGCCATGGGTGTAATTTATTGTATGGACTAGGGAGGGTAGGGACAAGTCCATACCAATTTTCAAATTAGCTCAATTGTCCCTACCAATTTTTCCACACATTGTGTAGTTTTCATAATTGAGTTTTTAACAAACTGTTGTGCCCCCACAAATGTTAAGACCAAACCTTAAGCCTTGATTGTTGCATTGACAAAGAACGTAAATGAGGAAAAGGTGAGTTTTGATTGAACATTACATTACATAGGTACATATTGAAAAACAAAAGAAAAGCTGTCAAAGAGTAAACAAACCATATTTTTGATGTGATGTTGCAGTGGTAATAGTTTTTAGGCACAAAATTGCCTAATTTGTTTCCCATAGAACTGTCGCCGTCTTGTTGTGACATGCGTTCGCTTACTAAACCACCTTCCTGGGTGAAAATGGGCTAAAATATGATTAGATTTTGGTGGTGATCTGAACTGCCCTGGCGGAGGTCTGCACTCTCTGAGTGCTTTTCTAGTTGGAAAATATTATTTGTTTACCTGAGTAGTCATTTGACTTCAAATGAACTGAAAATTAATAAGGTTGTGATTCACTGTTCCAAAGTAAGTTTGTAAAATTCAGGTCTGAAACTGTAAAAAGACCAGTACACCAGTTTAACTTAAAAACTTAATTGTAGTGGCATGATGTATGTGTCATTAACCATGCCTTTAGTGGATATCCATCATCCCCTAACAGCCACTCATCAAGAGGTGGGGTGCGTTTCCCAAACAACCAACCAACTTAGCTTTAAACCAACATGGTACGATGCACCGTTGAGCTAACCAACAACCAAAGTGCGACTGTGTCCCAAACACTGTCGTACCTTCATAGTCTGAACCAAGTTGGTTTGAACCAATATAGTCCAAACCACAATGGTTTCCAGATGTGTTCGGACATGCTCGTGCATTGTCGGAAGCAGAGAGAAACAATCCGAAGCAGGCTATGACCTTGTGAACGGAATTTAACAGAGATGACTAATTATGTAGCCTATTATTTATTGCCTAATAATAGGCTATTTCACATGATGTCGGGAATAACTGTGTACTAGGAAATAAACAATAGAAACTGAATAAATCTAACGGTGGAAAGTATCACTGAACCCTATATACTGCTGGCTTAGTGTTCATTTGTAATATAGCCTAGTGACAGATTTGCAAGACATTTCAGTGATTAAATAAACTTTAACATTGTTTATTGAATGACGCAGACCTCTGGATATGAACACAGATGAGTTGTGACTATGCACGTCTCATAAGCAGCCTATAGTTCTAGGCAATACATTAAGCTATAGGAAATCTCCCTGTCTTTGAAGTCATGTGGAAGACAAAGTCTATACAATGCTTTTATTTTATTTAAATCACATAGACTACGAGCCATCACAGCTAGCCTGATTAAAATAGCTTTCAAAATGCTATTTTGCATAGACACCAGGCGATGTCTGGTGTCTATCTGTAAATGCATGTGCTTATATGGCAGTATGCTACACGCTATCAACATTAGGTTTATTGCTTACAATGCACGTAATGACAGAGGAGCTGGAAGTTTATTTTCACCTTGGCGACCTGCATTCTAAAGTGTATGAACACAAGCCCAAGAATATGCAGACTGGCATAAATTGGCCACACTATGTTAATACGCAACAGGGGAGACACGTTCACCCTGAAACTACGTTAAGAAAAGTAACGTGGCAGTTGAGAATGTCAACAATTTCATGTAGCATTTTAATTATGCATCATCCCGGATTAGAACCAAAGTACTATCTACAAACACAGGTGTGCATGACCTGCGCTCTACCAACAGCACCACAGAAGCAGCTCCTAGCTTACGGAATTTGGAGGTACTTGAAGGTACGTCACAGCATAAGTCGCTTAAGCCAAACTGCCAAACGAGTTGCAAATATCCTCCTAGATCAATTGTTTTGCTACAACAACGGGATTTTTAGATTCTACACTGTATATTTCTCACCTCGTTTTGTAAAATCTGAGGGATACAACGTCAAACAACGGAGATATTTACAATGATCGAGGATTTCGAGACATTCGGTCCGCCATGTTGGATGCCGTCGAGACCTTCAAACAACGTTGGTTAGGTGGAACTAAGCACCGAGAGCTGTGGTTGCAAACCTCACTAGTTACCAACGTGGTTGCGAATGTTCGTGTTTTGGGACACGCCTGTGTCGGTCGCACTATGTTGGGACTATGCTGGTTTACACTATGTTGGTTCAAACTATGTTGGTTCACACGAACGAAGGTTTTGAGACACACTTGCGTCGCACCTACATAGTTTGAACCAAGTAAGTTGCTAACAACGTTAGCAACTATGCTTTTGGGAAACGCACCCCAGGGGTGCATTTCCCAAACAAGGACGGATGTTAGGATTAAACCACCGCTGTACAACGTAGGTTCAAACTACCCAGCACCCCGAGTTCGACTGTTTCCCGAAAATCTCCAACCACCAAAGTACAATGAGAGCCTGAACTATATTAGTTTAGACCTCGATAGTTCAAACTGCAAAGTATCCAGATGTTTCGGAAGTGTTCGGAGAGTATTCGGATGCATTCGTTGCGGATAACGACAGAAACGATTGAACTACATAAGGACAGAAACGTATCTCCTTTCATTTAAGCCGGTATGACAGCTGTAGAAACTGGGATATCTCCGTCAACACAACTATGTACCTTACTCATTAAAAGCAACAACTGTATTTCAGTTTGTGTCATATGTCAGTGTATTTTATTTATATTAAATGGACAGCTGTAAATATAACCACTCCCTCCATGTAGTAAAGTGGTGTAGTGGGTAAGTGGTAAGCTCGTCAGCTTGCAAAGGAAGTGTGCTACCTTCTTCGGTGAGATATGGGTTTGAATCTTGCTGAATGTTAATCAATTTAAAATGATTGACATTCAGATCTGTGGGACAATGGAATAACCTCGATTGTGGGTCAGTAATCCGTACTCATACCACAGTATTACAAAATGCTCATTAACATCACTGACGTAAATTTACTTCGATCCAATCACATTTTGCAACAGCTGTTTGTGTGTTATCGGGAGTGTTTTCTACCTTCTTTGTACATGATCTGGCAATGCCACACTGAAAATTAAGTGAATTGGGAGTAACATCATTCATGCAGATGGTGGCAGTATCACATAGACGGCTCCATAATCTGCCCCAAAAAGGCCAAAGGGGACGAGCAAAACGTCATGTGAACAAACACAATGGTCTAACGACAGGTCCATGCTAATCGTTGCTACTGCACAACTTTACAAGGCAACTTCCGCTGGATCAGACTTTGTAACTCTGGAATATCTCTGTCAACACAACTATGTGCCTTATTCATTAAAAGCAACAACTGAGTGTCATATGTATATGTATTTTATTTACACTACATAGAATTACGGCTATAAATATAACCACTCCCTCCATTTAGATAAGTGGTGCGGTGGATGAGTGGTTAGCTTGTCAGCCTGTCAAAGGAAGTGTGTTACCTTTTTCAGTGAGATATGGGTTTGAATCCTGCTGAAAAGTAATCAATTTGAAACAGGTGGAAATTATCTATGGGACAATGGAATAACCGTGCTTGTGAGTCAGTAATCAGTGGTCCTACATCACAGTATTACAAAAGCGCTCATTAACATCACTGACGTACATTAACATTGATCCAACAACATTTTGCAACAGCTTTTTGTGTGTTGTTGGGTGTGTTTTCTACCTTCTTTTTACATGATGTAGCAATGCAATACTGAATTGGGAGTAACATCATTCATACAGATGGTGGCAGTAACGCACAGACGGCTACTGAATTTGCCCCAAAAAGGCCAAAGGTGACAAGCAAGACGTCACGTGAACAAACACGACGGTCTCACGACAGGTCCATGCTAATCGTTCCAACCATAGACATCCTATACATCCTGGGGTGCGTTTCCCAAAAGCGTCGTTGCTTTTGGGAAAGTAAAAGTAAAGTAAAGTAAGTAAAAGTGAAAGTAAATAAACTCATCATAAGGCATCCATCCAAATCCCACCAAATGTGGTATCCATCCATATAGCATAGCTCCAGCTAGTGAAATGGGTAATGTAAAGAATCTACTTGAAGTGAGAAAAACAGCACAAACAGGATTAACCCTGCTTGATGGGGGGTATATTAGCATAGAGTGACATCAAGCAATTAGCCTGGCTATCGCGACTTGTCAATGCTCTAAGAGCATCGGTCTGGCCAAGCTGTGTTGTAAACCATTTCTCAGAAGGCGGGCTTAACCCGCCTCTTTCAAATGCCTCTGTTTGCTACTGGACGAAGCTTCAACCAATCACACCCCTCTGTCCTCTGATGTATACGTAGCGAAAGAAACTGCTTGATCCAAACAAAAAGTAGTAGTAATCTGTAGTCATATAGCAATGGCGTAAGAGGATTTTTGTTGGATTTGTGAGGTGAACATGAGAGTGGCTGGTGTTGGTCATTCAATATTGATATTCGAAAAACGAATCAGTGCGATCAAAGGCGACATGACCACAACAACAGCATCCGCGCAAAGCCCAATGGACTTGGCTACCAGCGGGGCTAACTAATAAATTAAACTTTTACCGAAGCCGGTCGGTAGCATTGCAAAAACACCCTTTCCCGCAACAAATGCTTCAAGGGCTACCCTTTGCTCTATTTTCAGATAGAACTTCCCTTTGAATTCGTCCTAAACAGCAGCTACAGATGCATGGAAATCTTACGGTTGCTCCACGTTCGCCATGTAGACAGTGACTGAGATAGATTTCCGGTCGCCAAACTACCGCGTCATTGCCTTTTGAAATGCTCGATTTTCATTGGCCCCCTATCTGAGGAGTGAGCAGAAATGGTTTAGATAGGCAGCTTGGCCAGACTGACTTGCTCGCGAAATGTAAATTCAGCGTCACAGGCAGTATGGGCACACCCAGGCTATCAAGCAATAGCAGCTCACACCACAATTTCTAACTCAGGAGCTCCTCTAGTGGTCAGAGTCCACCAGCTACACCTACACAGCATAACTATTTCAAATTGTGATTTGTGAATGCAAGGCCCATCAGCAATAGCCTGAGTGTGCCCATACTGCCTGTGACGCTGCATTTACATTTTGCGAGCAAGTCAGTCTGGCCAAGCTGCTAAACCATTTCTGCTCAGTCCTCAGATAGGGGGCCAATGAAAATCGAGCATTTTTCAAAAGGCAATGATGCGGTAGTTTGGCGACCGGAAATCTATCTCAGTCACTGTCTACATGGCGAACGTGGAGCAACCGTAAGATTTCAACGCATCTGTAGCTGCTGTTTAGGACGAATTCAAAGGGAAGTTCTATCTGAAAATAGAGCAAAGGGCAGCCTTTGAAGCATTTGTTGCGGGAAAGGGCGTTTTTGCAATGCTACCGACCGGCTTCGCTAAAAGTTTAATTTATCAGTTAGCCCCGCTGGTAGCCAAGTCCATGCTTCCTTTAATCCTTTAACGCCATTGCTATATGACTACAGATTACTACTACTTTTTGTTTGGATCAAGCAGTTTCTTTCGCTACGCATCAGAGGACAGAGGGGTGTGATTGGTTGAAGCTTCGTCCAGTAGCAAACAGAGGCATTTGAAAGAGGCGGGTTAAGCTGCCTTCTGAGAAATGGATTTACAACACAGCTTGGCCAGACCAGTGCTCTCAGAGCATTGACAAGTCGCGATAGCCAGGCTACATCAGCAATGAACATTCGATAATTAGGGCCCTAGCACCGGAGGTGCAGCCCTACTGCTTTTAGAAAAAATATTCTTCTTCTTTCTTCTTCTGCCGCACTCAACTCAACCTAAAGACACTTCACACTCGAAAACATGACATTTGTACACACATTGGACTACATGCCTGCCAAACTTTCATGTCCCCAAGTGTTTCAGTGTCCCAACAATTGTTGGCAGAAAACTGATGATAATAACAGTAAAAAAAATCTAACAAAAACCAATATGATCACTAACGCTAGCTTTGCTAGCGGCAGTCATAACAATTTCTGACAAATTTTAAAACAACAAAAGTAAACGAACTCATCATAGGGCATTTATCCAAATCCCACCAAATTTGGTATACATCATCTGCAGACGATGGCATTAAAAAGTTATCAAAGAACTAATGATGTCTTCTCAGAGACAGAGGCTTGGCTGTGGGTGTAGGCCAGAGACTCCATAGTGCCCCCTTATGTTTTAGAGCCCTGTGGTTGGCATAAAGTTTCATTTACCCTCACCACATTTGGTAGGTGCATTGGGGTCACCAAAGCAATGACTTTCATGCGTATATTGCATTAGCCATGCAGGAAGTCAGGTAATTGGGGTTATATGTGTTTGGACAAATGATCAATTTAAACAAGGTTGTCATAGGGTGTTAATGTGAAGTCTTTGAGACTTGGCTAAATGTTGTGACATTTCATCACAGGGGATGATGTTTCCGAAAAACAGTTTTTGCTAAATTAAAAAAAAAAATTGGAAAATTAAAAAAAAAAAAAAAAATTGGCCAAGGCAGTGTTTTGCGTTGCACACATCACATTAAAAATGAATGGTAGAATGTTATGAAGCGTGGCATTCACGCTGCAATGTGAAACCACTCTAAGACCTGAACTATAAATTGAAAAGTATTTTTTCCCAGATATTCTGAATCAGTATGCCCTTATAAGTATTACTACATTACACTTAGCTGTACACATAGTTTTAGCATATAAAATGAATGTTAGCTCAAGACAAGTCATTTTTCTAAAAAAAAATCATGTTCTCATATGAGGACATCGGGTCTATCTTACTATAAAAAATTGAGAAGGCAAATGTATAACAGTGTAAATCTATTTACACAGAAAAGTTTTCACAGGATACATGTACATTAAAATTTGGTACATGATTACAGGTGGGTGTAATTCTTATTCGGTTACCTCTGTGACATTTCTAGTACTAAAAGTACTAAGTACACAGAAATGTCATCAGATGCACAGCATATGGCAGCATTTGAAACTGTAGAGGGCACTGGGATATATTTCATCTGTATGTTACTTTTGTCAATATTAATTCCAGTATTAGTGTGTTTCACTAGATACTAGAAAAAAAATATTTTAGGGTGCAGTTACACATGAATAAGCTAGTCAACAGAAAATTGCAGCCATACGTATAGACATACATGCACATCATTTTCAGGCACACAGATACGAACACATTTTTGAAAGCACATTTGTATTGTTTTGTTAGTTAATACATTAGGGTAATGCACTATATAGTGGATAAGTGAATTCTTTCTAACAGTGCACACTACCAACATGGATATTTGTATGGACTCTTTCCGAAAGCATACATTTAAGTCCCAATGTCCTTGTATGAGGACTTAAATGTATGTTTACTCAAATGAGGGCAATAGGTATTTATTAATAAAAAAAGTACAAGAAGCCATAGATACAATGCCCTAATATGAAAATGCCAGGACTTAAAGCAGCACTATGCAACTTCTTTGAGTAAATTAATCATCTTCATAAGTCAGTATATGCTTAAAGGAGTCATTACCAGGTGAATAAAGACTTTCTCGACCGCCCCCGCTATCTGTGGACAGAATACCAATACTCCGTCCCGACACCCTCAGACTCACAAAGTCTCAAATATCATGAGAAGCAAAACCATGTTAAATTCTGTAGAAATTCTAACTTTACTTGCATCAGTGGACATGACTACTTTCGTATTCAGCGGTTATTCTACAGGTACTACTCGGAAAATTAGGATATCCTGAAAAAGTGCATGCATTTCAGTTGTAACTCAACTTTAAAGATGAAATGTAGGCTCAGGACCCTTTTGCAAGTGTTTTGCATTACTTACCTGATTAGTGTATGACACTTTGAGCCTACAATACTGAACATTTTCACAGTATTCTCATTTTCTGAGTTTTTGGGTTTGAGGTTTTAATAAGCTGTAAATCATAATCAGCAAAATTACAACAACAAAAAGCTTGAGATATCTCACTTTGCATGTAATGAATCTAGAAAATGTATTGGTTTCACCTTTTATGTTGGATTGCCTGAATAAAACAACTTTTACATGATATTCTAATTTCCAGAGTAGTACCTGTAATCAGTTGAGTTGAAAAAACATGCACAGAGTGAGGGGAAGGGAAAACAATACATTTTTGCAACAGTGTGCATTTACTTGGAGACACTAGGGGGAGCTCTAGGGGGTGCTCTGTTGAGAAGAAGCACTCAAAGTTGCATAGTGCTGCTTTAAGAGGTTTGGATGCTGAGTATTACTTGTCTTTGAGAGGATGTATACATTACCTGTTTTTGTATTTTTGAAGTTGAACCAGAACGGTCGAGCGAATCAACTATCCCCATAGCTTGGTTTGGTGTAAGCACACTGACTGCAGGACACATAGAATATAGAGTAGGCTATGTACGCAGTGAACAACAATACCACTGACATAAGCTGTGGAGAGGAATAAGCAGATCACCGGGTGAGTCTTTAAAGAAACGAAAAAGAAAAAAGGAAAATATTGAGAATCAATGTGAAATTTTATGAATCTCAACTCTGTCAGTTAACAGAAGCCATGATAGGTTCAATATTGGAAAATGGGGATGACTGACCTCCTCTGTGAAGATGAACAGTCTTTCACCTGCCATTCACCCCCAGCATGAGCCTCTCTGCTCAGTCTGCCTGATTACCCTGCATGCAGACCACATACAGCATGCTGGAAATGCTCACACACAATCAGTAATGATGCCACCCCCCCTCCACCTCACCTCCCACCCCATTCCAACTCCTTAGTCCCTCTCAGTTCTTGTTTTTCTCAAGGTACTCTGTTGCTCGCTTACTCGCTCTTGCTTTTTGAACCAGTTCTGTATATAAGATGATGTATATAGGCTTGTGTTTATTTTGTGAATGAAGTGATTAATGTTCTGTAATAAAAGACTTTTAAAATTCAAATCCCCTTTCTATCAGTTTCTCTTTCCCCCTCCCTCTTGTTCTTTCTTTCCCCGTCTCTGGAAGCAGCTAGCGTTGACCCACATTCAGCAGCGTTTGCAGAGAGTGCTGAGACCCCTTTTTGCTGAGACTAATGTCCTCATCATATTCAGTTGAAATAAGTTGGTATTCTGTGTCTAAAATTAGTTGCTAATAATGTGAATCAGGCAAGGCATTTGCTTCTGCTTGTGTGTGTTGGCGCGTGCATGTTATTGTTCTGTTGCACATCTGAGTGTTGTCTTTATCCTTACTAATATGTGTGTGTAGATTGTAGCTTAAGTATTGTGTACAGTGTGTGCCTGGTGCATAAGGGTATGTGCACTAGTCTAAATGTGTGTATTTCTTATGTGTCTGTACATTTGTGTACATTTGCAAGTTTACACACGTGACCATGCTCTAAAATGTGTGTGTGTGTGTGTGTGTGTGTGTGTGTGTGTGTGTGTGTGTGTGTGTGTGTGTGTGTGTGTGTGTGCACGTGTGTGTGCATGCATGTGTGTGTGTGTATGTGCCCGCGGCCCAGCTGAGGTGATTACGGGGGTTATTAGGGAACAGATAGAGAAGCTAACGTGAGGTTGTAATTAAAGACTTATTAGAGAACAGATAGCCGTGCCCGCTCTCTGCCAACTGTCTCCTGCCATCTGCTGCTTCTGGACCCTGTGCTGGTGGCGTCACACAGACACACACACACACACACAGGCCAAGGCCTGCTGGTCTTTAAGAGGGAAGGCACCAACATAATACTATGCCACTGTGACCATTCAAATATGTGCACGTCTTTGTGTAGGTGTGTGTTTGTGCGCATGTGCATATGTGCATATGTGACTCATTTGCTTAGGAACAAAATTGACTGTATAGAATCGTCGGTAAATTTTGGTTTAAAGTCATGCAACATATTTTAAATGTAACACTTGCGTATGTGACACCAACACTTGCGTAAGTGTGGGTGTGGGTGTGTGTGTGTGTGTGTGTGTGTGTCCCTGAGCAAAATGTGTGCAGGCATTTTTGCATGTGCCAATACCTTTTGGGTGGTACAATTTAAAAAAAAATCTCATGAGGCTATCAGCCTATATCATGACTGATTATATTTTAAAGCATCATTTCCTCAGCAACTATTTTCTTTGCTTTTTCCATCACATTTGCAGGCAACAATATTTCTTTCCTTGCTCTCCCTCTTGTCCTCTCTCTCAGTCTCTCTCTTTCACTTGCTTACCATGGCTCTATTCCTCCTCCTTTTTCCTCGTCTTCTGTGTCTACCCTGTCTCTCTTCCTGCCTTCCCTCTCTTCTTCCCTCCCTCCCTCTCTCTGTGTTTTTATCCATTTTATTTTCAGTAATATTGAGGGGATTAACCCCACTGGCCCCTGTGTGGTTACTGTTTCATTTGATTCTTATTAAAATCTTAAGAACCTGCTTTATTATTCTGCTATGACACTGCCTCAATAATCTAGCGACGCATGAGTGGCACGCACGCCTCTGTGTGGTTTGTGTGTGTGTGTGTGTATGTGTGTGTGTGTGTGTGTGTGTGTGTGTGTGTGTGTGTGTGTGAGTGTGTGTGTGTGTGTGTGACAGACGGAGAGAAAGTGAGAGATGTGTAGCCTGCATACAGCGCAGCAAGGTGACAATGTATGTTTTTCATTTGTTTATCATGCGGTGCATATTCTGGATATGTGTGTGTGTGTGTGTTTCAGTGTATTGGTGCATGCAGTTCAAAATCTACTGAAATTATTTATTTTATTTTATTCCCTTCGCTGCAGGCTTTTGACTGATTAAGTGAAATAAACCCTCAAACATGTCCGAACTCACGAGCCACATGCTATGATCAATGGGACATGGGTAGCACTTTATTGAAGACAAGCATCTACCTTTACCCAAAATATCTGTGTGTGTGTGTGTGTGTGTGTGTGTGTGTGAAAGAGAGAGAGAGTGTGTGTGTCTGTGTATGTGAGAGAGAGCAAAAGTGAGACCATTCTTATATCAGACAGCAGCTGCAAGCAAACATCATTGATTTTGTGACACCTCTAGTTTGTCTTGAACGAGTAACAAGAACAATGTTGTCATAGCAAAGCTTTATGGATCAGACAGCGATATCTATGGCAGCTGCAGTGACCCGAGGCGGCTTATACCCAGTATCTTCGCCCGACGCTCACCGATCCTTTCCCGCGCGTCAGATGAAGAGGTGTTGCGAACAACAAGGCATGCCACGAGGCTTCCCCAAGTCTTCAATCCTCCTTGAACATTTTCATTTTGCGTGCTCCGGGAAAGGAACCGCAACTTACACCAACCAGGCGCTGCACTGTGAAAATAAACAAACTGCTTTCACATGATCAGTGTGGGGTATCTCTGGGCTGTACGACTACATATCGAAGCTGATGCCACCCCATGGTTGTTTCATTTCGAGGAAATTATGAGCTTGGATGAAATTGTAGTGCCACATATAATTTTTGTGAAGGCAGAATGCATGTCTTACAAGCTTTGTGCTACATGTATGCAAGCTTATATGCTGTCATACACCACACACACACACACACACACACACACACACACACACACACACACATATATATATATGCACCCACAGACACATGCAGAAACAGACTAATGCCAAGAAAATATCTGAAATGAGGCCAAGCAGCTAATCTGTGATAATATCAGCGGTTTCCTTATTAGATAAGTATCACTTGCATCCTTTATTGATTCTGCATTTCACTACACTAGATTGATCTCTGTCCAGGCCCTTTGTATTCTCATTTTTATTACTGCCGCAACCTTTTGCTCTCCTTTTCTTTTTTTAAATAGATTGGCTTGAATGGATATATTGGCTTGTGTGTTTTTGTGGGTTATGCTGGCCTTCAGTGAGTGAAATGTGTGTGTGTCTCGGTTACAGGGAGAGGCAGAGATTACTGCAACTCATGTCGACTGACTCTGTCGTCATCATGGGCTCAGTAAGACTCTCTTTCTTCCCTCCCCCCTCCCTGGCAAACAGAGCACATAACCAAAAGCCTCCTCACCTCTGTCGTGCCGTGAGGTCGCGCCATCAAAATGACTCTTTTTATTACAGTTCATAAAGACGGGCTCCCCCTGTGGCCCAGGGAAATTTCCCATAAACTTTGATCAAACAAGAAGTCGGCCTCACGGTGCGTAAAAAATAGCCGCTCTCGATAGCGCCAAGTGAAAACACACTGGAAAACAGTGCAAATAGCAGGACTGTCGCCGTATATCAACTCATTATTGACCGGAACGTCAAGGGAATAGATTTCATATAAAAAACAATAATGAGTTTTTCTCTTAAGTTTTTTTTTTAAATCTTGCTGCAGAAGTGGTAGATGACAATGCCTCATCGGTAAACTTTTAGGCTTAAATTTAACAAGAGTGTTTTCCTCTGAGAGCACATGGTAAACCATTTGCAGAATTACAAATCTGAGTATGTGAAATTCTTTTTATTAGACGTTTACCTAAGACCTTACTCTTGCTTATATAACCAACATTCTCATATGATATAACATATAACCTATACCATATATATTTATAACATACGTTTTTCATAAAATCTAGAGACAATTTTATTTCTTAAATGTTAATTACAGGTTGCGGTCATAGTCATATATGCTGTGTGTGTGTGTTTAAATTGTATCTGTCTTCTATCTGACTGTCTATCTTTCCGGACCCCACTGTGTATAACTCTTTTCCTTCATCTTACACACACGCTCTCTCTCTCTCTCTCACTCTCTCTCTCTCTCTCTCTCTCTCTCTCTCTCCTTCTTTCTCTCTCTCTGGATGAGGCGACTCAAATTTTCCTTTCACTCCTCCTCTTTTCTCGTGTCTGTCCTGGCTATCTGTCTGCTAAATCTCTCCATTCATCCCCTGTTCCCTGCTGCTCCGCTCCTTTTCTTCTTTGCCTTTCTCCTACTCTGCCACCCCCTCTCTCCATCGCTCTCTCTCTCTCTCTCACCCCTCCCTTTGCGCATCAGGTAATTCTGCCTTTCATGTAATTGTGTCCTATCTCACTCTTATCAGCTGCTCAGCTGCTACCATTCTACTGCTGTCTTGTTCTCTCTCTTTGTCTCTCTCTCTCTCTTTATCTGTTCGTCTTCTGTCGCTCCTCCTGTCTATTTTGTCCTGTGCATCCCTCATCTGCAGGAGTGTTCTTTGTACTGGGCAATTGATGCAGTTTAATCAGCCGGGCAATTAGAAAAAAACACTAAAGGTAGTAGTTCATTTTGTCAAAATATAATTTACAAATGTGACCACTGTAGACACCTTTACACATTTACAGTAAATGTGATTCACAATTTGCTCTGTGATTTTCTGGTTTTATTTACATATTTAGTGTATGTGTGTGTGTTTGTCGGTTTGTGTGCCTTTGTGTGTGTGTCTGTCTCTCTGTTCATTTCTTTGTCTCTCTGTCTCTTCTTTGTATCTCTCTCCTTCTCTACCTCTCTGTTTTCTCCTTTCTCATCCTCTCACTCCCTGACATATCACACAGGCCTGTTGCTGTCCCCCCACCTCCCTACATCCCTTCTGCTTTCTCAGCTCTATGCCAGAGCTTAAATATGTTACTCTTTCTTTTCCATGACTGTGCACTCTCTACTCTCTACCTTAAATGAATGTATATTTTTGCAAGCATCTATTCAATGCCTGTTTATTTGACTATATTATAATATTTGAATAGAAAATCTTCTGGTACTATATGTATGTATATGTTAGCCCTTAAAAAAGAGATTTGCTCAATATGATTACTTATGTGTTTATACATAGCTCAATATAGTTCAGTTTACCTGTTTATCTATATATTTTATGTTGTGAGAAGTTTGGTGTATAAACAGTTCTTCTAGGTTCTTCTGAAGCTACCACAGTAGTGTTGCACTGAGGTTACTGTAATAAAGTGACAAAGTTAAAATGATGTTATGTTATACTTCAGTATGTCTAAATGTTTATACATGTAAACATCCCAGTTAGTTTTTGAAATGTCAGAAGTGCTCACATTCACCTGATATTACTTCTGAGTGTTGAGTGGAGTGATCGATAACATACTGGACTGGAAATTCAATACCGAGGCTGTATATAAGAAGAGAATGAGCTGACTATATTTCCTAAGGAAGCTGAGACCCTTCAATGTGTGCTCAAAGATGTTGGAGATCTTTTACCTGTCTGTTGTTGCTAGTGCTATCTTCTTTGCTGTTGTGTATTGGGGCAGTGCATTGGAGCCAGTGATACTATCAGACTGAATAAGATCATCAGGAAGGCTGGCTCAGTACTAGGCCTCAGGCTGGACTGTTTACAGACTGTGGTGGAGAGGAGAACGCAAAATAAACTGTTAGCCATCATGCACAGTGATAAGTACCATCTCCATCAAACTGTGGACAGACAGCAGAGTGTCTTCTCTCACAGACTGCTCCTACTGTGCTGTTGTAGTGACAGATACAGGAAATCTTTCCTGCCATATGCAATTACACTGTACAATGACAACTGTATCTCTGGTCAAGACACACCTGATGTGTCCATGCACTTTAAGTGGTATTACAATTTTTCACAATTGCTGAAACACTAAACCCTGTTTTTTGAATAAAATTCTCACATTTATTTATTAACACATTTATTGAATTAATCCCTTTTTTGTCAAAACCATAGACTACTTTCACTTAGGTAGGTGCAGTTTGCTTAACTGTTAACTCTTAACACATTCTCATACAATAAAAAAACATTTTTAACATTTAAAAACATTTTAAACTTATTAATTATATTAAAGGTGTACTTCCATCGTGTTTTCATTAATTTTGCGGTGGTCTCTAGTATTAATGGATGCCCTGTGAGCCGGTGAAAAAAATGCTTTAGTGCTTCTGTTTCAGGCTGTTCTAGTTTGGTGGAGGAGATGGAGCAGGGAGAATGACAGGTTCTTGGCTATGCTAGTCACAGGCTAGAATCATTCGTAGCCCATTCGGTCATAGCGAACCAAATAGAAGATCTAAACGTTCTACACAAACACACATACTTACCTATACTTTGCTAAGTGAATGTGTGCTGCAACAAAACTTCTCCAGTAATCACAACTGTGGCATATTTTTTTCTAATTTACAAACCTACGTCACTTTGTTGGCCTTTTTCTTATTCACTCGTTTTTCCGCCTACTTTCTTTCACTGACTAATGGAGGCAATCGGGTTAGAAGATCATTTTCACGTGCAGCATGCATATGCAACTCGGGGTGACCTGTCGTATTTCAAAAGAGCAAGTACTAAACGGTTTCTCGTGGAAGTACTCCTTTAACCAAACAAAGCAGAAGGTAAACACAATTAAAGCACATATGTCACCCATGAAATACTATTGCTCAAAATTGATAACACTTGTATTTAATGACGTGAGAACCAATTAAGCCAGTTCAGAGTTGAAACAGGCTGATTGGAGTTTCATATCAATGATGGACAGAGACCAGAGGCGCAGGAGACGAGTGCATGTTAGAGGTGG
>CM050209.1:2740000-2745000 GCA_027475355.1 Coilia nasus
TTTTTTTTCCTTGTGTGTGTTTTCTTCGATCTTTCCCTCTCTTCTGTGTTCTTTTGTTTTGGAAAGGTGTTTGGAAAGTCAGTCTTGTTTCATGTCATGTCTTATGCATGTGAATTTGTGTGTTTGTATGTGTGTCAGCATGTGCATGTACTCATGTATGTGTGTGTATGTGTGTTTTCGTGTGTGTCTGTCTACTGCTATATTTGTGTGAGCTTGTGTTAGTGTGTGTGAGTGCGTGTGCGTGTTTGTCTGTGTGTGTGTGTGTGTGTGTGTGTGTACGTGTCTGTCTGTGGAAATTCCCATAACTCCAAAGGGACCTCCACCTGCATGAATGAGGTGAGAGGGGTGAAGGGGTGTGTTCTGTGGGTGGGGTGTGGGGTGGGGATCTGTGCACCCATCAACCTCTCACACGGTGCTGTGAAGACAGACATGAGACCGACGCCTTGCATGCGGGAGTCACTCGCACTTAACAGACGTCAAACGAGCTTAAGAGGTTAAACTGCCATGCCTGGCAAAGACAATTGTATTGATAAACGTTAGAAGCTTTCCTCCCATCTTGCTGCTGCATCTCCTATTCTTTCTTTCTTTCTTTCTTTCTTTCTTTCTTTCTTTTTTCTCTTTCTTCCTCTCTGTCTCTCTTTCTCTCTCCCTTTCCATCTCTCTCTGTCTCTGTCTTCCTCTTCCTGTCTCTCTCTCTTTTCTTCTTTCCCCTCGCGTCTGCAGGCCTGATGTCGCATCACAATTTCCTGCTCTTTATTCGGGCTGCCATATTTGACAAGCTTCAAATGTAGAAGCGCTCCTTAGGTGCACTCTGAGTGAGAGAGAGAGAGAGAGAGAGAGAGAGAGAAAGAGAGAGAGAGTGAGAGAGTGAAGAGAGAGACAGAGAGAAGACGGAAAGAGACTTCACAGCGTCCCATACTAAAAGTGAGCTCTGTGATCTCTCAGATCCTTCTGAGTTCTGTACAACTGTTTATATATCTTCCCCTCAGATGAACAAGAGGCAGACATTTTACTGTGCTGTGACAATCTTCTCTTTCAATTCTTTTTTTTTTTGCTCTGGTCTCATTCTGCAAGAAACCATTTAGTACTTATTCTTTTTGAAATACGATAGGTCACTCCGAGTTGCACATGCATGTTGCACGTGAAAATGTTCTTCTACCCTGATTGCCTCCACTAGTCAATGAAAGAAAACAGGCGGAAAAACGAGCGAATAAGAAAAAGGCCAACAATGTGACGTAAGTTTGTTAATTAGAAAAAGCCATGACATAGTTGTGATTACTGAAGGAGTCTCATTGCAGCACACATTCACAAAATATAGGTAAGTATGTGTGTTTGTTTAGAATGTTCAAATCTTCTTTGTTTGGTGTGCTGTGACCGAATGAGCCTTGAATGACTGTAGCCTTAGACTAGCATAGCCGAGAACCTGTCATTCTCCCCACTACACCTCCTCCACCACACTATAACAACCTGAAACAGGAGCACTAAAGCATTTTTTACCAAAACCAGCTCACAGGGCATTCATTACTAGAGGCACACTAATACACAATAATACTAGAGACCACCGCAAAATGAATGGAAAAATGATGCAATGACACCTTTAATACAGTGAACGATGATGCTGTGATTGACTGTACTTGCCACCTTCCTTAGACAAACTTATGAGTTGGGTTGAACTGGGAAAAAATCCTGGCTATTTCCATCCTCTCCTCTAGACTTTAGGCCTGACGTGTGTTTGGCAAGCACCCTCTCCTTTCAGCATCTCCTCTACATCTCCACAATCCCTCTCTCTCTCTCCCTTCCTTCCTTCCTTCCTCCTCCGTCTCTCTCTCTCTCTCTTTACCTTCCTGTCTTTTCATCTCTGGCCCGTCGTGTCGTTCCTCTCCTTTCCTGTGCTGTCCTTTCCACTCCCTCGTCCCTGCTAGCTCTTTCTTCCTCCCTGTGCGTTGTTGCCTTGTTAGCCTAGCCTGGGGTCGTGGCAGAGGCCTGGAGTGACAGTGCTGTTGGACAGCTGGTAGGGAGGCCGTGGGGGTCCTCGGAGGCAAAGGGGAAGTCGAGAGGGTTGGTCGCTCCCCCGGTGTCCAGTCCCCTGGCTGTCCACATCACATGTCCAATTAGTGTGTGCTTGACCTCGCTTTGCAACCGCTCGCTACACCCGTCACACTATCTGAAGATGAGTATGCTACACCCACTAAACTAGCTAACCATGAACAGGTGTGGATGGATGAGTTTATGTGTCTTCGTTTTGGTTTTGGTATATGTCTTGTGCACGCTGTGTGTGTGTGTGCATGTTTGTGGGTGTGTGTGTGTGTGTGTGTGTGCATGTTTGTGTATGTGTGTGTGTCTGTGTCTGTTTGTGTGTGTGTATGTGTGTGTGTGTGTGTGTGGGGGGGGGGGGGGGTGTTTAGAGTGTGTGTGTGCTACATTGGAGTTAGTGTGTGTGCATTTATGTAAGTCTGCATGGTGTTTGTGTGTGTCTGTGTGTGTTTCACGGAGGTGTGGTCACAGGAGATAAAATTGCCACCGTGCTGGTTTTCCCAGAGGGATTGTCGCAACACTGGTACAAGCCTATTGAGGCATGACCCGTAGCCAGACACAGTACATCTTCATCACCCAATCCTCTTCAGTTCACACAATTATTCTAGCCTAGCACAGCATTTCTGTACACCCATCTACTTTAGATTAACATTACACATGATTGTAATACCCTTGTTTTATCTGGATGTGATGGATCAGGCTACATTGCTATGTTGTAGGCTATGTTTTACACTAGAATCGTCTCCATGGTGTAAGAATCAAAACTGTTGTAGGTATGCAATATAAGATAGCAAGACTGGCAATATCACTTTTACGATGGCAGCCATGGATAAAAACAGTATGCTGTTAGCTGCAGGGGGGCCCTCAAGTGTTTCCGTTACAGCCCTCACAGCAACACACCGATAACAAACATAATGCTATCAATAACAATTCCATATAGATTAAATATTGCTGTTTAAAAACTGTATTGTGATTTTCGTATGTAAAAATAGGCTTTCAACTATATTCACTAAATACAACATTAAATCATTAGAGTCATTGAAAAATAGGTTATTTTTCCTGACTTTCAGTGTCACTGTGTGTGGGTAACAGACTAAATGGAGGAAGCTTCTGTCTTGTTACCATAGAGGTTAATAACTCTTTTCTCCTGTATGTTCTCTGGCTTTGCCATATCGATTGGCTAGCCATTATTGTTGGCGCCCTGGAAGGTGAGATGATGGTCTAAAATGGCTTTGATGCTAGAAAACTCTCTTGGAGGCTTGTGAGTGAACTGCTGGTGTCCAGAGCATTCTTCATACCTCACCCCCCAGGGCACACAGCAAACTTCAGCTCCAACACTGCTGTCCATAGAGCACACCACACCATACCACAAACAAGCCCTCAAGACCACACACACACACACACACTCACACACACACACACACACACACAACTGCGTACACACACGCACACACACACACGGACACACATGCACATGCACACACACACACCACCAGACCACAAACAAGCCTTCAAGCTCACAAAGTCCAAATGGTCTAACAAAAACAAACACCTTACATCCTGACACTGCCAGCTCTCTTCAGTTTCATCATACACACACACACACACACACACATACACACACAACTGTGTACACACACACACATGCACACACACACACACACACACACACACACACACACACACACATACACACCCACACAAAGACAACGCCATACACATAGATCCATGTAAAACACAAACATTGCACAAGCACTAAGTCTGTCCACACACACACACACACACACACACACACGGACACACATAGACACTCACACACACACACACACACACCCACACATGCACACACACGGACACACATAGACATCCTTCAGGCAGCTGCCCCCTACGCTGGTGTCTGCCAGGCATCTCGCAGTCAAGGCGTTAAAAATACATGTAACCCTGTGCTCATCCTTAATTCATAGGCTTTCTTCTTCTCGCTGTGTTTATAGAGTAAGCAGCCTCCCTGGCTGCCACGCTCTGACCCTGGGGGTAGCAAAGGTGTTCCAGAAAGTTCCCTCTCCTAATCTGGTGCTCTTTAAGTGAGCCCATAGCATGGGCGGCTGTTCCACATATGCACGGCTTGTGTATAAGGAGCTTGTATAAATAGGAATGGTGATGAATGTGGCTTCGGATGCAGGCTAGTCTCCGCAGGGCAAATTAGACCACACTGTGTATGTTTAAGAGAGTGGGAGTTAGAGAGGGAGGCTGTGTGTGTGTGTTGTGTGTGTGTGTGTGTGTGTGTCTTAGTGTGTGTGTGGGGAGGGGTGGTACTTGTGTGTGTGTGTGTGTGTTGCAGGTGTGTGAGTGTTTGTATTTTGTGTCCACTATGCATGTGTGTTTAACTTTGTGTATGTTTGTGTGCTTAACTGTGTGTGTGCGTGTGTGTGTGTGTGCGTGTATGTGTGGGTTTGTGCGTTTTGTGTACACAATGCAATGTGTGCATGCATGTTTGCAGTTTACAATATATATTTACAACATTGCCACTAAATAAAATAATTGAAGTATTGTTTGAAACTGAAATTCTTTGAATCATGCAACATAATGTAATTAGTATTTACAACATTGCCACTAAATAAAATAATTGAAGTATTGTTTGAAACTGAAATTCTTTGAATCATGCAACATAATGTAATTACTCACAAAAAAGGAAAAAAAAACTAGGGTGAAAAATCTACCATTACTACCATTAAGCACAGAGTAACTGAGTAACAGAGTAATTATCGGTGTGAAACAGGCCCTTGATACTCTTACACAATCCTGACCCTGTTCCATCCTTAATGAAACCACTGCTACTCACGTATGAAATATATAACAAGTTTCTCACTGACTTTGTGTGCGCATGTGCCTGTGTGTGTGTGTGAGTGTGTGTGCGTGTGTGTGTGCATGTCATTTGTGTTTCTCTACATGTTGCCCCTACAAAACCA
>CM050209.1:2750000-3142500 GCA_027475355.1 Coilia nasus
TTTACTGAAATTATCCTGAGATATAGTGAGACTTTAGTACAATGTAAAATAAAGGACTATGACACTACTTTTAAAGCACCTTATGGAATGTGCAAATGCACATAGTCCTGTATTTTTTTGGCGAATATAGTTTGTATGTTGAGTGTTTGCTTGTTTGTGAAAAAAAGACTGTAAACAATGCCCAGGGAAAAAAAATCCTTAAACAATAAAACAATGCATACAACTGTTTTTCTCCTTTTGGCTGTGTTTTGTGTTTTCAAACATGAAAACCCCCTAATTTGCAGGACATCATCGCTTACATTAGTGCAAATTTATTAGGCAGTTGATTGCAGCTGAAATTACTTTTAGGGAATGTAAGATGAAAGGGAAAATTTCTCAATGTTCGGGTTGTGATTCTGTGCTATGCGCTAAAATAGTATTGCTTTAAAATAAAATCCTCTTGGGAATTTGTATGTTTTGATTTAATATTTAAATTTTTTTTTTTTATTATAAAATAGATTTTACGATTTGAATATAAAATTGCTGAAATGCGCGTCGTGAGTTTTCTTTCCATTTATTCTCTCTGCAAATGCGCAATATTATCCAAAGGAGCCTCACTGATTGAGGTCGTAGAGACCTTTAACTCAAAGATTAATACATAGCCTAGTGTTTCTCAAACACCAACATCGAAAGATGATGGGGGGGTGAGATGGGAGGAGTGTAGGTGCCCCCTTGCACGTAGCCAATCTGTCTCTCGTAATCTCCCCAAAGAAGGAGGAAGAGAAGTGAAAAAAGCAATTTTACCCGTGAGTTAAAGCGGCAGCAGCAATATTCTCACACACCCCCGAACACGACCCCCGACTCATTTACACACGTGGCTACACAGCCGAGTCTCATTCAGTGCATATGTAATGAAAGGATCTTTATTTGCACATTTATAAAAGTAACGCTCCGCAACTCGGCTCCCCCTGTACGCCCAACCTCAGTAGTTCTGCAGGTGTGTGTAGGGGCTGTAAAAAAAAAAAAGAAACAAAAAAGAAGGGACAGAAGAGAAGGGAATTGCACTTGCTGCACAGGGGAACCTATAGAAATCCAAATACGAGAATCACTTCACAAATTTATATGTCCAATATACAGCTTCACCAAAAATAGTAACAAGATGGTTTCATATACCCAATGACAGAAATAATGCATAATGTCAAATGCCTGGATACGCTTGACGTGTTGGAAGAGGAAGGAGAGCCATGCTGGCAACACACTCGCCATTACCATAATTATTGTTTAATGGGTTGTCAGAATCCATTGATTAATTATTAAAGTAACTGATTGTTCTTTACTTTTTAAGTCTCTCTCTCTCTCTCTCTCTCCCCCTCCCCCCCCCCCCCCCCCCCTCTCTTTCTCTCACTCACTTTAGTTTTTTATGAACTTCACAAAATTCATCTCTGATACTTTAATTACCCAACTTAACTGAAAGACATTCTTAAGGTTCAAAGTTTTCCACTGATCCTAAAATTATTCTGGTTCAGTCTTGGTGGCTGTTGGACTTGGACATCCATTTCCATCTTAACGTGTCCTGCCCCGTGACTTTGAACTTCTATCGGCGTTCAAAAAATGGCGTCTGATTCAAAGCAGATTTATTAGTCGGTTTGTAATGTTAAGCTAAAGTTGGGAAACCTGGGAATTCCTATATGGCAATCAAATATGTTCAGTCTTGGGTGTGCTGCGGCTATAGGATCTTCTTCGCCTTAACTCTGAAGAGGAGATCATGACAATGACGAGAAAATATATTAAATCATGTTTTTTGCCTTTGAATATAACACAAAATATTCTTATTTACACGTATTTTTCTCCTTCTGTACATTGGTTGTATGCAAATGAGAACGCCTAGTTAAAGACAATTTTGCAAGAATGCCTAGAAATGAAACTGAGATACTTGTGAATATCTGGGATGGAATGCCTCGAGTTTGGAGATAAAAGGCCTGGAGTTGTATTCAATAGTATTATCGCGTTGTAATAATAATAATAATAATAATAATAATAATAATAATAATAATAATAGTTTGTGTTGACAGAAAATGGCTCCTGACATCTTGATATTCAAGTGACAGCAACATTATTGCGCCCTTGTCAATGTTGCTGCGCTCTTACTGTCCTACAAGGAAGATCTGAGGGTACACAATATATAAATATATTTTCAAGATAAATACACCGGGGAAAATAAATTAATAATAAATAGGCCTAATGAACATTATTCAATTATTCAGTCCAGATGTTCTTTGCGGCTTTTCGAAGGACATGACTTGATTCATATGTCATCAGTTATAGATTTCGGTTTAACTTTCTCTGTTTTTCTTTTGTTCATGGAATTCCGAGCTGCCGACTGTTATGTGAGTCCAGTGTGTCCGGCTCATCGTGGCTGCGTGGGTCGCGGCAGCACGCCAGACAGGGGGGTTAAGGGTGGTGGTGGCTCGCTCCCGCCCTGAAGACCGTGTAGAAGAATTCGCGGAACGAGAGGTCGTTGAAGAGATGGTGGAGGAGCCGAGGGTCCTCTGTACAGATACAGCGCCGCCCCGGGATCCAAGTTGGACACCAAACTCTGTGGGTAGAAGTATGGCGAGGGAAACATCCTTTGCAGGGCGGAGTAGTTTCCAGCTTCCGCTAAAAGTTCGAGTCCGACTGCCGTTTGCCTCTTCCATTTGGTCCTTCCCCAAGAGAAAACAACCGTGTTAATTAAAAAAAATATTGCTGCATTACATCGAAAGAGACTAAGCTCACTAAAATAATAATAAAAATATAAAATGTGGATTTGTAAAACAGGTCCGTGCCATATCACTATATCTCAGAGAACAATCGTCATGTGACAATATTGAAAAATAAATAGCCTACATTATACCATCTCATTTGAATCAGATTATACAACCTGAATTTTTATTTCCTGGCATATAGGTTATTTTGTTCCTACATGCCTTGTATGTATAATATAGGCTAGTTTACACAGTATTTAACATACTCTATACATTTTGACTACATCATAGATTTACCTGAATGGAAAAAGGATTATTCTTTACACTGATGTAAAAATACAGGCATGGCGTTTTGGTACATAATGGATTATATTAATAATTATAAAGGTATATGACGAAATCTAAACTATTTACTAAGAGTACCTACACTAATTTATAATTTATGTCAAAGAGTGGTGTTTGTGTGTATGTGATCCATTGTTTAATCTACTAAATGTCTTATAAAAAGCACAACCTAGTTGGTTACGTTTTTAATTTTACACGAGGAGAGTAATTTGGGCACAAATTCAGTGCACCTTCAGTAGCGTACTAAACATGTTTTGTGGTCCAGCTTTCCTTTAGTTAGTTGGTGATATTTCTTTTCTTGACATAAATTCTGATTTATTTTCACTCAAGTCTCCACAAATAAGACACATCCTGTAAGCAATCTATTTGGCTATGAATTATTATTATTCCCAGTATGGTTGTGATTAATGTGTCGCCAGACGTTTGGACAGTTATGCATGTAAGTGGGCGTAAATCAAGAAAATCAGTCACCAACAAGGATCTACTGTCTACTACAGAAATTACACCTGCCCTTGCGAGCACCCAGTTATATAAAACTCCCCTCAAAATGATTTCCCTTGTCACCTCTAAGAGTACTTGATTTGACTTGACAAGAGTCTTTCGTCTGCTGAATGGAAAACGGGGCAAACACTTTCTCTCTCTTTTTAACCTGCCAGTCAGACCTTATACTAGGCAGCCTCGGTCGAGTTTGTCACTAAGCGTTTTTTTTTTGTGTGTGTAGTGCAGCAGTATCTTAGTGAATCTTCAGACGTAGTGTGCTCACCTCCTGTTCTGGTACCAGGTTTTCACTTGTGTGTCGGTAAGATTTAGCGAGGCTGCCAGTTCCATTCGGTCTTGCACGCTTAGGTACTTCTGGCGTTCGAAGCTGCGCTCGAGCTGGGCCAGTTGATGGTCAGTGAAGGCGGTGCGCGCCTTCCGGGGCTTCTTCAGGCGGACCTGAGGGCTGTCCCTGCTGCTCGAGATCTCTCTGTCGCCTTCTTCTTTCACTGAAAGCATGAATTGAATTTTATCAGATATCTGAAAACCATGCACCACCGGAAACGTCTTTTTTTTATCCTTTTTATCTTTAAAATATTACACCACCATTTGAAATTGATACACTCTTAATAATAACTTACTTTGAAAATCTTTGTATTTTGTTTTAGATAAATCAATTTGACTCAATGTTTCATAAGAGGTAATTGGATATGTTCTGTCACGGTCTGCTGTGGAACTTGCTTCTGATGCCTGGTGGCTGTTTGTTGGGGGATGTGGCCTGATATCAAATTCACCCTCTTTTTTAGCTAATCCAAGGGAAACACATCTATTCTCTCTGAACTCATAAAAAGAGTGGTACGAGACCAAGAGCAAGTGATCTCAAGCAAGAGATTTCGCCAGTTGAATAGCTAAAGCGTCTCACAAGGAGCACAATAATCCGGTTAATTGAGCCGCAAGGGAAGGGAATCTCTCAACCGAGACGGCACAGCCTTCACAGGGGCCTGGATAAGGGCGAAATAAAGACCGAACCGACCGTCCGCGTTACAAATCTGATTAACACAGAAACAAATTGCAGCAAATCCCTGCAATATTAGGAGGCGGAATCAGCGAAATCAAAGCGACGTGCAGAGTCCTTACAAGGGCTTTAAAGTCGGATAGAGATGGGGTGATTTTCGGACACAGTTGGAAGAACTCCACTGCCCCCATATTGCCTATAGGCGGTGATTCTGAAGTTTGAAGACACTGTAAATTATAAATAAACGCAAATCTTCACGCATAAACTAACTAGACAATGGTCTCGACCAGTGTTGTTACAAAAAATAAAGTAATATTAAATACAACTGTAAAACTTTAATAGGCCTACATAAATCTTTAAGACTAACTCCAATGTTAATGAAAATGTGGTAAATATTTTTTTTAAACAACATGCTTGGAAAATAATGGCAATCATCATTTTTGGTTATGTTGCTGATGGTAATTGATGTATGCATAAGTGACCAGCGCCTCATTAAATAGTTAATGAAAATGCCAGGTGCTATTAATGTGACACGCTGTGAGATAGGCAGATCTTTGATGACATGTGTCTGGAGGCGAACCACTTGCAAGCTTTATCATTCCCGTCTTCACCTCTTGGCCCAAACACACACTTTTCCAGAAAGGAGGAAAATGCAGGTGCCTCCGGCACTGCACTTTCGTCAAAAAACCACAGTTTTTATACATTTAATTCCTCGCAAACAGAATATCTTATGTCAAGAATATGTAAGTTATACCACATATATTTTATTTATAGTTGAAAAAAGTTTTACAAGCCGAAATAGAGGGAAGTTAACATTTTAACAAGGAAAATGTGGCAACGAGGCCTTATCGACAGGTAACCAGGGGGCTAGTTTTACTCACATGTAGCCTACCCTAAATAACATAAACCAGTGCGGAACTGAATGAAATAAACCATCCAATCTAGGGCAATTTCAACGCAAAATGTAACTATTTGGAAAAGTCAATGTAGAGTGACAGCACCGACAATAACTTCCTTCGTGACTCTATTACTGTGTGTGTGTGTGTGCGTGCGTGTGTGTATGCATGTAATTAACACAGTACCACGGACTAAGACAAAAACAACATTTAGTAGGCTACTCTTTCTTTCATCCGTCCATGCCTTTGGTATCATTGTGTATTTGTATTTGCAACACATGAAAGGTAAATATTTCTCCCTACCTTTGTATTCGCTGTCTGATGATGAGTTACTGTGTATCTTCTCGATGAACTCGTCTGCTATTTTAGAGGCCAGTCTACCCCCTTCTTGAGTTGGCTGACCGTTGCTTGAGTATGGCGCACAAGCAGCCAGCGGTTTGCAGTCAGCTAAAATGTCTCTAATAAGGAAAGATGAGGTGACAGTCCGAGGCTGCGAACCGGCAGATATCTGGCCATGCTGAAGGTGGGCCGGCAGCCCGAGTGCATGACCCTGTCGCTGGGCTGCCTCATCTCCACATTCCCGTCTCGGTGACGGTGGAGACGAGCATCCGCTTTCTAGGTCAGACCGTGGGCTGAACTCCAGCGGAGAGCGGCATTCCCCGACAAGACTGTCCCCCTTCGACATGACCGGACTGCCGGGTCTATGTGAGAGCAGCGAGTCGATCCCAAAACTGGACCCGTTTGTGGACGACTCCATAGTTTAAGCAACGCTTCGTCGAAGCCCAGAGCTTAGACTATCATTGGGATTCAGGCAAGTTCAGCTTGAATAGTGGTGGGTAGAAATAGCCTACAATTTAATCGTAACTTATCCAGGAGGAAAATCCACGGTGTAGTCGAAAATCCACTCTTTCAGAAAGTTTCTTGTTCCAGATATATTTTCATGTATCTGAAGACACACAGGAAAAAAGACCTCGCCAGATTAACGAGGTTAAAGCAGTTGAAGAAGAAATCGACCCCGTGTCCAGATATTTTCGTTTCTTCGCTGTACAAAAAATCGATACCGCTGGAAGATATTCTCAGTTGGCGAATGTAATTGATTTGCTGGATCCAGTTTTTCTTTTCTAAAAGAGTCTCGACATTGTTAATTTTGCATTATCATCAAAAGGATTACATCGGCCAGACAACACGCTAACATTCACAAGTTACACTGCACCACCCTTGGCAGTCGACCGGCGTATAGACGAGTTGCTTTCAGGACCAAGGACAACGCTACACTGATTACCTGTGAAATTTTCAGCAGTTCAGAGGAAGTTCGCTGCTGTCACCTGGGCTTCTACAGTGGAGTAGCGAAGATCATTGTGTGCCAACTAAGTGATGCAACGCCAGCCACAAAATTGGACTGGTGAAAGGGAGAACAAGCGGGAGAGATACCGCGAGCGGAAAGCGGATGCGAGAGAAAAAACGAATCAGAAATGAGGTAATGCAGGTTAAATAGACACACTGGGGAAACTTAGACTGTGAGCTGCAAAGTAGGGAAAGCCTAAAAAATGAAGTTGTGGAAAAACTCCGTTACTGGGTTTTTAAGGGCGCCCAGTCCACGTGAGTCCCCAGCGGCTGGTCCCTATTGGCTGAGGTGTATTTTTGGGTGTTGACGGGCTCGCAGAGAGGAAAACTGGACCCCCCACGCCCAACGAACCCCCTCCCTCGTCGTCCCTTCACGCTGATTAAAAGAGACACTGAATTCATTAGGAGACTCAGATCCAACTGTTTACAGGCAATTTTCACACTGTTTGCTTTCATTACATCATTGATGAGGCTGATAAAAGCCTTATTACAGGACGCTTGCTGGTCCTTCTTTACCCACTCTATAAGCTCGATCATGTTCTGTCAAGATTCAAAACTTCGAATTCACATTCTTTATGATTTTAAATCAGTTTATGATAGTTATAGCTATGGTGTGGTTTAGTAAAAGGATATTCTAATACAATTTAGACAATTAATACATTTTTTTATTGTAATTGACAACAAAGCATGATGATGATGATGATGATGATGAGTATTGTTATTGTTATTATTATTATTGTTGTTGTTGTTGTCGTTGTTGTTTTCAAGCCAAATTATGTTTTTAAATTGTTGTAACCTATATTCTTGGTTAGTCACAATAAAGCCCTGAGCCAATTCGTATTTATAAACAATTTTCTTCAGACAGATAACGCCCAGTTCCACGCTACACAAACATTGGACAGATCTGATAACACACTTGTTTCTCCTTTTTCCAGTAGTTTTGGATCGTCCTGGCAGATTTAACCTGGCTTTGCAAAACATGTGCAGCCCGATTATTAAGCGAACGCGTCGTTTAGTGCATAATACAAATCTAATAGGAGGGGAGTGGGAGCTAATGAGCAATAAGAGCGCCATGGCGCTTTCTAAAAGCGCAGAGTGGCGCAAAACTTTAACACGCATGAAATACTATTGTCTTCTCCTCCGTGTCTCCCCCCCGAACAGTTAGCCCCTCGTGACTCCCGACAGGGCACAATAATTGAGCCCCCCATCAGAACACCAGATTGGAGGCGCTATTGGGTTGTAGACACCGGCAGGTTAGTGAATCCGCGCCCCGCTCCCTGGGGGTCTCGATGCGGCTGCAAGCTGTCACAGTGAGGCGGGGGAAAAGACGGGGAGCAATGTGCTCTCACTTAAGTTTATAATTTACGGTTGCACTATCCGCGGGTGTTAGTGTTTTGCATTACTTTGCTTTTCAGTTTTTTAGCCCCATAATTAATTCGCAGCCATTGGGCTCGAAGAACCAGTGACGTCACTTTGACAGTGGCCTTTCTTTACCACCAATTTGGTATAGCCTACCTGAAATTGAAAGAATAATTCCAGAATACTTGACCAAGGTTATCCCAGGTGACACGTTATCTCATCCACCCTCACAGGCCTAAATTTCGTACGCGTGGTTGGTTTACCAGGCTAAAGTAGACTGCCCATGGGCTTGAGAATCTACATAACTCCATAGGCTACTGGTTGCAATAAACATACAAAACTAATATGTAGCCTACAGGTAAACGAGGAACACTGTACGTTTGGAAACAAAGTGTGCAGAAGTTCAGATGCGGTGTTATGTCGCTCAATGCAACGGCTTAGGAATGTAATTCCCAAGATCATCACATCCCACATAAACCATAAATCAAACATATGTTTTCAATTGATGTTAAATTGGTTTGCCAAATATGCCACGTTGTTCTACATTTCTACATTTTACGTGGTTGATTGATATTTAAAACTTAAATTTGTACTTGTTTTACTCAAGGAAAGTAAACAAGAAGGTACAGTATTTCCCCGCGTTGGTGTCATTTTTCAAGGTTGATTTGATTAGTGTGTGCATCGCTAATGGTCTCAATCCCCATTGATTTTATGCAGAGGAGAAAGCATATGCTCTCCTATAAGCAGGCAATAACCTGTACTCGTATGCAAACATAATCGTTAAGAGTGGAGTAGTTTATGTTAGGCAGTTTCATTGCTCTTTCCAGCACGGTGATAGGCCCACGTTGTTCTAATGGCGTACCATACTACCATATTATTTTGAAATTAGCAGCATGCTTTATTATTTTTATTAGGTCTGTTTGGTACTGTGATCTACAGGCCATGTTAAAGGGGTTTTAGAGTTTGAGATCTGCCGATGCCCGACCTCAAAATCCACCCTGGAATTACAAACAGCTTTTCGTGTATATTTTTACACCCTGTATACATGTTTATATTCACGTTTGTTTTGTACAAATAAAAACGTCCTGCTTCGAATGCACTTTTTTATCTCTGTCCTTGAAGCATCAACAAAACGCATATCTCCAAAAAGACAAAAAAAAAATTATTTCATAAGAAAAAGGGATGACTTTAGACAACAAACAAACAGCGTTTGAAAAAAAAAAATATGGATGCAACCCGGACCAGTCAGGGATGCAAATCTGCGTACCTTAAAGCCATCAGGTACGATACTTGACAGAAAATAATGAGATCCGCTGAATCTTTTATAAGGTTAACACTCACATTTCCCCGTCAGCTGTCACACAAGAAAGACTTTAGCACATGCATGCAGCAGGAGTAAACCTTCATCGCCTCATTAAACCTGACAGCGCCCGGACCGCCAGCCCGCAGCGGCCCGCGACACCGGCGCTACACCCCGTTTTGTGTCAGTAATTTGCAGGGGAGACATATCTAGCAGGGGAAAAAATGGTAGAAAATTTACTGTGTGTGTGTGCCCGCGCGTGCGTGTGTGTGTGAGCGAGAGAGAGCGAGCGAGCGAGAGAGAGAGAACGAGACAGAGACAGAGAGAGAGTCTATATAGACGCTATTCATATATGCATGATACATATATATCATTTCAGTGAAGTGGAGGCAACGGAAAGACCAGCCACATCTCTTTCACTGTGGGTATATGAGCCAGAGAAATAGAGGGAAGGGGAGAGAGAGAGATAGCGGGAAGGGGAGAGAGAGAGAGATGACAGAGGCTCGAGTCCATGGTGAGTGCAGAGAAAAAGAAGGAAGCTTGGGAGCTACTGTATTTGTGTGTGTGGAGGGGGGCAGTATGTGTGTATGTATTGTGTGTGTGTGTGTGTGGGGGGGGGGGTGGTAGTGCAGTGAAGGAGGGAAGAAGCGATGGTCTTGGGGGAGGGTGGAGAGATAGAGCCAACGCGGCAGGAGTCTGATTCTCCCCTAATTGGAAGCATTGGGCATTGTCAACTGAGGATTTTTACTTGCTCACTGACAGGTAGAGCCGTCAGGATGATAGCCCACTTGTCAGCGCAAAAGACCAATAAAAACAAACCACTTTTGATTTAATTGGAGGCCTAGCCATAGCGGGGTGGGAGCTGGTCGCTGAGTGTTTGAAGGGAGAAGGGGGGAGGTTGTGGATTGCTCGAGGGAAAGAGTGTGCAACTCAGTGTGAATGTGTGTGTGCATGTGTGTGTGTGAGAGAGAGGGAGTGTGTGAGTGATTGAATGTGTGTGTGTGTGTGTAGGCACATTTGTGAAAACCAAACCTCACATCTTCGGACAGCCCTGAGCCAGGTGGGCAGGGTTAGGCAGTGGTCGCGAGTCTGTTTCTTTCCCTTTCTCGCTGGCTCTCTCTGTCTTTCTTTCAATCATTTTCTTTTTTTTCTCCTTCCACCCGTCCGCTATGTCCTCTCCCGGGACTGGCCAGTAGGGGAGTTGGAGCTGGGGCTCTTCTTTTGAACGTTTCCCCTCAAACGGGGCATGCCTGTCCTGTCCACACCACTGAGGCCTCCCAGGAGCCACCCAGCCTGAACAGCTGACCCCACCAATGGCTCTGCAAACTACTTGTGATTGAATCCATCATGCAGCCGCCTACCTCCTCTCTGCGTCTCTGTCTGGGTCTCTCTCTCTCTCTCTTTCTGTCTGTTTGTCCAATAGCTGCCTCAATTTAATTTAATTCAATTCAGTTCAATTCAGCAATTCAATTCTGTTCAGCAATCCAATTCAGTTCAGTTCAATTCAGCTCCTTTCAGTGAGCTTAGCAGCCATGGTAGTATACAGTTCACCACTGAATAATTCTGAACTGAGTGACATGTAAGACATACAAGAGGAAACAGACAGACAAAACAGAAAAATGTGTGTGTATGTGTGTCCGTGACTGTGTGCGTGTCCGTGTTTTCTCAGGCTATCATGCACATACAAACCAGCACTCATTCTGTACATTGACATGGGCTACAGTGTTCTATCAGTTATTTTTTTAAATAAGAATCTGTTCAGACAGTTTGTCAGGTGGGCCCACTGCTGAGTGGTCAATAGAAAAGCTGGGCCAGTCAGGCAGCCTCAGCCTTTGTTCTTGTGTGAGGCTGTCTGTCAGTGCACTGCTGCTGTCTTGGAAGACATGTAAACCTGCAACCATGCACGTTTCAACAAGGTACATGGAGATTTTCAACTGTGCTGTTCATTCTAATTCTTTGATAAACCAAACAAAAAGCACAACACTGCTTGCTTGTCGGACAAACCACTTCAATGACAAAATGACAGAAGTCAGTCAGTCAGACCTTCATCAGAGACAGAGGCATTGTAATTTTGGCTGCCACTGATAGAATATATGTCATATGTATCATATACCAGTCGCACACAGGGGCACTGTTAAAAATTGTGGGCCCCATAAAAATAAAATAATTTCAGCTAATACCCCAACCATATCATAGTTCTTTGTGGGCCCCTGTGAAGCTCTGGGGCCCGTAAATTGTCCTGATCAGCCTGAATTGTCCTGATTTTCAGAAATATGTTATGACTTTAATGTTATATTGATGACAATAACAATGTCTCACAACAAATCAATTCCATGTGAATTCAAAATTTATTTTGAATCTTTTAATTTTTAATTTCTTTTTAATCATTTGACCTAACTACAGATAGCCAATTCAAACACTGACATTCTAATGTCAATTTGGAAAGCTACTGAGTTAAGTGGAAGAGGCGTTCCATTTCTGCTTTGCATCCCTGGCCTTCCAACGCCCACGCACACGTGCTACCCTCCAAGCCGTGACTGCCTCGTTGGCCGGGGTGTTCTATAATTCTTGACAGAGTTCACCGAAGACATCTGCTCAGAGCGGTCGAGGGGACAAGCCACCGGGGCCAATGGGGAGGCAGGCGAGAGGGCAGGGACTCTGAGCGCCAACCATCCATCAACCCCCAGTGCCAGGGAGACAGGGACAGGGGGCAAGAGTTGGCACATCTGTAGCCCAGCCAGCAGCCTCCAGCTCCATCCCCAACCCCAACCCCATCTCCTACCCCACCCAGTCCTGGCCCAACCTGGCCCAGCTCAACCCACTCTCCACCCCCTTGTCCTCTGTGCTCTGCTTCTGTCATTGTTAAAAGACAGAGGCTCAACACTGGGCCTTAGAGGGCAGCTGTCCTGCAGTGGTAGTCCTGGGTCACCCTGGATCTCACCATGGCAATCATGGTAATGTGTGGAAGTAATAAACTGCCCGCCACCCCTCTACCCTTCACCTAAATGTGCACATTCAGAGCAGCGAATCAGGCCATCAAGAGGGCCGCAGATTACTGACACTAAATTGCACAGGCCAACAAGAGTGTTGAGAAAAGTAGGACTGACTGCCCAACAACCCAGTGTCAATAAGGGTGTACCAAGCTAGATACATCAACTATATAGAAAGGAAGGGGGGGGGGGGGGGCACAGAGGCTACTTGTGTATACGGCTTGGAGTTACATGCTATAGGCCTGACATTTAGGCGAGCCAACATGGGTGTAATTTATGATATGGACAGTAGGAACATGACCATACCAGTTTTCAAACTGGTATGTTCATGTTGAAAATTTGGGAGTTGATTGTAACTCTCAAAGTGTAATTTTAACCCTTTCGGATTTAAATGGTGTCCAGAGTCAGGGTCACATTTTGAATGTGTTAATTTATTTCTGAGGAGTGTGAAGCTATTATAAACCTTCAAAGGTGTTCAAATAAACTCTGTGGGTGCCAATGCAACATCGGACTTTTTACTGTGTAACTGTTCACACCATGCAGATTATTGGGGTTGGTGGCATCCCTACAAAAGGTGGGACCAAACCTGCGCTCTCGCAGGCCAAACTAGCGTTAACATGTAGGTAGCCTATTTCATACATCCTATACATGTATGTATGCAGAAACGCAGCTTATTATTAATAGGTAAAGTAAATGTACAGTAATAGCGATAGCAAACGCTTTCCTTAGAAGAAGTACACTAGTAGGGGAAATAAGCATGCGTTAATTCTACGTTGTTTGGTTTATTTATACATATAGGCCTACTTGTGCATCATGAAGGAACAGAAAGACGTGTTTGTGGCGCGTTCAAGACCCTCACCTGCTGTTTTGGTGTGCCCCGGACTTTCTCTTTGACTTTTGGGAAAAGGGTAAAACTCCACAGCCTCGTAGGATGCATTCTGTTCACCTAAGTAGGGGACGTAACTTCCATAGGCTGACGGCAACACGTCACAGTAGCTTATGTACTAAAACCTTGCAACTGCGATGACATGAAAAATGTTTTGCAACTGCTTGCGACGTCTTGCAACACTTTGCAACAACAGATTCACACAGCTGCAACTCGCGATTCTTCGCAACGGTTTCGTCTCGTCGCGAATCTTTGGTGTGGCCTTAACCAGATCTATTTTTATCCACACTCAGTCTTAAAGTGCTAGCATTGTTGGTGTACCTCACACACCTCTCTCTACAAGACAGTGTATTCTACGTGTCCACAATCAATCTAGGGACATAGGGTTTGAATTACGTTATGAGAAAAGTGTTTTTGATGTGAGTTGTGAATGATCTTACGCTTGTGTAGGCTGTGGGCAGTGATGCAACATATAATTCAGATGAATAAATGTGAATTTAGGACTCCTGCGGTGTTTATGTCGTACCTGGCTGTACACTGACTAATCTGACTGATAAATTGGGAAGCATCTACCCGATAAGAATGCAGCTTAGTGAGCAGCTTCCAAAACACAGAATAGGGTTGTGGAGTTCACTTGTTATTAACTCTACAAATCTAATCTGCCAATGACACACTGGGCATATGTGACATAGCTATGTGGTGCAGTATTAATGAAATGTTGGAACAGAAGTTCATTTTTATGCTACACCTCACATTCATATTCACCACCAAGACTGTCTTTTGTGACAGTGCAAATGGACATGTGGCAAACACAGGCACATGCAGTTTAAGATTACCAATGCCAAGTGAAGAGCTAAGATCAAATCATTGACTTTTTTACTTTTGGATTGAGCTTTTTTATGCTGCTATGATGGTGTAAATTGAGAGGAACACACACACGCACACACACACACACAATACCATAATGATATTTACATTATGATGCACTGTTATGCCATCCCGCTAGCAATAACCATCATAAAATCCTATTGAGTTCTTTGAATTACCAGAAATGTTCATGCAAGGAAACGTTTCAGAAATCCAGACTGTACTTCCCTTCCTGCACTTCATCACCAAGATTATTTTCAACAACAAATAAGTGTAGCCTACCTAAAGCTGTGACCAAAGATCAAACATATGATGGAGGGATATACTACAGCCTAATGGTTGTTGTAAACCTGATACAGATAGAGCCTGTTGTTTTTTGTTTAGTTAAGAGAATGAAGCCCTGGGCTGTTCTACTAACAGGTTTAGAATTATCTCTGCGTTAACCAAACCAGGTTTATCACTTTATGACCTCTGTAGTATACCCCCTGAACAGATTTTTTTTTGTATGTATTTTTGATGGATAAACATGAAGGAGACATGGACCCATTTTGAAAGAGCCAGGGTGGAAGAGGAAGGGCTGTATCTGGCAAGAGAGGTACACCTTAATTCTTCCTTTTCAGTTAAGGTTCAGGGTTCAATGTTAACCCATCATCGAGGTATTACTGAATGATGGGGGGTCATGGGCACACTTTGGGCTCAGAGGAGGGGGGTCTGCTCCAGCTGCCACTGGGAGACACACACAAGCTGTCTAGCAGACTGTAAGATGCCCCCGTGCCCCACACACTCCTGGGGGCGACAGAGCCATGGCTGCCCCGTACTCCACTCTCCTCTGTGGGGCATCTGGGATAGGTTTTCTGTGGGTTCGGCCTGACATCGACAAATCACTTCCCTGATTTAATGAGTGGCCGATTGAGGGGGAACACAGCGGTATCATGGGTAATGTAGGGATCAGTCAGGATGGCTGCGCTTGGTTGTTAGCAAAGGGCAGGGGCACAAGACTACAAGGAGAGGTGAAGAAAGGTGAGGGAGAGGATGAACAGCATAGAGACAGAGCTTGGGGTATTGGTGTTTTATTATGGCTGAGCTACACTACTGTTTGGAAATGTGTTAGAAGAGCTGATTTTTTAGGATTTGAGTAAGCCATTATGGAATTGTGCTGGTATGGTAAAAATATATTAAAAAAAAGTTCAGGCAATGTTATATTTAGAGACTATCTCTGTCTTTCTTCCTTTTTTCTTTCTCTTCCTCTCCTTTCCCTCTCTTTCTCCCCTCTCTGTCTCTCTCTCTCATATACACACACACACACATACAAACGCATGCGCACACACACACACACACACACACACACACACACACACACACACACACACACACACAGTTGTCCTCTCCTTTGTTTTCTCTCTGTATCCTCTTTTCGCCCTGGTTTTCTGGCAGGTAAGAGCACATCCTGTTCCACTACCTCTCTGTGAAGGGCATTAGGACTCTCTCACCTTGTCTAGACTACCTAAACTGCCAACATGTTGGGTCAAAACATCTCCATTATCTCCTTTTACCGGTCAAAGAGGCGTTACAGCTTTTTACAGTCACTTTCACACTTGTGTTGCTTGTGCCAGAACTCTTCATACAATGTGGTCTACTGATTAACTGAGCTTATCGGCTAATCTTTGGTACAAAATGCACTTTAACCACCAAAACACTAAATACTCACTCCAAGCAAGAATATTATGTATGTATGACTTCTCTTATTGTTCAGACTGTAGTGCCAAACACATACAATAATTATGAGATTATGTCACATGCTTCAAAACAACTACATGCAAAATGTTTTTACTATAAGATACTGCAGTACAAAGAATGGTGTGTAGGCACTTTTCAATGTTGGCACAATATACTGAGTGCAAAAATAACACATGAGATTCTCTATAAGTCAACCGTGGCCCTGCTGTTGATCCATGGCGTCCTCTGAATTTGGAGTGGATTTTAGCGGTAAATGAAATTCACATGTTCAGCACCAACATTCTCCTTTGCCTTCAGAAAAAAAGAATCATCAGCATTTCTTACCAACACTACATTCCCCACACATCCCAAAAACATTTCACAACACCAAGAGCAAACTTTTCTTAGCTGTTAGTTTGCATACTGTATGTATGACTTTTTGATACATGTATGACTGTAGGTGCTACAGTGGCTATTATTGGCTTGCTTAATACTTGACCTTTATTGTAAATTGACTGGAGAAGCACTCCTGGGTCAGTTACCCTTAAAGACACATTGTATTTTCATGAGTATTTACAGTTACCATAAATTCCAAGTCATATTGTCTTTAAATTTTACATTTGTACGTGCATGAACCAGGGACAGCTCTCTCTCACTAAGGCATATACTGCTTCAAGTTTCACATTTTCGCTGTCAAATGATTGCTTATGGTCCACATCCAACATTCAAATTTCAGGAACAGGAGTGTGATATTGAAAAAGGATATTGAAAAAAAAACAAGAGACCAACATCATCATCAAAAATAAAAATAAAAACAGTGAACATATAGGCGCTGCCTTTCAAAACTAGCAGTATGTAGCATTAACAGCCTCAGCTTCACTTTCAGGGGCAAGATATGCTTAACTACTACCCTGTGGCCAACATAGTGACAATACACATTTGAAAACATGAGGCATAAGAGGGAATTATTCATTTAAATGCAATATATGATTTCAACATTAGATGACAGAAATCTCTACACATGGTGCTTTTAAAGGGACGCCATGGGTTTGTAGTAATGATGGAATGATGAACCTTATCAATATTTTCACTGATACACATGTGCATCTTAAAGTAATCAATACATGATCACTCTGTGTGTACGATAACTAGACTTTACACAAAAACAATGATTTCCCTAGAAAGGTGAATATTTTAAGTGTTTTGTGAAATGAAGCCATGTTATTGAGAAATATGTGAAAACAATCAAAATAACAATATGTTCTCTATGTACACAAACACACACACACACACACACACGCACACGCACACGCACACGCACACACACACACACACACACATGCATACACAAACAAATACACACACACGGCACTAATCATCTGATGGGTTCCACATCCACACAACCTGACTGCTCTGTCCTCTTCATACTCTTCATACAAACAAATGCATACATGCATGCACGCACACACACACACACACAACAAACATGCACTCACACTCCTGCCGTGACTTTTATTGCTTCATTAGTGGCCGCCACATGCTTTAGTGCTCACCCACGCTCTGCAGGCTTCATAACGCTGATGAACTCAGATGGGGGTGTGAGAGAGGGATCATACCACCTCATCTCTCCTCCACCACCCCCACTCTCCAAAGCTCTTGCTCCTGGTTCCCATATCTTGCCCCGGTCCTGTACTCCTGTCCTCAGCATCTTCTGCCCACGGCCCCCTGTGTAGCTCTCAGAGCTTGAGAGGCAGATATGCAGCTTCTGAAATGTGCCATTGATTGTGCCTTTACATTGGTGAAATGATCTCGCAGCCATGATTTGATAAGGAAACACTGACATGCGACTGGGTAGTGGAATTTGGCATTTGGTACTTGTTGTATGTCACTTTGTAAAGCATCTGTTAAATACTCTAATTGTAACTGCAACTGTATTGGCGTATCAGGTACTGACTGACTGCTATAGACTGGACGCAATACTGTTACAGTAGCAGAACAGACACCTTGACATAAGAATGTCTAGTGAATCTTGTATTATTTTAATCTGCTTATTCAGTAGAAGACAATGTACACCACATTTACATTTAGCGTACCTCCCAGTCTCTCTTACTGAGCCTTTTTTAATTCCTTAACATGGGTGGTGATATTTTCTTGCCATTTGGATTACTTCAAAAAAACACTGCCACCCACAATCACAGCACGCACACACACACACACACACAAAAAAAATGAGAACATGAATAACAAAGCAAATAAACTTAAATTCACTGGGGTCGGTCTGAAGGGCTGTTTGAACACTGTTCATAACATTTGCTTTGATTTCATGCGAGAAATGAAAATTAATGTGTCAGTTTTTCTTTAATGTCTCTGCCATCCTTTTATGTACATTATAAATATTGCCATAGGATACAGAGGGAAGCGATCTGACATTAAGGTACTCGTTTGATATTAATCTTGTTATAATGAACATAAAAAACATAAAAATGTGATCTGAGTGGTGTGAAGCCAACTGTATGCATATTTTCTTTTTTGTAATTAAGTGCTGTTGTTCGCAATGATTTAAGTTAAAGCACAGAAGTGAAAATCCACAGAGCCACCAACAAGAATGCTTGAGACAATGAAAAAAAACTCTCTTGCCAAGCAAACTTTGGGGACAGCATCATCAGTTTTGTAATGCAATAAACAGAATGCCACAGGGTAAAAATGGCCTAGTTAGCTGTGTTGCACAAATACACCACCGGATGTGTGCTGGACCATCAGCACACACAAAATGTATCGTGAGAAGGAGAAGTTCCAAACCAGCGCCGTGTGGAGTTCTACCTCCTGCCTGCCGAAAGTGAAACGGCTGGTCCGGCGTGCCCATTTTTAGGCAGTGTGATGGCGCATGCAGGCAGGCAAGAGGAAACGAGATGTGGCAGAGGTGAGCGAACGAGCGAGTGGTGGAAAGATTGAAAGGAGAAGAGGAGGCACCTGGCCCACCTGTCAGCTGTGTGCATCTGCTCCAGATCAATACCCACCTCTGTTTGTATCTCCGCCACACACAGGGTCGCTCTCTGACAACACCGGGGGGACAGGACAGGCCGGACCTATAAATAACATCAGCGTTGTCAAACGCCAAACGCCAAACTCGGCAGAGATCCGGTCCCGTTTGTGAGGGAAAAAGTTGCAAACAGTTGAGAGGGAGAGTGGAGAGCCCTGTCACAAGTGTGGTCTGAGGGCTGTGATGCGCTGGCTGAGCATCCGTGACATGTGGAATAAATTTGAATTGTAATGCCATAATGTACCAGCAGAAATAAACGACCAAGAAGTACAATTCCTCTCAAATTTTGTGGAAAGAAGCTTCATTTATTTATTTCTCTATGATCAAAATGTTTTATTGGATTACTAGAACTACAGTCAAACAAATAAACAAAAGCCCATTTATTTTAATAACACCTTTCCACCGTCAGTTGCAATGATCTGTTATGGCTGGTGTGTAATGACTTTGCCATTTTCTACTGAAGTCAATGGATGGCTGTGATTTAGCTGAGCATGTAGACAACCACATATACACACACACATACATGTATGTTATGTGTGTGCGTGTGTGTGTGTGTGTGTGTGTGTGTGTGTGTGTGTGTGTGTGTGTGTGTGAGTTTCAGTGTGTGTGTGTGTGCGCGAGAGAAAGAGAGAGACAGTGGGAGCAAGAAAGAGGCACAGGAGTGGAGGGTGTTGAGAATAAGACCACAGCAAATGCTCATTAGAGTTGACCTTGGCACCAGGAGATAGCGTTTGATGGATCAGGTACAGGGCCAAACAAGCCCCCAGGGAGCCATGATCTTATCTCTTATTGTACACACACCTCCCTCCTACTGACCCCATCACACACACACACACACACACACACACACACACACACACACACACAGACACACACACACACACACACACACACACACACACACACACACACACACACACACACACACAGGGCCTGAGCTCAAGACACATCACAGATGGAATAAATCTGTGTCTGACACACAGTGAGAAAAGGTAGAGGGGTTGGATGATGGGGGGATGGACTGAGAGAGAGGAATGAGAGAAAACAGAAGGGTAGAGAAAGACAAAGAGAGGAAAGAGAACAAGTGAGAGTGAAGAGAGAGAGAGACAGAGAGAGGGAGAGAGAGGGAGAGAAAGAAACCGGCAGAGAAAGAAAAACAGACACACACACACTGCCTGCCCGTGAAAGCCAATAGCTCACGGAGGTGTCATTAGCCACATAAGTCAGCTCTGTGTAAGCATTGTATATGTCTGTGGGGAGTGTGGAGAGGAGAGAGGTGCAGAGGAGAGAGGTGGAAAGGGAAGAGAAGAGGAGATAGGGATAGAGGGGGAGGAGAGAAAGGAAGAGATGAATGGAGAAATGGAAAGACTGAAGAAAAAGAAAAACAAAGAAGACCAAAGGAAAAGGAGTGAGAGAGAGAGAGAGAAAGAGAAAGAAATGGCAATGATGGAGAGAGAGGAGAGAAGAGAGCAAGCAGAGAGGAAAGAAGATGAGTGATAGAAGATAGAGAGGGAGAGAGGGATTATGCCTCAAACCTTACTGTTGATGAGCCTACTGTATGTAGAATGCAAACCCCAGTCTTTCAAGCAGTTCTCTCTCTCCTCTTTTCTGCCCTTGGTAGCCCTACTTCCCCCCTCCCTCTCCATCTCTCTGTATCCCATTTTCCTCCCTCACTTTCTATCATTCTGTCCCATTCCTCCCATGTCTTTAGGCAGCAGTGTGAGTGTTAGTGGTTGAGGTAAGACGCGCCTGCAGCGAGGGAAAAGCCCTCACTCACACACACACACACACCTCAGAGAAGCAACACAGTAATGCCTTGGAGTCTTTAGGTCTTTTAGCCTACCCAAAAGAGATGTCGCTGGCTGCTCCAGAGAGTTTGCTTCCGGTGGAAGCAAGGGCTTCAGGGGTAAATCTGTCCTCTGTGCCACAGAGGTAAAAGCCAGATCACTTGTGAACGTGTGTCACTTTCAAAGGATGATAACTGTGCTCAAGTGTCATGCTAAAAAAATGTGTGTGTCCGTATGTGTGCGTGCATGTCTGTTTTCCTCAGTCGCTTTGGTACGTTTGCTCTGATCCAAATTGGAATTATCAAAACTACTTGTTCAATCTTCACATCATTGTGTCATTTGTGCACAGAAAAAAACAGTTTCTCATATTTTTGAACAAGTCGTAAATGGTTCAGTACATCCATGCAAGTGATTATGTACAATTCTTTGCTGTTTCCTATTGCTGTTTCAATTGCTTATGTCATGTTGATCAAAATGTATTATAATAGGTCTCTGTTAAATAGCCTCAGCCCCCACACCATTTAAGCATTAGTTCATCACATAAGTATTTACATGCAAAATGGTTGAACAGCTTGTCATAATATGTCAAGCATATGTCTATACATTTCCATTAGATGTTTTTTTCTAAATCTGTGCTGAATTGATAAATTGCTCCCAGGAGAATCTTGACTTACAGCACTGCATGTACAGTTTTCCCTGAGGAGATTGTCCTATGTTTTTTTCCCTTTGTGCTATGCAGTGCTGTCTTTTCCTTTCTGTGTCACAATGACATGGTCTGTCAACACGTTATAGTACAAACAGTAATAGCCTAAATGTGAATCTTATCCAGTCTCTTGCAATCAATCTCCCACATACACTAGGGTGTAACTTACAATTTACAATAACTGTCATCAAAACTTTAGCCACATCAGAACATCCCTCCAGAATACACTGTTATACTGACAACAAGACTAAGCAATTTGACTGTCTTATCCATACACAATGACACACATACTTGACATTCTAATGGCATTGACACGTATTGACACGTATTTACTTTTGAAAGATGAACTAAGGATTTTGAGCAAGAGGCTGGCTTTTGCAGGTAATCCATGGTGTTTTGCTATTTGTATGAATTGTTTTCAGAAAAGGACTTACTGTACTGTTTTGCAAATGTTGAAGATGATTCAAGAAATGTACCAAAGTGATTGACAAAAACTATAATGGTACTTGGGTAAGCTGGTCATTACTTTTAGCAGATGTCTGACTGAGTACAGCCATTAGGTTCTCCAGCAGTGGATCACAAGTGTAAGAAGGAGGAGGGGGGCAAACAGGTGCCTGGTAGAAGCCACTGAAACCACAGCCTACTGCTTACTCAGGTGCAGAGAATATTCTGGAATTCCATTTTTTCTTCCCAAGGAATAGAAACATGAATTTGAGAGACAGAGCATGGATGCAGTGTTTCTCTGTGTGTGTGTGTGTGTGTGTGTGTGTGTGTGTGTCGGGGGGTGGAAAAGTATAAACAGCTAAAGAAAAACAGATGAAGAAGATGGATTTCCTTCCCTTCAGCAGTGATGGTCCCTCGGCCTCCCCCTAGTCTGTCTCCTAAAGGCTGGGTGGGCTTGATGTCTTCCCTCTGTCTCTCAGAGCACCTCTCTGGGCCTGCGCTGACAGTCAAGGCTGGATATGCTGCGAGGATGTTGCTGTAATTGCATCTGGTTGCGTCATGAAAAAGTCATAATTCACTGTCAAGGACGTCAAGGTGTCAAGAGGACGGCAGCTACAGCAGCAGCTGAGAGTTTAAACCTCTTACCAGAGTCTAGCTTTACAGATAGATAGATAGATAGATAGATAGATAGACAGATAGACAGACAGACAGACAGACAGACAGACAGACAGACAGACATGGCAACATCTTTGAAATATGTAAAAATATTTAAAAATGTCATAAAAATCTTGCAGGAGGATGACAAAATAGTTGAACAATTCTTAGTTTATATTTGTGTATTTAACTTCAATTTTATGTTTGGGAATGTTTGTGTAGCCGTTATTTTTTCAGTGTATTGGCCAGGTTACAAGACTATTTACTGTGGATATGTGCATGTGCATTCTATTAACCGTTTTCTTTTGTTAAGGGGTCTATTTTTATTTTTCCACAGCCAACTGTGGTTATACGTATAATAATATTACACCACCGTAAACACTGCTCCATTTACTCCATAAATAAATACATAACATGAAATAATATTACTGTTACTTTTCTCCGAAGTAATTATTTTCTCCATGTAATTGACGATTCTCAGCAACAGAATGCTGTTATCCTTTTTTTGTAGGACTCTCATGGTCTCAGCTCTAAACATTTGACGACCTTTCCAGACTAAAAAAAATACACTCATTGTCTTTATGGGGATTAAATGCAAAGGCACTCCCAACGCTGTGTACAGTACCACAGCCCAAGGAATATCTGAGAGATGATAACAATGGTTTTAAAATGCACAGCAGCAAATGTGCAGCAAATGAGTGGAGATAAAGTAAGAGGAGGCTAAGCACTGCTGTTCCTATTGCGAAGTTCTTTTACACTTAAAACCAACAGAGGCCCAGCAAAAAATATCTCAGTTGTTGTGCTTATCTAAAACAAAGAAATGATGAAATCAGTTCCACTAGAGAAAGGAAAAAAAAGTTCTGCTATAGAATAAATATAGGCATATAATAGGCTTAAACACACTTTCCAACACACCAAAATTGAAGTTTTGCTGCTATTTTTCTTTTATGCAAATGTAAATTAAATCAGTTATGAAACATTCAAAGTTAATAAGGTCTTCGTCAAGTCTCAAGATGTTGTCAGCTAATGTCTCCTTAAGTCTATGAATTGTACAGATACTTGTCTTTAAAACCATTTTGGTTTAGAGCATGCTTCGTAATCTGACAGCTTTGTATACATTAATAATATTTCACACATTTTGAGTTTTAACAGTTCCAGTTAGGACATGGTACAATAGTTTGCCTTAGCATCTGTAGATGTGTCAGACATCTTGGATGTAGACAGAGGTGCATTCTTTCCTTTTGTGAATGTTGTGCTCAGACATTACCACATGTCAATAATTCTGGAATGATCTCTGTACCCAATTCTCGCTTTTCTCAGTCTGCCCTTTAAAGAGCAGCAGGGGTGAGTATTACTGATCCCTGGCTGAAAAAAAAGGAAAAGACAAAAAAACATACCTTCACTTGACTCAAAAGTGCGGAAATCTTTCCCTGCCTTCTGTCACTGCTAACTCAGGGCCCCCTGAGACAGACTGCATTGCTGTTCCGCTAAAAAGTGCTACTTGTTGCCTGGCCCAAAAAACTTGCTGCCATGCTGTCGGCCGTGGCCAAATCTCTCAGCAGGAATCAACCGAAAAAGAGGCTAACGCGGCGTAAGAGACACCTAATCATAATAACAATTCCTCAGCCTCATCAATGCACTTCAAAGGAGGGCTGTTTGACCACAGTCAACACTTGTTTCTTATGTCCAAGCAAGAGGAGAGGTGGGTAGATAACCAGACTTAGCTCAGATCAGTCCTTTTAATGAACAGACAAAGAGTGAAGAGAAAGAGAGGAGATGAGAGTCAAAACACTGCCCCCCAATACCCCCAACACCACCACCTACCCCCAATACAAAAAGGAAGATTACGCTGTCCAAAAGCCTCAGCGGACCAGCGATTGTACCCCATTGTGTTTTAATTAACTGCTTGAGGCCTCTCAGCAATGCAGGGAGGAGAAAAGGGAGTGGGCCAAGAACTGATCCCAGGATTGAGTTCTAATGAGTGGCATTCCCAGTGAGTGAAAGGGAGATTGTGGTGGAGGAGTGGGAGTGGGGGGTGTGTTTCATGACTGGAAGAGAAGAAAAGAAGAGAAAAAGCTCTTGAATCATGATCTGCCTGACTGTCCGCATTCTCCCAGGGTTAGTGATCTCTTAGCTTTTCTCTTCTGTGCTTGCTCTCTCTTTCTCTCTATTTTTTTCTTTCTTTCACAGACTCGCCTCTATGTGTCCTTGCCTTGCCTTCTGTGTGCCTTTCGGATTGGCACAGGACTTCAGATTAGCTGACCTTTCGCTGGCACAAATGCACACACACACACACACACACACACACACACACACACACACACACACACACACACACACACAACCACACACACACACACAACCACACACACACACACAACCACACACACACACACACACACACACACACACACACACACACACACACACACACACACTCACACACACAAATACTCTTGTCTTTCACTTTGCACTGGCAAATGCCCTATACAAACACCCTGTCCTTGTGTCTTTGTGTACAGGCATCCACGCTCACTCCCCAACCACCACCACCATCCTTACCACCAACATCATCTCCAGGCCCCTGTTTTATTAAGCTCAGTTCATCACTCATCATTGCATCCACTGACAAAGCCCCCAGTGTGTTGTCCCGAACATGCCTGCCTCTCCCCCACTCTCCCCTCTGGGCTTGGAGCAACAGGATGGGCTGCTTCAAGCTTCCCATGAGGAGGAGAGTAATTAAGCGCACAGCTCGTTAACAGCCTGTCCTCGTACGTGCAGCCTCACCTTGCTTACACCTCTCCTCCTCTCAATAGACCTACTCCTCCATCTCTTTCTCTCTGCCTCTCTCTCTCTCTCTATCTGTCTTTTTCTCGCTGTTTATGTTCCTCTGTCCTCCGTCTTTTTGGTCTCTTTGGACCCAGGCCTTTCTCATTCTCTTACTCTCGTTATCATTTTATCATTCATAATTTGATCCCCTCCTTCTCGCTTTCTGTCTGTCTCTCTGCCTCTATCTCTCTCTTTCTCTCTCTCTCTGTCAGATGAAGTGATGGGCCTCATCTCCCACCCCCTCAGTGGCATTTACTGAGTCTCATTTGCATGAACATGCCCTGGCTGTGCAGTCTGCACGCTGCTTACATTGATCAACAACACCTCCACATGTTTCATCACACACGTGGATAAGACAACACACACGCATGCAACCCCCCCCCACCAACACACATACGTGTGTGCACCCCCCCCCCCCCCCCCCCCTACACAAACATGCACAAATATGAATGCACACACACACAGACATACACACACACACACACACACACACTCAGAGGTACCCTCAGAAGCAGTTCAGGCTGATCAGCAACACCACAGCATGTTTTATTACATGCCAGTCGGTGGTATAAGCCTGGCGTGATGGTGAGGTGTGTGTATACATTACAGTTTTTGTCCATTGGTTTGGCTCATTTCTTGAAACTGAGATGACATTCTCAAAATAACATGGACAAATCCCCAAACCAACTTGCAATTTTTCACAACAGAATGGCATTTCTAACTGCTTTCATCAAATTTCAAATGCTTTGTACATGTCTCCAATGTCTAGTGCATCTTTGCAAATGGTTATGTACAAGTAGCCTACAGTTAACACAATCGGCCCACATTTAGCACATTTTCCAAATAAATAGATCTTACCAATATATTCCAATTAGTTGGTTCTCAGTGTAATGGTTGTTCTCTTCAAAACAAGTCATCATATGCAAAATAGTTTGCTCAATTGTCTAAATTAAGGATATAATACAATACAGTATACATTTTTTGGAACATGTCATAAATTTATGACAGTCAGGTGAGTAGGTGACAGATGAAATCAGGTCTTGACTAACGGAGATCGCAGATGACCAATCCAACAGTTTGTTGAGTTACCTGACAGGTGTTGTGTATGATTTTGAATCGGTGGTAGAGGAGGGCGAAGAGGAGAAGTGAGGGTGCGTGGTGGTGGAATAGGGGGAAGAGGCCAGATGAAATTCGGGCCACCATTACCGACCACGTTATCAACCATCGTCTCACAATGGCAGAAGCAGGACACCGAGTGCAGCCTAATGTGCCACGCACGCACATTGCAAGCTTGGGCCTGTACAACACCCAGAAGCTTCTCCTTTTTTCTGGATCGTCTTTACAGATTTTACCAATAATTTTCACGCGTGTCTCGATACCATGTCTACTTTTTGAAACTCTTAACACTTTTGCATAAACCATAGACTATTGGAGCCAAACACTGTTCTTTTTCACGTTGCTTTGACACAATTGCATTCAATCACCACTTCAACCAAAATTCATTAGTACTTCTCTCAGTTGATGTTCACAACCAACAAAAGTATGTGCAACTACAGCTACTTTTTGCAGACATTTGGATACTCTTACCAAAACGGTTAACTTTAGGGTCAAACCTAAAACAAATCGAAAACAATGTTACAAAACACAACATTTTGCATTTTGTCATACAACTGAAATAATGTAGTTGAGACAATCATCTTTTAGCCAAATAATTATTACAGTAATAATTAGCACTTTTATACTTACTTATCCATTTCTATAGAATTTTGAATTGTTGCAGTATAGCTTGTTACCAGGTATACAAAGAGATTACATTTGCATATTTGTGGGCAACAAATTACCATGTAAAATGTTGATATTGCTGTGTGTTCCATTACCAGTATGTACTGTAAGTCATGGCCTATCCAAAATGCAGCAGAACCATAGATCAGCACTGCAATAGGTGGGGCCACAACCAACTTCTACAGACAACAACTATCTTTACATACATTTACATGGATTTCCTTTTGTAGTGTAACATACTGTACTTTTAGGAACTCTAAGTGATGCCAGTCATGCGATCTGAACTTTTCTGCTGTGGAACACAATGTAATATATGTAAGCACAGGGTGAAGGTAACACATGGTATGGTTCAAAGTGTGTATTTACATTCCATATCAGTAAAATGTGACAAACTGTAGAACAAAAGTTAGAGTTTATGTGATTTGTTACAAGTTGCGTTTTTAGCGTATTGGACATTGACTGCCACTGTAGTCTTGCCGATGACAGCATGTGTTATAGTTACGGCAGAAGTAGTAATTTTTGGTGAAATGTGAAGAGTTTTGGTAGCTGTAGTGCTTTTGGCAGCAAATGTTAACTGATGTGCTCAGATGCATGTTGGTGAAGCACATTGTGTTAAGAGTTTTGAAAAAGTAGACATGGTATTGAGACACGGGTGAAAATGATTGGTAAAAACTGTATATGGATTTTGTCCTAGAAAATGAGAGGGGTCTCAAAGGGCCCCACCTACTACAGTTTGTCATTGTGTGGGACAGTGTGAACTTCCACCGTGGCCCACTCATCAGGGCATGGTTCACCACTCATTAAAGGATGCGTAATGTGTTACTATCACCATATTCTTCGTTCCTCAATTCAATTGAGGAGTTTTTCTCTGCTTGGAGGTGGAGAGTTTACGAACACCTCACTCAAGATCAGAGGTCCCTGCTCAATGCAATGGATGCTGGCTGTGAGGACATCACTGGTGATCAGTGTAGGGGATGGCTCAGACATTCACGCCGCTTCTTCCCATGCTGCATCGCAAGGGAAAACATCAGATGCGACGTGGATGAAAATCTGTGGCCCAACAGAGAGCAGCGGATGGATGGCCAGGAGGATGACGATGGTGACCAGGAGAGGGTGGGGGGTTGGTTATTTTTTGGTGGGTGTTTATATTTTGTATACACAGGATGCTATATTCATTTTCCTTTCAGGTTCTCTAATGTGTGAAATTTACTTGTATGTGTGAATAAAAATTTTAATTACAAGTTACAATTTCCTCAGCAGAATGAGTGCAGTGTGTGTGGTGTTAAACTTTGGAGGCTGCTCTCATTTCCCAGTTTTATACATAATTGTATTCCTTTAGCTAGACCTCTGCAATAATGACAAAAACGTCTAAGCATTTTGACTTGCAGTGCTTACACAATGCCAAAGGAACAATGCATTTTGGGGGCACTGACTATTTATGCGAGAAGGGAATTTAGTTTTGACACATGGGTAAACTGTTTTGGAAGAGATATGAGCATTTGCAGGTGGTCCATGTAGTTGTGCTGAACCATCCACGTAATTTTGACAGAAGCACTAAATGAACAAAAAAGGTGCCGAAGCAATTGAGAAGGATCTTTGCCATTTTTACGGTACTCACTATTTATATGGGAAAACGATTTAATTTTGAAGCATGAATGAACAGTTTTGGGAGACATATGACATTTTGCTGGTTATCTGAAGTGTTGCGCAGAATTGTAAGACTGTTTGGCCAAATGACCTTATAGTTATAGGAATGTCATCTCATTTTCAAGAAATGACCTAAAACAATGGAGAAAAACTGTAAAAATTAAAATTACAAATTACAATTTCCTCAGCAGAATGAGTGCAGTGTGTGTGGTGTCAAACTTTGGAGGCTGCTCTCATTTCCCAGATTTATACATAATTGTATTCCTTTAGCTAGACCTCTTCCATAATGACAAAACGTCTAAGCATTTTGACTTGCAGTGCTTACACAATGCCGAAGGATCAATGCATTTTGGCGGCACTGACTATTTATGTGAGAAGGGAATTTAGTTTTGACACATGGGTAAACTGTTTTGGAAGAGATATGAGCATTTGCAGGTGATCTATGTAGTTGTGCTGAACCATTCACGTTTTTTGACAGAAGCATTAAATGAACAAAAAAGGGTCTGAAGCAATTGAGAAGGATCTTTGTCATTTTTATGGTACTGACTATTTATATGGGAAGGGGATTTAATTTTGAAGCATAAATCAACAGTTTTGGGAGACATATGACATTTTGCTGGTTATCTGAAGTCTTGCGCAGAATTGTAAGACTGTTTGGCCAAAGGACCTTATAGTTATAGGAATGTCATCTCAGTTTCAAGAAATGACCCAAACCAATGGAGAAAAACTGTAATATAGACAAACACATTCCCATACACACAAATACACAGACACCTAATCACAAGGACAGGATATACATGGCAAGTATCTCAGCCAAGTCAGAAATATGCACATTTATGTAACAGCATTTATCAAACAAAATGTGTGATGCAAGAATATAAGATACAAGGATACAAGGATATTTATTTGTCACATGCATAGACATACTGGGTAGAGTAGGGAATGCAGTGAAACTACTGACAGTCTAAACTGTAGAGTGATACATAGTTTATTTGTGTGTCTGTATGTATGCATGTGAGTGAGTGAATGAGTGCATTTGTACGTGCATGTGTGGAATGTTACACATGTCCCTGAAATCATACAGGCATCCAGACAGTAATATCCTCAATAATTTCTCATTAATTTACATCAGTATACAAATGACACCTGGAGATCATTTTAAAAATCATTTAAATATTTTTATACTCTCTCTCTCTTTCTCTATCATTTCTTTTGCCTCACACAGGCCGACACATGACATACACAAACACATACAAACACACACACACAAAAACCTTTTTTTTCTGAAGAGATTGGTGATGTCCCTCATCAGAAGGCCTACAGAGCCAATGGGTTTTAAACACTCACAAGTAAGGGATATCGAACAAAATGCGCATGATGAAGACGGGGGTGGATGCGTGTGTGTTTGTGCGTGTGTGTGTGTGTGTGTGTGTGTGTGTGTGTGTGGAGCTTAAGAGCAGGCATGAAGGAGAGAGCACATGGTCGTCCATATGCCTTAGCCCGGTGAGCAGCTCTTACACGGCACCACAGGGAGCACTCCCCCATGTCCCTCATGGTGTCTCTTTCTCTCTCTCTCTCTGTCTTTTTCTCTGTCACTTTCTCTATCTCTCCCTCTCTTGCCCCCTCTGTCTCCCTATCTCTCGCTCTCTTTCTCTTTTTTCTCTCTTTCTCTCTCTCACCCATGCTGTCTCTCCTTCTCCATCTCTCCTTTGCTTACTCTGTTTCTCCCTTGCTCTCTCTCTGTCTCTCTGTCTCGGTCTCTCTCTCTCTCTCTCTCCCTTGCATGCTCTCTCCCCATTGTTTTCTCTTTCTCACTCTCTCTCCCCTCTCTCTACTTCTGTTTCCTCTCTCTCATTTTTCTGCCCCATCCTTTTAAACACACACACACGCTTAAACACCAAACACAATCACATTCTTAATCACCAAGCACAACCACATACACATGCATACTCAAATAAACAGTCAAAACACAGTCACACACCAAATTCAGACACAGACACAGACACAGACACAGACACACACACATATACACACACTGAATATGCACATATTCCAGACGCCAGGCGACCGACTATATAAAGACTGCTGAGAAAAAGAGGTAAAAAACAAATGGCTGCAGAAGCATTTTTTTGCTAAAATGGATGGCTGAATGGACGTGTATGTGTTAGGGTGAAAAAGGAACTAGTTTGTGTGTGTGTGTGTTTGTGTGTGTGTATGAGTGTGTGTGTGTGTGTTTGGGTGCATGCCTGTATTTGTGTGCATGCATGTAAGTGTGTGTGTGTGCATGCATGTGTGTGTGTGTGTGTGTGTGTGTGTGTGTGTGTGTGTGTGTGTGTGTGTGTGTGTGAGTGTGTGCAGTGTACACTGTGTGTACAGTGTCTGTGTCTGCCTACTTTGGCAAATATCTCCAGCTTTCTCTCTCTCTCTTCCTCATACCCAGTTATCTTCTCATTTTTGCTTTTCTTGCTTCTCTTCTCTCCTTCTTCCTCTTTCCAATTCTTACTCCATTATATTCTCACACTTTTGCCTTCCTCCTCTTTCTCTTTATATATCTATCTTCATCTCCCTCACACACATACAGTCTCTCTCTCTTTCTGTCTCTGTCTCTCTCTCTATCTCTCTCTCTCTTTTTCACACACACACACACACACACACACACACATGCACGCACGGCCTCTCTCACGTCCTACTCTTTCTGACACTGAAAAAGAGAAGTGAGTCATGTGTTTGAGTTAAAGGCTGTCATCTGCAAAGAGAAAGGGAGAGAGAGATAGTAGAGTAAAGAGAAAGAGAATCAAGAGAAAGAAAGAGAGAAAGAGCAGCATGCCTGGCTGTCGTCCCTGAGGAGAGATGGAGAAAGAGAAAGAGACAGAGAGGGAGAGAGGGAAAGGGAGAGGGAGTCTGGCTGTGCCATCCTCTTACACAAACGGCCGGATCAGCGCTCCACACAGCAGTAATTAGAGGATAATGGGGCCTAATGCTTGCCGATCTGTCCCGCTTATCACCTGCCAGCCACACAAACAGTGCCATCTGCTGGCAGCTCTGGGCACTGCAGTACAACTGCCGGAGGGCAAAGCAGAGCCTGGCTTACCGAATAATCCAGTTCCCTGTACATTTTATTGACTGAATCCAAGGGGGGCACTGCGTGTGTTTCTGTGTGTGTGTGTGTGCTGTCTTAGAGCACAGAAGGAAGTAAAAGCCTTGTTTGAAAAGGTGTGTGTGTTTGGGGGGGGGGGGGGGGGGCGTTCACTCACTCATTCGCTCACTCTGGGAAGGAAAGTGCACAGTTATTTGATCTGACATGTTTCCCTTTGATTCTTCTGTGAGGAGCTGAGGCACATTTGAGAACAACATTTTTTAACTGTCCCACAAGACTCATACCAGGTGTGGGATTTGGCCATCTGACAACTGCCGATTAAATCTAAAACCTTCACTCAGGATTAATCCAGCTCCTTCTCTTTACACGTATGGGCATCTATTTGTGTAGAAAGCAACAAAGAAGCCTGCCTCCAGCTCAGTTTCAGCAGAATTTGTATGGAAACACTGTCTATAAGGTGAAAAGCTCAGTCATTTTCAGTGTCAGACACTAGTTGTGAATTAGTGACAACTGGTGTAGCTATGTGTGATTATGTCAAATGAAGTGTTTGTTTTAAAAATGTCACAACAGCCTTTTGTCTGTCACTCTGGACACCGTAGCCACTCCCCCTCTCACACTACACAGCTGCATCAACGAGCTCTGCACTAGTTCCAGTTAAGTGAGTAATGTTTTTAAAGTTTTAATCAAACTTTTTTCAAAGGTAATTATTTTAATCATAAATGTATTTGGGATGTTATAGTTACAGGTTTATGTGTTTTCAATATTGTAATTTAAATAATTATTTGTTTGAAATTCAATGACCTTTTTGTATAAAGGCTGTATGGTTTACAGTGTTGTTCTTATATGTTATGAGTGGGATTCAAACTCACATAGCTACTTATCTCTTTCGGTAGTAGACAGTGCCTCAACCATTTTGCTATCTCAGTTTCATCATGCATCTGACATTTTCCAAAATGTACAAGTGAATATTCCTTTATGTGCTGGTCATCTCAGAAGGGCATGGCTCAAATAGCAGTGATATGGACACCTACGAGTATGGATTCTACACTCCTCTAAATCTCTTTGTGTAGTGTTGCTCTGTAAGACCTCATACAGAAATGTGTGTCCTACACTTTACACAGAAAGTTGAATCTTAGATGACAGATGGTGCTTGAGAACATTTGGTATTTCATGGAAGGCAGTGACATACAAAAAACATGGCTCTCTATACAGATTTTGAGGGACTGGTGACTAACAATGTATCACATGAACTCAAACACAATTAATATAAATAATAATTTGTATCAAATACATATATCACATACATATTAGTTTGATCAAATACAAATAATCATTTGCCCATACTGTTTGGTGTTTCTCTGCATATCCAGAGGGCAATCTTTACTAAAGTGTACAGAAACCTTTGTGGGCTTTCCAGATGTATATTACAGCCAAACCTGCTTCCAAAGTTTAAAAAAGCTCTAAGCTAGTTTAACTATGCAGTTCTATATGGGTACCTGCATACCTGCATACAATTATACAAAATAGAGGCAAATATTTTTTATTTCACCAACAATGCATCTCTAGGAACACAGAACATAACATTGCAATGCTTTAGTATGGCACAAAAAGCAACACAAAGTATGCCCACCATCTTCTGTACCAAACATCTCATTCACCCCTTTCAGTCTTTCTCCTAATTAAACCACCCCCACCTTACCTCACCTTGTGGGCAGTGGATGCTGATGGCTGATGCTTCTGACTGTAAACTTTCCTCTTCAGTGGGGCCTGCTGCCTCTCTTTACCAGGGTCTGTCCATGTCTAATCCTGTAGCAGGGGGATAATTTATGGGCCATTTCCATGCAGAGGCCTGGCTAATTGGGAGCATGTGTCTGGGTAAGCTCCTGCTCCCGCCTCTGCACTGCAGATGAGCCGCAGGGCGAGGAGAGGGAGTGTGGGTCGGGGATGGGGGTGGTGAAGGAGGAGAAGGAGGTGGAGGAGGCTAGAAGCCATGCACACCTTGGGCTACCCAAATGAAAAAAGAGGAAACGGCACAGGCCCCTAAGTCACAGAAAGCGAACCCCCACATGAGTAGGAGCGCTTGCTGATCCATTGATCTATATATGATCAATTGATGATGAAATCACAGCTAGGTGGATGCAACTGTCTACACTGCCTCCGGATCCAAACAAGATGATGGCCATCCTGTTCTGAAGGAGAGAGTTCAACAGCAGGTGAAAAGTAGGTGGAAGACTTATGTGTGTTAATTAAAAGGATAACAATAACTAAAACACAAGAAAAATAAATTGGTCTTTTCACCAATTATAACCTCATGCTCCAAACTGAGTTCTCCTCCTGGTGACCTTAGTTACTTCAGGTTTGTTATGTATGGTATTTTGCTAGGTAGCAAAACCACTCTAGCCTGTTGCATTGCAAACTTTATTATCATCGAAAAGGCTCACCATGCTAGTCATTGTGGCACAGCATTAGCTTCAAGTTAGCATGAAGACATTGCTACTTTTAAATAATTAAAAAAGCTAAAAGTAGCTCCACATATCCTTGGTAGTATAACACAGGCACTGACATTTAAAACAAGGCATTGAAAACTTTGTAAGTGTACAGAATGTTTAATAAGAAGACTGTTTACACAGCCTGTACCTTTAGATAGCCTAGTTTCCAGGTCGCCAAAGGCATCGCTATTTCTGAACCATTAAAAAAACTTAAAGTAACTCCACACTTCCTTGATAGTATTACAAGAGCCCTGACATTTAAAACGAGGCATGGAGAACTTTGTAAGTGTACAGATCGTTTATTAAAAAAGACTTTTTATACCTTAAATGGCAGCACGCTAGGACGCAACATGTCCTAATTGTTTTGGTGCATTTATGTCTTGTGCGAACTATATACTTTTTCCTTCTATGCATGTGGGAAAGACTAAAGAACATGTCTACAACCACCAACAACTCTGCAATATTGCAAAACATTGTCAAACAATACCAGATGGAGCCATACTGGAACAAATACACCTAGGGTTGCCACCAGTGTCTGACAAAAAACGGGACATTTCGGCAACCCAATCAACCTTTTTGCTTATAAGCAGCGACCCAGGTGTCAGTGGAGATTTTTTTCCCCGGGACAGATCATTTAAAACCGGGACAGGTGGCAACCCTAACTACACCTAGCCATTCTCCGGTTTCTGAGCGGCCAGACCTGCAGTGGTGTCAAAAGTACACACATTCTTGATGTATAGATACTGATGTTTAGACATATTTTATAAATTACAAAGCTTTGATCTCTTATGACATGTACCATAATAACCAAATCGATATAGCTCACATGACCAACCAACTTACCAAGATGTACATCATGTAAGTGGGACAGTGATACAATATAGCTTATCGCTCAAGACCAGTCAGACACAGAGCTATGTTAGCTCTAAAATCAATTTCTGACAAATGACAGAATAGCATTACCTGGCAGTATATACTTTTCAGTGCTTTAATCATCCCTGACATTAACGCTACTACCATCAGACATTTCAGTTTGCCAGGTTGAAATATAACAGTGTTATTGCCCATAAACGTCTAATTACAAGAAAGTTGAATTTGGTCCGGTATGACAGGTGGAGTTGCTAGCTGTCACACAGGCAATGTATGAATGCATTTGCGGTGGATCTAGCAAGTGATATGTGGTTGAAAGCGGTGTGTGACAAAGGGAAAACGCGGGATGGGAGCTGGAATTCACGCTAGGCTAAAAGCTAACATCAGCAGACCAGCTCTTTAAAAAACAATCTGCCCCTCAATGGTGGAACAACCTACCAGTCACTACAAGAGCAGCAACATCCCTCTCAACCTTCAAAAAACTCGTGAAAACCCTTCTTTTCTGAGGCTGCTTCCCTTCCTAACAAAACTAATCTCCACTAACCATCTCTTTACATAGGTGCCTCGTGCTTGTATGAGTGTGCAGGGGGTCTGTGTGTCTGAAGGGTCTCTGCCCTGGGAAACTTAGCTAAGGCATATGTATCTCCTTGTGTGTATGGGGGTAGTCTGTTTACTCTGTGTTTCTCTACACATCTGTTAGCTTATTATGTCCTCCTTTTGTAAGTTTGTAAGCTGTAAAAAATAATCTGCACACTTTCAAAGCACTCAATGCCTCGTTTTAAATGTAAGGGCCCTTGTTACACTACCAAGAAAGTGTAAAGCTAGGTTTAGCTTTTTAAATGGTTTAATAATGCAATGTCTTCAAACTAACTTAGCCAAGCTAATGCTGTGCTTCAGTAATTAGCATGTTGAGTCTTTTCGATAAATCTGATAAAAAATTCAAATGCAACACGCTAGCGTAGTTTTGTTCCCCAGCAAACAGACCAAATCTTTATCATGTTTTAACATACACAAAGTTCCTTTTACACCTGATTTCTCCTTTAAAACACATACATTTGTAGCAAACCCCATGTCATAAGTTTCCGCTTGTAAAAGTATTACAATCAACAGTTTCATCTCTAGGGGCCGTGTAATGACTGGCTCTTTACGACCTGTCATAAGCATGTAATAACTCTTTTATGACTGTTTTTGAACAGGTTCCATTCTGGGGACGGCCACCTTGGAGAGCTGCAGAGTTCACTCAAGACCCCCTTCTATGTGATGGAGCACTCGTCTTCTCCTGGTGCAGCTGTCTCACACACACACCCTCGCACACATACATACACACACACACTCGCGCGCACACACACACACACTCGCACACATACACACACATATACACACACTTGTCCGGTCCTTGCCCAGCTGTCACCTTTGGCTAAGTGCCGCAATCCGTGCACAGGAAAAGAACGGCAGCAAAGAGGTAGCACATCTCAAGGGCTGACCTCTGACCTCGAGCATGGTCGGAGAGCCGGGGGGTGGGGGTGGGGGGTTCACTCATCAGTGGCTTAGAGGCCTTAATGTCACCACGGTGACACATGACCAACAACGTTGGTCCTTCCACGTCTGCCTGCATGCAAGCGGCAAAGATAACGTACTCACACACACCCAGACAATCTGTACATGAACGCTCTCACACACATGTGCACACACGAGGGCGCGCACACAAACACACACATTGTCTTGCAAACAAGCATGCACACATACACTAAACAAAAAACAAATACCCTCACCAAAATAAGCTCTTTTCCCAGACATACAGTATTCAAACACACAACTATACACACATATACAACCACAGACACACTCATACAGACGCATATGGCCCCACAAGCACATGTACATATGCAGAAGACACACACACACACACACACACACACACACACACACGCATTCTCATTTCCATGTGGTCGTTCTTTATGGTGGGGTGATTATATATTGGGCTTTGTCTGGCTGCGCGTGTACCTGCACAGGGCCCAGCTGCTCCTCATTAATAACCCGACCTGCCACCGCCACAACAGCAGAGATGGAGGAGTATGCTCACCACTGCGGTGCGTGCGTGTGTGTGTGTATGCTTGTGAGACGATGAGAGGGAGATTTGTGTGTTTGGATTGCACGTCTGTAGTTTCCTGGGTCGAGAGAGCCTCCCAGTCCATTGGTACATTTGTGCATGGTATATCTGGGTCAGTTTGTGCTGTTTTCTCAACTATGTGTTTTCTCAAGTATATCTCTGTGTGTGTACATGGTACATGTGTTTATTTTTTGAGAGTGTGTGTGCTTGAGTGTATGCAACACAGTGTGGCCATTTTGCTGGAGGGCAGACAGACCTCATTGTAGGGTCACAGGGACCAGCAGCCCCCCAAAAATCTGTTGGCTGCCTCTGTGCACACACACAACAGCCCCAAACACAGAAAAGAAAGGCGGCAAACAGGATTTATTTAGCACGCCTCATCAAAAGAGAATTAGCCTCGTTCTTTCGAGTAAAGCGGGTGGGGGGTGAGGCATGGGGGTGGAGAAGGGGGTGGGGGCAGTTGTGGTGGTCGGATGAGAGGATCAGGGGATAAGAGAAAGGATGGAACATAATTCCCCCAACCAAGAAAAGGCCGATTCATCACCGTGGCGACTGCTCGGCGGGCTGCGCAGGATCAGGCCGCTCTGCTAAACTGCACTTAAACGCTGGCCAGCGCAGCAATGCACCGCACCACGCCACGTGTGACAGGAATATCAACACCTGCTATCCATATTTGTTAATGCAGTTTTACTGTGACTGTGCTCAAATGTGCTATATATAACTATAATTTCAGTTAATCATTTTTTTTTATTCAGGAATATGTTTGCCATGGCATTTCATGTAGTTAAGTGATCTCGGTGTGGTAGAAAAGTTACAGTATTTAAATATGACCTAAATAACACCAAGTGTTTTATTTTCCAAAAATGGAAATATAATATTTTCTGAACAATGAACTCTGTCAAATTAGTTATTATTGGTGCAATACAGGTATGCTCTTACACTTGTTCCTTATACACAAACACTGGATACTGTGAACTTGATGCAATATCAGTTGATGCATTGACAAATCAGTTTTTCCAGACAGTCAGCTTTACCCCAAATACAGATATCCAAGATAGGATACGATCCAAAATGATTGAAAGCAGCAGATCAATTTCCTTTACTTATTTATCAAACCAACCGCACTCACAGACAGGTTTGCAGGTGCTGAAGCATTCACACCGACTCCTAACAATAACAATAACATTTACAGCTTTTTTTCCAGGTCACAGGAGTTTACGAACAGGGAAGGGAAAAAATATAGTGTAAAATGGGATTCAAATTTTGGATGCGGCTGATTGGAGTGGACAGGTGGAGATTCCGCTCGCCAGCTAAAGGTGCTTCAGTGGAGGGGGCCCGGGGAGCTGGTTGCATCACTTTGCTCCGGCTTGCCATCTCCATCCTCATCTGCCTCGCTCTTTCCTCTCATTTTTAACACAACATGGCACCTGCTGTCTGACTCAATCCGCCTCGGCCTGGCGAGATCCGGCGTGCAGGGCGTGCAACAAGCCGCAAACAGGCATGTAAACGAAAGCAAAAACAGAGGAAGGGGAAAAAACAAAAAAAAAACTCAGAACACAAAAGCCCACTCCACCACATTGGCGCTGCCTGCCTGCCGCTTCTCTGGCACCCCCAAGAAGAACTGGTCGGTCCGCCCACCTGCTCAGGCCGGCGCTGCGGACTGATGAAACTGCGTGAAACCTCGGTTGCCGCTGCTAAATGGGCCTCCATCACTGACGCTCGTGCGATACACATGCCAGACGCACTAGCCGCTACGGCACCTTTAGCGCCCTTGACAGCCCGGCTGCTATTTCAGTGAGATCAGCCTTGATTGCCCTCACACACACATGACAGGACGAGTGTAGGCTACAGCCAGTTTTGTTCTCCCTGATAGTTACCCTGTGAGGCAGCGCTGCTGGATTCCACATCATGGTTTTCAGGCCTGCGTTTGAAAAGCCATCCCACAGTATACGGACGCATAAAGCTTTCATTTCATACTTTCCGCAGTAGACCCCAGGAACAACCACAGCATCAGATGATTCTAGAACCTCCCATTCCATCCACATGCACTTGCTTTGACAGAGCACCTCCGTCCACTTTGGCAGTGTGGAGAGGTCAAGGGGGAGGTCAGGAAGTGTTGTGTGTGTGCTGCGGGCGAGGGGTTAATTGGGACAACACTTGGCCAGCTGGGTCGTTAACCCGTCTCTTACACTGTTACACCGTGCTTGAGGCTCTTTTGCCTCGCAGGACCTTGGCAGTGTGTGGAGCAGCCTGCTTTAAGATTGCTGCACCTCCAAAACTAGACTCTTAGGGGGGAAAAGGATTCACTAGATTTGCTTCTGCAAGAAGAGAGAGAGAGAGAAAGGGAGAGAAAGAGAGACAGAAAGAGAGAGAGAGAGAGAGAGAGAGAGAGAGAAAAAAGCAACACCTTGTAGGGTCGGAACTCTCAGGTAAAGACTTGCTTGTAGGCATTTTTGAGGCTCTTCCGACACTTTTTCCAGCTATAAAATGCTCTCTTCAGCCCTGAAGATCTATAAAATGGTTGTGTAAGTGGGTTGAATCAACCTCCAGCCTCCCGGAGCTGACCAAGCTCTGATTAATAATGCTCTGATAGAATATAACCTGCTGGTTTGTTTTTGATGCATTGGGCCCAGGAGGAGCGCTTCGCTCCGAGCCCTGATAAGCCCTCTCTTCATTAGGCATCTCCAGTCTAAACTCAGCCAGGCACCAGAGCTAAAACGAGGCTAACGTCCCCCGATTTATATAAATGTGCTTTTAATTGTTTATTCATATAGAACATTGCCTAATTGCATTTGGCTATTCCCCTTGGGTGGGTTGCTTCTCCCTAGCCTCTTCTCTCCGACTCTCCCTTCTTCCCCCTCCTCCTGTCTTCCGCTCCCGCTCTCTCGCTCTTTTTCTTTTTGAAGTATGGTGTGTCGCAGAGCAGGCAGCCATGTTGTGCTTTAATCAGTGTTGTGGGTGAGAGTGACCCAGCAGTGCTTTTTGTCTCAGGGTGCTGGATTCCTCCTCCTCCCCTCCTATATTCCTCTCTCTATTTCTCCCTCGCTCTCTCCCTCCCTCTCTATTTCTCTCTCGCTCTGACCCCTTATCTCTCTCTCTTTTTTCTTCTCTTCTCCCCTCTCTTCCACCTCTGTGGAACTGTGTGTGTTTTTTGTAATACCCCTGAGTGTGCACTCCTACCAACACCCCCCCTCCCCACACACACACAAACACACACACACACTGCCTCCCATCTACTCCAGCCTAACACTTTCTGGTCAGGAGCTGCACTAAGAAAAACAAACCCCATCAGTAACTTGCCACTGGTACCCACGCCCCTGCATGAGCACACCACTGTCCCTCTCGCTCTTTTTCGCTCTCTTTCAGTCACACTCTCTCTTTTTTGTTGTTCCCCCCTCTGTCTCATTTGTACTTTTTCACTCTTTTTCCTTTTCTCTCTCTTTCTCTTTCTTTCTCTCACACACATGCACACCCCCCCACACACACAGTTTTTCACTTTTACTCTGGAATATGTGTTCATGCTATCTTTCCTCCTTCCTCTCTCTTTCACCATCTTCCTTCTGTGTCTCTCTTTCTTTCTCCTTTTCATGATCTGTCCCCTCTTCTTTTCTCTCCTCTCCTCTGGTGCAGTCCTTTCTGCATTGAGGCTGCGATCATCGGCGGGCCGCATTACGATGATTTATTGGCCGCTGCAGAGCAGAGCGGCGATAGATCAGGCCAACAGCGGGGGGCCCGGGGAGGCAGCATGGGGACCGGGAGTGGTTGGGGTAGGGGGGAGTGGTTTGTGTGGGGGGAGGGGGGCAGCGGGGCTTGTAGGGGCCCCGGCAGAAAAACCCACCTATGATGAACTGCTTTGTGATACCCTGGAGAGAGAAAGAGAGTGAGAGAGAGAGATGAGGAAAGAGTGAACAGGAGGAATAAAAAAAGGAAAACACATGCGTGTTGTTCCACTAACACAGCTCATCTTTATTACAGTGATGTAGACATATATCTTCATATATACACCCTATCCCTCTAATTTCATGGCTTTCCCACTATCTGTCTCTCTCCCTCCATCTTAGCACTCCCTGCCAATTATTTACCTCTCTCCACACCCTTCACTTCACATACTCTTTTTCTTTCAGCTTATCTATTCTGTTTTATTGCCCTTTTATTTCGTACAGAAGTTGTCTTTGCTTTTGACTTTCTACACAACAATCTTTGCACCACTTTCTTTAACAGCATACAAAGGACACATGACTTTTGAAACAAGAAGTGTGTGGCATTCAAGTGGCTAAAGGATGATTTCCCTGTATTCCCTGTAATTATATCGATGAATTGATTGTACATGTTTAACCTAAGACTTGCAAGTAAAATATATACACAAGGTCAAGGTCCCCAGTAAATGTATAATATAACAATTAACACAATAAAATGAATAAAACAGTACATTTGCTGTGAAAAAGACATGATCATGACCATAATTTATCAGTAAATCATGTACATGGCAATAATTCTAATTTTATTCTATTTCTATTTTGTCCTTCAAATTGGTTGCAGTAGTTCTCTCTGCCATCAGTTAAACTCACCATTAGCATAGCACGCTATATACTGCACCACCGATTTTACGGATGAGGATCTACTGGGCTGCTGGACATCTGGACCTTCCTGTAGGAGAATGGAAGGGGGGGCAACATCCGCCCCCCCCCCCCCCCCCCCCTTAGTATGATTATAAATGGGGATTATATCAATCAAAAAACACTGAGCCCGTCTGATCTGTGCTCAGCCACTCAAAGAAGAACATCACCCTTGCGTCTGGAGCACAGGACAGGAAAAGCACAGAGAGAGAGAGAGAGAGAGAGAGAGAGAGGCCCCCACATCTGTGTCCCAAGAGAAATAGAGGAGGGAGGAAGGGAGAGTGAATGAGTGGATGGAGGGAGGGAGGTGGTAAGGGATAAGAAAAGGGACAGGAGAAGACAAAAAAGGATGATAAAAAAGTCTTGCATTTGACATGGCCATTGTGGCTGGAAGCATGGCTGTGGCTGCTTAGCTAAACTGCTAACAATGAGGTGCAGGGAGATCTGTGGTGGGCCGTGCGGCTGGCGGCACGCTAGCCATTAGCATAGTCATTTAAATACAGTAATCTCATTTTCTGCCCAGCCGCCAAGGCCACGCCAAATTTTCCGCTGTGACTTGAGGGGCGCGCAGAGACACCGTCAGGGGAATCAGGGGATTAGCTCTTGGTTCCCCTCTCTCTCTTGCCAGAACTGGCCAGGTGTGTGTGTGTGTGTGTGTGTCAGCGACAGCAAAAGAGAGGGATGGGGTGGGGTGCGATTTGTGGAGATATAATACCACATCAGACAACAAAAGGGGAGAAGGATAGACAACATCAGCAGCAGCAACATCAACAACATACACACACAAAAAAGACGCAAGCTGTTTTCATTCTTCTGGTCTTCCGGTCCAGTGGAAGAGTTGATGAAGTTTAAATGAAGCAGAATTAGAAGATCAAGCATACAGTGCGTGGTGCTGCTATCTGTGAGCCCTACACCCCATGGGGGCCCTGGCCCTGGAGAATTGAGCGGGGGGCCAGCTGACCTGGATGAAATGGAGAGAGAGAAAGCGAGAGAGTAAAGAGACAGAGAGAAAGAGATGGAGATAGAGAGAGACAGACAGGGAGGAATGGAATAAGTGTGTTGTTATTGAGAGGGGGGTGTAAGAAAGGGAGGGAGGGGTGTGCGATAACAGGGAGGAAGAATCTCCCTCTAAATGTGATAATCTCCAATCACCTCTAACATCAATTCTGTCAAGGCCTCGGCTAATGAGCTCACAGCCGATCAAGCGTTATGCAACCCACACTCGCAGTCTTTCTCTCCCTCTCCACCCACCATCTCTCTCTTTCTCTCTCTCTCTCCATCACTCCCTTTCTCATCATTGTTGTTCTTTTGACTTAATCCCTCTCACTTCAGCTGATTTGAGCAGGAGGGGAAAAGCCTATTACCCTGGCCTTCCTGCTCGCGCCTATCTAAATGCTAACGACATGAGCGGGAGAGAAAAAGACGAGAGACAGAGAGAGAGAGAGAGAGAGAGAGAGAGAGAGAAATACTTTCGAGAGGAGATGTTGCAATTGCAAAGGCTAATCTCATGATGACTATAACTCTGTGTTAGAGTGTGTTTGTGTGTTTGTGTGTGTGTGTGTGTGTGTGTGTAAAGGTGTTGTAAGGCAGTGGGGAAAGGTACCCCAGCTCACAGTCTGACCTGCGTTCCCTCGGGTCAGCGCACCTTGGCGGTGCTAGTTCTTCCACTCGAGCTGCTCTGGGGCTGGCAGTTGTTCATTGGCAGTCTGCTCACCTGCCTTCTAAACCTTTCTCATTTCCTCATTTCCACACTCACATATTGATCAAAACATCACAGCCATTCATGTGTATATGTGTGGATGTGTGTGTGTGTGTGTGTGTGTATGTCAGTGAGTCAGGCCTTTCCCCCTGGCCACACACTTTTCTGCATGAAATTAGATGCTGGGGGATTGATTTGACTTGGCTGGTGTAGTTGGTTGGAAAAGACTGGGGTAAAAGCTGGGGGTCACCTTTCAGTAATGTCTGTTTCGATCCGGCTCGCTCGACATATACAGACTAGTAATACCTCTCTCTCCCTCTCTCCTCATCCTCACTTTCTTTCTTTCCTCCAATCATTTTCTGTCAGATACACTTGTCTTCCTGATTTACATTATGCACATTACTGTTTCCCTTATTCTGGTCTCATTCTGTTTCAACTCTATTAATACATCACGCATTCACACACACACACACACACACACACACACACACACACACACACACACACACACACACACACACACACAAGCATGCGCACATGCACACACACCGTTGTAAGTATACTGAAGACACATACCCACATGTCCTTTACACCTTGTTACCGAGTGTTTTTTGCCCCTCTCGTCTGTTCTCTGATGGTACGCATAACAATTTCAGTGCTCTTCCCTGCGATTCTCTTTGTTTCAAAGATTCCATTTGATTTCTTCACCGGACCAATGTATCAGACAGCAAGAGGAAAGGGGTAGGGGTTCGGGATGTGTGTGTGTGTGTGTGTGTGTGTGTGTGTGTTGGGCTGGTGTGGTGTGGATGGGATGGAGGGTGTGTTGGGGGGGTGGGGGGCTGGGCACACCGAATGAACAATCAATCTTTGCAACACGGCCAGCGCTCTGAGCACGGTGAGTAAATGTTTGTGCAGGAAGCCATCAAGACACCAAGCGTCAAACTCGCTCCTGGAGAAGAGAATTTGAGGAGGGGAAAAAAGAGAAGGAAAGAGATCTATCCTAAGAATCCCCCCCTCCTCTTACTCTCATTCTCTTGTGTCTTTCCTCTTTCTCTCGTTCTCTCTCTCTCTCTCTTTCCCTCTCTTTTGCACACTTGCTTTCTCATTCCATCTCTCTATCTCTCTCTCTGGTGTCTCTTTCGACAGCAGCAGGGTATCGGGCACATTATGGCCCAGTGCTGTGTGCATTTTTCATATAGGCCTGGCTTTTTATGTTTTATGTACGGCGGCCCAAGGGAGAGCAGCGGAGCGGGCAACACTCCCCTCTGTTGCTCACACAGAACTCATTTCACTTGAGGAGATGGAACAGAATGCACAATGCCTTTAGAGGATGCTACCTGTGGAAAGAGTCTCACACACACACACACACACACACACAAACACACACAAACACAACCACACACACAGACCATGCATTACTGTAGACACTCACAAACACACTTAACAAACAGTAATAAACCCACAGGCACTGACACACACACACACACACACAGAGAGACTCTCTCTCTCTCTCACACACACACACACACTCACAGACACACACATACACACTGTGAGGACAACATAGTATGACCACTACCATGCATGTGGTCAGGCTGTTAGAAAAGCAAACAGCACACACAGTAATAACACCACATAATATAGTCGTAGACGAGGTGCCACTGGTGCTATACATGCATTTGACATTGTGAAATGGCTATTGTTTTATAATGCAATAGCCTACTGTTTTCATTTCCATGCATTTATTTATACTGCATATTTCTGTTGCCTTCTGACCAATGACCACAGATGACCGAAAGCAGAATACTGTTTGAAGGCATGCACTTTAATTCCTTCAAATATTTTATAGACTCCTCTGTAAAAGTTTTAAAACCCCATGGTTTTATTGTCAACGCATGGATAATGACAACTATAACCTGGAGGGAAATACCAGTAAGTTGAAGTTTTGCTATGATTTAAAGGAAAGATTTTTTTTTGTGATTGCATCACTATTACTCTTTTAAATTATATCTCATTATATTTTTGCCTAATTTGTATGCCAAAAACAACAAAAATATTATACAGAATTACTTGCTTTAAGGCTTAGCATTAACATTATTGTTGTAATTGATACTTGTTTCAGAGTATGTCAAGAGAGCTACATGTACTATCATCACACATCGGATTAAATTTATTAAAGGCAGCTATTTGCATAGAATAGCTTGTGTTCAGGGGATATGTATAGTATATGTTCATTAACGTGTGTAAATGTGAAAACTTAATATGTGTTTGAATTTTGCACTCTGTTACCTTCTGATGGATTAAGAAGTCACACAAGTCTGATTTTTCAGTTTCCCTGATGCTCTGTGGTTTGAAGGACAACATCCCCCTCTACTGGCCAACTGTTTATCCTGCAGCTTAGCGTCACAGTGTGTGCTAAGTTATGTCAGCTTATTCACATTGGTGTACACAGGGATAAATCCACTGCAGTGATTCAAACTGAATGTAATTAAGAAAAACAAAACAGCAAACAAACGAGACTTGTGGCATTATAATCAGACTTTCTAAGCAGGCAAAGTGGCATTTCATACCTGCTTTTTTAAAGTGCACTTATTTGCAAAGAAGTCCACAAACTCCCAAACAAAAGAAAACGTAGCAATGGAAAACGCAATCCTTAATACCTCCTTACTGGTGAAGGGAATGCAGGAGCCATCGAGACATTAGTACACGCATGGTGGCTCGTCCTCTGGAAATTATTTCACTCCCTCATTTTCTCTCTATCTCTCCCTCTTTCTCCTTCTCTATCTCTTTCTCTCTGCCTCTCTATTATGGTTGAATGGAGCCCAGGCCTGGTCCTGCTGGGGCTGGACCTCTTCTCTCCGGCTCATGCCAATCCCTAGCCTCAGGAGGCCCAGAGATCGTTCGGCGCCAGTTAATGAGTGAAAGGAGAGATTGATGTGGGAGACAAAGACAGACTAGGGAGTAGAGGAAGGGGTGATTACTGTGGTACATGAAGAGAGAAGAAACCCTCTGAGGAAAAAGACAGACATACAGACAGACATTGGAGAATAAAACAATAGAAAGGTATTAGAGTGTGAGAGGATAAGGGCAGGTAAAAGGGATGGATGAAGACTTACTGAAAAAAAAAACAAGCATACCCTCTAACACATCCTGTATGGCAACACAGTATAGACAGATAAAGAGAGAAAAAGAGCAAGAAAAAGGCAGGGGGAGTGACAGAGAGGAGGATAGAGAGAGAGAGAGAGAGAGAGAGAGAGAGAGAGAGAGAGAGAGAGAGAGAGAGAGAGAGAGAGAGATGTAAAAATCAAAATCTGTGGCATTGAGAGAGTAAAAGGTCAAATCCCAGGTAGTGGTCAGATGGAGAGGAAGAGCAGTTTTTCACGCTTGACAGGCCGGCACCAGTCGTGAGTGGGCAGCTTGCCCGCCGGCTCGGTGCGCTTGTCCCAGCGTGGCGCTTTGTCAGTGTACTGCGCCGGGTCCGGGGGTGTCCCCGATCCCCCTCTCCTTAGCCTAATTAAAAGAGGATTATCCGCCGCGGTGTCCCAAGCCGGTCCAATGCTCCCTGCCTCCGTTCCCCTTACTTTCTTCAGATAATCGCACCTCAAGGAGCGGCAGGGTGCGGAGAGAGAGAGGGATGGATGGAGAGAAGGAGGCTGGGGGGAGGGAGGAAGAAAGGAGCAAGTTTGTGAGGGTGGGCTGATAGAGAAGCGGTCATTCTGGATCTACGCCCAGGATAAAAGCGGCCAAGGCGGAGAAACGGGCTGCGGTGAGCTTGCGGTCACTTTGACCATACAGCTGTGAGCCCCACCACAGGTCCAGACCCCTATCCCCTGACCCGAGTGCTGTTAATGTGAAATTAAGATTCATCTTTTACATCTTTTTGGGCTGCAGTAGCTTAAAGCTCATGTCTAAAGGGGCCTCTTGACTGAGTTAGGCCAACTGGCCTGGTGGGCAGGATGCTGGTAATTATCTGCTTTACTGGGGAATAACACTCTCAAGACTGGATGCATCACCTTTTACTGGCAAAAGACACAATGACAGAGCTTTATGTACCACAAAATGTGCACTTGATGGTCATATATGCAGTCTGTAGTATTAGTTTACCAAGAAAAATAATATGCACATGCTTTAAAATATACATATTAAATAGGCCTGTAATGATACACCAAAGTCACAATTCAAAATGTTTCACGAAATTAGTATATTTTTTTCCCTTTTATGCCTTTATTTCAAATAGGATATGGAAGATGGAGACAGAAAATGAGAGAGTTGGGGTGGGGTTGGAAAATTACCACAGATTCAAACCTGGGTGTACATGGGCACATGCCCGTTTATGGTTCGGATGCTCTGCACCACAGAACTCCAAGGCGCGTCATGATTTTTGACCCACGGTTCAGTACACAGTTTGGTTTATAGAAAAAAATGTAAACAAAAACTGGACAACTTAAATAACAGATATTTGTGGATTTCTGTATGCTGGCTACATAGTTACCTCGGCCATTAAATGCTTTAAAAAATCCTGGATCTACATGGTGATTCGGAGCACCTCCAAAATGTTTTCTTCATTGGCACATTCCCATCAAAATAATTTCTTCATTGGCCAATTTCCAACCTTCCTAGGAAATTTCATGCAAATCCCTAATTACATTCCGCGAAAAGTTGCTAACAGACAAACAGACAAACACAGGCAAAAACATAACCTCCTTGGCGGAGGTAATAAAAGGGTTATTCCGCCGATTGAGTGCCATTTGCTGGTTGTAAAACCTCAAAAATAAACTTTAAATATCATTCCATTTTAAAATAGAACTTTAATGAAATGTAATGTACTACAACCCCAATTTCAATGAAGTTGGGACATTCTGTTAAATGTAAATAAAAAAGAAATGCTATAATTCTGAAATCATACAAGCAATATATTTTGAGAATAGTCCAAGGATAACGTATCAGTTATTGAAACTGGATTTTTTTTGTTGTTGTATGGGATATTTATGGTCATTTTAAATTTTCCATTATTTCAAAATGAATGACAAATTTTCAACTTTTGTAATTTGAGATGGACCCAGGAGAAATGGAAAACTGTCCTGTGTTACAAATTTGTCATTCATTTTGAAATAATGTAGTCTTGCATCTTCCAAGCTACAGAGGAGACAAATCATCCTTCTTGTTTTAGTGGTAAGTTCAAACGACAGCATCTATGATGGTATAGGGGTGCAGTAGTGCCTTGGTTATGGTGTGCTTATTCACCTGGAGAGTTAAAATTAATGCTGAATGATATATACACTGTATATATATATATAAGTTTTGAACAGCACAAGATGGCACTCACACTATATTTTGAGGGTAGACCTTAAATATTACCAGATAATGAGCTCAAACTGCATTCTATACAAAATTTCAACAGTGAGGCTCCATCATAAGAGCAACCAAATGCTAAAATGGTTGTGCTGTCCAGATCTGTCACATTGTCAGCATAATAACAAGGAGAACATAATGAAGACATCTACCAGTTGGGCTGCTGAAATCATGTCAAGGACAAGAAATAAAGCCGTTTTTATACAAAATCATCTTGTCAGTTAACAGAATTAACTGTGAAGTGCCCACTGTTGTTTTTTTAGTCTTACTAAACTTTTCCTGCCTTTTATTGACGCCGTCCCAACTTTTTTGAGACACGGTGAGACGCCTAAAATTTAAAATGACCATAAATATCCCATACAACAACAAAAAAAAAATCCAGTTTCAATAACTGATATGTTATCATTGGACTATTCTCAAAAACATATATTGCTTGTATGATTTCAGAATTATGGCATTTCTTTTCTATTTACATTTAACAGAACGTCCCAACTTCATCGAAATTGGGGTTGTACATCTCCTGAAAGTTGATGACCAATCTCATTTTTTTCTTTGCTGTTACCAAAATTAAATGATATTTTAAAACCATGTTTAAAAATATTTCAACCACATGCATTGTTTTCCCATAAGAACATGTGTTAATGTAGATGAAATGATTGGTTACATGATGAAATACTACTATTTATGACTAAAAATCACTATATTTTGACCAAAGTTGTATTATTTAAAAAAAAAAATGCAAATCAGACTTTTTCTTTTTTCTATTTAAAAAAAATACAATTTAATCCAAATTTGAGCATTTATGTTATTAAGCAAAAAGACAACTGATGGAATCAACATGAATGTAAAAACGTTGTGTGTTATTGTCTTTTTTTAGTGGAAACTATTAAGTAATTGGAAAAACACTTGGGTAACAGGAAAAAAATGGTAATAGGAATGAGTAGCCTGGCATGTTTTGTTATATATAGCTCAGCATTGCATTGGATTTGACACAATAAACAGAACATCATGTTAAAATACATTGGTAAATGTTAAAAATATCTCATTACAAAGCATTAAATAGTAGGGGTTCAAAGGAAGTGCATATAAAAATATGAACTGATTGTCTGAATGAGTGATAGCTCAGACACTCCCCAGAATTTGTATTCATGGTGACAGCATCAGATACTGGCTGTCTACAGTAACTTAAAGGAATACGCAACCCCCAGATGAAATTGAGTCTATCCCCACAGTCCCTAAAGTTGGATGAGTGGGAAGAAGTGTTTTCTACCAGACCTAGCCATTGTCCGAATCTGGCAGCACTGACCTTAGCTTAGTCGCTGTAATCTACTGTTGCCAACTAGCACACTGTGGCAAAAGTGAATCAATTCACTCAAATTTTTTTTTAATTACGTCTCGTGACCTTTGCATTCAGACTAAGTACAAATGACAATGCAAATTAACATGAAGGATTGACCAAGCAGCATTTAGATGGGGGACCATAGAGCTGAATATAATACTAGAGTGGACACAGGTGCACTGCTCATGGCAATCGTGGCCGCCATCTTGCGACTGCCGGCCGGGAATACTAGCCCACTCAGTAAGTGCTGAGTAAGGAACACAAATATCGATTTGTATAATAAATTGATATTTTATATTAGCTAGTGTATTCATTGTTGATCCGTACGTGTCATTTTATACTAATGACAGGTCATATTGTGTCGTTTTAATTATCGTTAATTATCGTTTTCTTTGATACGATTTACGTACATATAGAGTCAGGCATTTCAAATATCATCATTGTATAGTGTGTCAGTGGATATTTTCACAGAACAAAGCCATTTTTGACAGAGGTGGGTCCATTCTACGCTTATTTACATTGAGTGCCTAGCACACGCAAGATGGCGGCCGCGTCGGACGTTTTCCCGTGTGGTCAGCCAATGCCATGTCCACTCTAGTATTATATTCAGCTCTATGTGGGGGACTATATTCCGTGGAAGTACAGGCAAAGCGCAGGCGAAGCACCGTCAACACACAAGTCAGGGGATGGGGGTTTCCAGGTGCTGCATGGTGTCTTTGTGCCTTTCAGTGGTGCTTTGCCTGTGCTTCCATGGTCCCCCATCTAAATGCCGCTTGGTCAATCCCTTCGTGTTAATTTGCATCACGAAAAAAATTGAGTGAATTGATTCACTTTTGCCACAGTGTGCTAGTTGGCAACATTAGATTACAGCGACTAAGCTAAACTAAGGTCAGTGCTGCCAGATTCAGACAATGACTGGGTCTGCTGGAAAACACTTCTGCCCACTTATCGAACTCTAGGGACTGCGGGGACAGACTTAATTTCATCTGGAGGTGGTGTGATCCTTTAAAGACAGAACATGGAGCACACAGAGCTGTGAGATCTGAAGTCCTAACTGAGAGGATGTCTTGAGTGTGAGAGGTCTTGATGTGTGTGTACATGCATGTGAGAAGAAAAGAAGGGATCTGTAGATGTTTATCTTGATTCTCTCCTTTTAGCATGTCATGAATGCACATTGGTTCTTTACATCTGTAAAATGGACACAAACAAAAAGTTAAGATATTATGTTCTTGGATTTATGTATTGGCCATCATTTCCAATACATTAGAAAATATTCTATATTGTCAAATAAATGTATTAATTACTTTAGTAAATTAATTTACTGAAGTTACTCATTAATATTCATTAAATTATCATATTATTTATATTCGTTCATTCATTGTATTCTTTTAATTAATATAAAACAGAGCACAACTCATTGCTGTTACCGCCACTCATTGCTGTTACTCTTTATTTGAATAACAGCAATGAGGGTAACAGCAATGAGTTTTTAGCATCTAATTAGCAATTGTGTGAATTCTAGCCACATGGCATCTATGCTAATACCTTTAGCGCACAGAGTACATTCTTAAGATTTAACTGAATATTTTACTTTTGATATCAACAAATACTGTCTAAAGATAATTTAGGTAACAGGATAGAACTTTTAGATTTACCGTCTCTGACACAGTTACAATATCATAAACTTTAAAGAAAAATAAATAAGACAACTTACTTTTGGTCTTCCCATGACATTCGGCAGATCCAAATGATGTTACTTCTTGGTCAAAATGTCACTCACTGGTGGAATGTTCCAATATTTTCAGGGTTAGGGATGTATTTAGGTAATAGCACTGAGTGAACACTTGGGGATTCAACTAAAGTGTGAATTTTAACCAAAATATAATGTTTTTATGTAATATAAAGTTTTTATATAAAATATTATTGTAAAGTGTAGATAGAATATGGAGTCAAATTTTTATGCAAGCAAAAATAGATTTTGGAAGGATTTTATTTATGATGCATTGTGGTAAAATGTTGCGTATGACTGTGGGGACAGGTAACAAAGCCTATGTAACAGCGTTATTGTTAATTGTTTTTATACATTTTATATGCTGAGGACAGAAATTGCACTCTTTCGGCGGAATCACCCAAGAGCATTTTGGCAGTGTACAGGTGTGACTATATATGGACAGAAAACCATGCTTGCACCTTCAGACTCGCAGTCTCGAATATCGTGAGAAGCAGGATCACGTTAAATTCTGAAGAAATTTGGACTTTACTTACCTCAGTGGGCATGACTACTTTCGTATTCACCGGTTACTCTGATCAACGTTCTAAATTGCTTGAACTCTCTCAGAACTGTTCACTCGTTTGCCAATACCAACAAGTTTCACATAGTACAACACAATTTGCAAAACTTACTGAATCCTCTCTGCAAAATTCTAAACACATTCTCATTTTTAAAACACATTACACATTAAAGCAAGAATGGCATGTTAAGCACAATGAGTCAGAATTGATTTTACTTCATTTCAAATGAGCTGAGCCACCAATATAAGCCAGTTAAAGGAATACGCCACCCCCAGATAACATTGAGTCTGTCCCTGCAGTCCCTAGAGTTGGATAAGTGGGCAGAAGCATTTTCTAGCAGGCCCAGCCATTGTCGGAATCTGGCAGCACTGACCTTTGCTTAGTGTCACGGGGTGACGAGAAGAACGTTTGTTTCTAGGCTCAGTGCCGTAGCTCCGCACACGCACATTACGCACACTGCGTAGGGCACCAAGTGCTTGGGGGGGCACCACCAAAAAATCAGGCTCGTCAAATAATCATCACAATAAGCTACGTACAATATATATTGAAAATATGTGTAAAACATGTTCATATTTATCAGTAATACAAAAGCAACATAGGCCAATTTGCTCCAGAAAAGGTGAATCTCCTTTGCGGGCCTCTCTGCATTCTCCTCCTGGAACGTTCGGATAAGACCAGCGCTTCCCTTTCTGAGGTTGCTAGCCTAGCTTACAAGTACTTGGGGGTACACCTCGACAATAAACTGGACTGGTCTACTAATTCAGATGCACTCTACAGAAAAGGACAGAGCAGGCTGTACTTCCTCAGGAGGCTGAGGTCTTTCAATAGGCGCTTTCACCAGAGGCGGATTTAGCCATGTGGGGGCCCTAGGCAAAATATAGATGTGGGGCCCTCATATTTGAAACACACACCTAAGTCAAATAACCATCCCTATACCTCTTGGCTTATCGCAATGAACCAAGACTGCAGTACCACCAACAATAGTCTTATTACAATGATCTTAACTCTCCACAGCAAATCAGTTTCAGATTACTCCAGCATTTGCTAAAATGATTTGTTTATTGCTCAGATCAAATGAGAGAGATAGAGAGAGAGAGAGAGAGAGAGAGCACTATTATGCTCCATGTTTGAAATCATGTTTGAAAACTGCCAGAGACAAAACCTGATCTTGTGCTTATAAGAACTAGAATACAAAATGGAGATGGAGCCAATGGAAACTGCTATTTACATTTCAACAGGACTGATGAAAATATTTTTTGTGTGTATGTGGACAGGAATAACAATGTGTGTGTGTGAGGAGAGAGAGAGAGAGAGAGAGAGAGAGAGAGAGGGAGAGGGAGAGGGAGAGAGAGACATAGAGACACAGAGATACAGAGAGTGTGTGTGTGTGTTTAGGGTAGCAGTTAGTAAAGTTCTCAAAAAAGATTGATTAGTAAAGATTGAGTGGTGTGTGTGTGTGTGTGTGGCAGCAGGTGTAAAAAATGAAGTTAGTTTTGGCAGTGTGTCTGTATTCCTTTTGTTTTCTGCCCATTTTTTTTCTTTTAGCATAGCCACTCTCATAATTCCGCTTCATGTTTACAGTTCCCGCTTTGGTTTGAGTCACGTTGTGTCACGCATTGCTACATATGGACTAGTCCAATGCACAACAGTGAAGGGGGGTATGTGTCCTGGGACAAATATTGTTTAAACATGAATTCAGTATTATTCTGATATTTACTGGAATAATATATATTTTTTAATTTATTTACCCCGGCTTGGCTGCTCATATTTGGGGCCCCATAAAGAAGGCAAATTTGGTGGGGCCCTAGGCAAATGCCTAGGTTTGCCTATACCAAAAACCGCCTCTGGCTTTCACACTGCACGACACGGGGTGGCGACACGGTACGACACGCTAATTTAACCCGGGGCGGCAGCATGAACGCATGGCGTGTTTTTGAACCCTCTTCTGAAAAGGTGGGTTGAGGAGGCGTAGCCCAGTGGCACTGTAACATTATGCCACGCATATTGCTGGGCGTGTACAATGACGCGATGACCCTTGCATCGTAGTAAATACACCTGTCTGCAAAGTTTTCATTCAGTTTTTTAAAACAACCATGGCCAGACGCACAGAGTTGTTGCTGGCTCTTTGCACAACCATTCAAGGGCAAATGACATGGTACTGTACTGCACCTGGATGCTTACATTGGATTGCAAGTATATGCAAAGAATACATTTGATGCCGATTTACTGTAGCTATTTGTACACGGCACCATCAGGTTAACTATAGCGCCATCATTAAATAATTTACTCTATCCACACATTTTCGCCCACGTCGAAAAAGCCCACAACACTTAGGGTGAAGATGCACTGGGCGATAGTGGTCTTTGTGGGGATATTTGCAGTCACATATTTCGGGATATTCACAATATATGGAGATATATTGATGGATGCGCTCTGGACATATGTTTCCTTAACAAAACAGTAGCGCTATCATCAAACATCAACATTACTCTACAGTTTTCAAACATTTACTCTCCTGGTTAAAAGGCACACAACACAATGATTTGTCTCTCAAAATATGCTGTTTATTTAACATAAAATGTTCGGCATAGCATTTACCCTACCGCTTCCATTGTCATGTCATTGTTGTGTGTTTCTAAAAAAAAAGTTTCCCGCGACCACTGGGTTTAAAATGACGCTACGACTACCGGGGTAACAGGATGTGAACTCGCAATTTTTTTTACTCAAAATCATGCACTTTCAAGCAACACCGAAATGGGGGATATTATTCCTTGCACATTTAGCCTACATGATAAAGCTGTTGGCCAACAAACATGTACAGCATCTAAATTAAAAACAAATTACGAACTCACATTGGGTGAGTTATATATGATTTAGGCCAAATAAACAGCATATTTTGAAAGACAGTTTGCAGTTTGCCTCTGAACTCCTTGTTGGTGTTTTTGTAGTTCTGCTCAGCTGTTTCCCCTGTTTTAAAAGTCCCGACCGTGGGTGGTGGCAGTTGTGAAACGTCACCATACCACACCCCGCGCCCCGTCTCGTGTTCACGCACGCCCCGGGTCGCAAAAAAGTATAGGGTCCGAGGTGGGTCGAATTGGCGTGTCGTTTGGACACGCCACCCCATGTCGGCAGCGTGAACGCAACAGACGACCCACTAATTTCGGCTAAAATTACCGGTAATTCTGGCAGTGTGAAAGCGCCTAATGTCTGCAACAGACTCCTGCTGATTTTCTACCAGTCTGTTATGGCCAGTGTGCTCTTCTATGCTGTGGTATGCTGGGGTGGCAGCACTAGGAAAAGAGACAATGGGCAATGGGGTGAGGAAAGCAGGGTCTGTGGTGGGCATGGAGCTTGAGTCTCTAACTACAATAGCCGAGAGGAGGACCCTGAGCAGGCTGCACTCCATACTGGACAACGACCGCCACCCCCTACACACCATCATCATCAATCAGAGGAGTTTGATCAGCGACAGACTCCAGTCCCTCTCCTGCAGGACAGACAGGCTGCGGAGGTCATTTGTCCCCAGGGCCATACAACTGTATAACAGCACACAGAAGGAGCTGAGCATCATGGACTGGAGTGCTTGAGCACACACACACACACACACACACACACACACACACACACACACACACACACACACACACACACACACACACACACACACGCACGGTGACTACTATACGACTATGGACAGCAATATACTGCACTACCCTGATAACTACTGCACTAAAGGACCCTTCTATAACTACTGCACTAAAGGACCCTTCTATAACACTGGACAATTTTACTGGGACACTGTAATCTATCTACCACAAAGCACCTTATCACGACACTTGTTTACCTCGTGGAATTCTTATTACCTTACTTATTATCATTACAATGTTTTTTCTTCCCTCAGTTCAGTGAATGTTTTATTATGCAGACGTGTGCAATAGGTTTGATCTGTTTTTTTGCAATATGTATTATGTGTATGCTACTGGAAACCTTAATTTCCTTTGGGATCAATAAAGTTACTCTACTCTACTCTAGCTAGCTATGCCATTTCTGATTAAGCTTAATTTTCTAGTGTTCATTTTGTTACCCTGTTTTACATTTCGTCTTCGTCTTTGTCTCATGACGAATGCTCTGTTAGTCTATTAGGCCTATTACAGTCATTCACAAATCATTTTTGTTAGTCAAGTTCAATGTAAACAAAGATTCTGTCCTATAGAAACGTTTAATGTAACTGTTTGGTAACATTTTCAAGGCGTGACCTGTTATGGTCAAAAATGAAGATAGATTTTATCTTTATTTCACACTGCATTTCAGGACGCATTTTTATTCAAGTAAATGGTTCTTGTCTATTGACTGTATATATACAGGCTATGTTCTCGTCTGTTTATAGGCCAAGGGCGACATCTACTGGTGAAACTGTAATATGAAAAAAATCAATCTTACAGTTATGTAGATTTTCCCCCTTCGTATTCATATCAAATTATGTACAGACGTTTTATATTGTCCCATATGACACCTCTATAAATTTAAAATAGAGTTTTGAATCTTGAAATGTACCAGTGATTTACACGTAGTGCTACATAAACCTAATTTATATATGCAATGTTTGTACTGTGGTTAAAAACTGTATTTCAGTAGAATCCCTGAATATTTTGTCTTTTAATTCTCAATGCAGGGTCCATGCTTAAATATGTGCAAGGAGGACCTCAAGGTCAAGAGGAGGATGATGAACCATCCACCAGCAGTTCAACCAATTTAGATCAACCATCCACCAGCAGTTCAAGCCCTGGACATCAACCGTCAACCAGTGTAGACTCTGCAACAGTTCCCAGCCCTGACCAGCAACAACCATCAACGTCCAGTTCAGGTACAGGTGCAACTCCACACACAACCACCGCAACAGTGACGAGTCCTGTCACTGAGAGGCCATCAGCAAGAGACATGTGTGCCTCCTCCATATGATCCTGCTCTATGGTCAGCTCATTCTAGATGCTGATCGTGTGGAGTTTACAAAGAACACAAAGTACTTGTGCATGTAGGAAGAGCACCTTAGGGAGAAACTATAGCCATTACACCTACCCCTACACTATCTATAATCAAGTAAATAGTTCAGGCTGTTAGTCCCTACTCCCAGGTGAAACACGCACAACTGGCCGCTGACTACAGCTATTCACGCAACCTCATGTGAGCTGTACAGGACAGAGCAGCTGAGGGGATGGCCAGCTGGAGCCGTACAGACAGATGCTCAACAAGGGTTAACCTGAACCAGCCGGCTACCCTTACAGTGACTGGGGCTGCTGGGGCCGTTTACATGATCCACTCAGCAGCACCTACCTATCGCTTTCCCCCATGGCTTTCACCATGCCAACAACATGCATCTCATCCAGGACCACTGGCAAGCCTTTGCAGTTTCCTCCAACATTTCCTTAACAATTAAAATAACTAGATAAATACATTAAATACAAGACACTTGCACATGTGGGGAGAGCACCCATTGTACCACACTTCAGGCTTTCCTAACTACAGCCATTACAATTATCCATACACTATGTGAGACACATCCTCAGCAGTGTACCTCAGGATCAACGGGTGTTTCGGGCCTTTATTCACTGTACACCCTCCCCTGAGGCGGCCCCACTAAAGGTGATCAATCCTTTAGCGTGTGTCCACAGTTTAGCTACCTGCTACCCAAATTTCCAAAATGTACTTCCACAATTCACTTACAACCACCGTTTACTTCCAAAATTTACTACTTCCTGCTCATTACCAACTATTTGCACCAACGCAATAAAAAAAAAAAAAAAAATTAGGGAAAGAGGAGGGGAAGGAGAAGGGGGGAGAGGGAGTCTGTCTGGGCTTCGCTCACCCCAAGGGCCTGTCTGGGCCTCATCTCCTCCTCCTCCTCCTCCTCCTCCTCCTCCCTCCCCATCTCATCTCCTACACCGCCCCCGCCCGACTCCCAAAGTTTTACTTACAAAATTAACCACAACCACAATTTACTTCCAAAATGACCTGCTTACTTACTAATTAGGACTTGTTATCGAATATTTGCACTTTACCACCATTTTACCACAGATACTATCACTTTGCAGTCATTAACGCATACGCCATTACACAAACGACACTGCCAATGCTAGTTCTAAAGACAATTCTACCCATTGACTTACCATTAGATGTAGCCACCTCTTGAATCTAATGGTGTCTAATGCTCAGCTATCCCGTGTTCCATACACCGCAAAACCCCGGGAAACTTGGCCACTCTGTATCCCAATACACCGCACCATCCCAGAGAGCCTGCTTCTAAGCTGCCCATGTGTGTGATGGCTGCCATTTATAAGCCTCTTTCTTCTTCTGTGTTTCTATTGACCCACTAAACGCACTACTGCCATCTGCTGGTCTGGGGTGCCCATCCTTATCTGTACAAATAGCCCTAGGTTGCACTAATCTCCACCTCCTCGGCAGCACACTGGCTAAGGCACTCGACCCACACCTGGAGGGCCCGGGTTCGAATCCCTCCACCGCCCCATTCGAACATGACAACCCTACTGCTTACCCCAGGCAGAGACCGCCCTTCTCATCCAGATCCAATTACTAGTCCTAGCTGCTTCCTCTGACATCTCCCTAACAGTTTTACGTAGATTCTTACCACCAACCCCAAGCTCCCCTAGCAATGAAATGACTGATCTCCCTACAAACCCTCTACAACCCACTTCTACTGGAAATACTCTTGCCCTCCATCCTTTCTGCTCTGCTTCCAATCTCTAGCAATGCTGCTAAGCATTTTAATACTTGGTTGTGACGCCACGTATAGCGACCCTGTGCCAAGCTAACTTTACAGCCAGATAGTATATGTCTCAATGTGGCTACACCTGAACAGTGTGTGCATGACGGATCCCCATCTGTCCAGATTCTCAGGTTATCTGGCGATGGGAGCACGTCGTACGTCGCTCCCAATAAAAACTTTAGCCTGTTAGACTCCATACTCCACAAATCCCTCCAAGTAACCTGTTTTCTCTCTACTCCCTCCCAATTCAACCACTGGCCCTGCTTTGCTAGTGACACAGCTTTTACCTGTCTACTAGCTTCTTCTTGCCTGCGTATCTGCTCTACAACCAATCTCCTTTTCTCCTTCTGATCTGCCTTTCTCCACATTGGCTTCCCTGATGTACGCCCCAAGCCTCGCCGCCCAATCTGGACATTTCCCATTATCTCTCCATGTCTAAGGGCTGCCTCTGCCTCCTGTACTGCTACCTTTGGTTTCCACTTTCTCCCTTTGCTCGGGTTAGGAGCCAGACCACTGACTATCCTGTCCTTGCTCCCTGTTAACAACAGCTCTGTCCTAACCTTAGCACACTTAAATTCCTCTACCAGACTATTTATTGGCAGCTGCAGTATGCCCTTCCCATACAGAGCTACACTGCTTAGGCACCGTGGAACCCCTAACCACTTTTTGACGTATGAATTAACCACCTTTTCTAGCTTCTCTACTTTTGATAATGGTACTTCATACACTGACATGGGCCACATTACTCTAGGGAACAGTCCAAATTGCATGCACCACAATTTCAGCTTTCCTGGTAGCTCTGACCTGTCAATTTTTTCCAATCCCTCCACCACGTCTTTTCTAAGCTGCTCTACCTGCTCTCGATCACTCAGGTCTGCATTATACCACCTCCCCAGGCTTTTCACTGGTCACACCCTGATGGATGGGATTTCCTCACCTTCCACCGTGAACTTCTGCTCTACCACTTTTCCCTTGGTGACTGAGATACTCCTTGACTTACTAGGCTTTATCCTCATCCTCGCCCACCTGAGATTTGTATTTATCCTTTCTAACAACCTTTTTGTACATGGCACCGTTGTTGTTAACAGAGTCATGTCATCCATGAAAGCTCTAATTGGCGGGAGACGCAGTCCCTCCCGACGCCTTTTCCCTCCCACCACCCACTTAGAAGCTCTTATTACCATTTCCATTGCCATTGTAAAAGCAAGTGGTGAGATCGTACACCCCGCCATAATGCCTACTTCTAGCTTCTGCCAGTCTGATACAAACTCCCCTGTACCTATACACAATCTAATATCTTTAAAGTATTCCTTCATTATATTCACAATCTCAACTGGCACTCTAAAGTATTCACAAGCACTCCAAATCAGACTATGCGGCACCGAGCCAAAGGCATTAGCTAGGTCCAAAAAAACTACATGAAGCTCCCTACCCTCTTGCTTTGCTGTCTGAATTTGGTGCCAAATTACACTAGTGTGCTCAATGCATCCAGCAAAACCTGGGATTCCTGCCTTCTGCACGGTTGTGTCAATTAACCCATTCTTTTCCAAATACTGCACAAGTCTCTTAGCCACTATACTGAAGAAGATTTTCCCCTCCACATTAAGCAAAGAGATCATTCTAAACTGGTCAATTCTAACAGACTCTTTTTCTTTTGGAATCAACACACCCCCTGCCCTGCACCATGCTGTTGGAATGCTCTGCTTATGCCACACAACCTTAAACAACTTCCACAGAAACCTAAGAACCCCTGGGGCATTCTTATATACCCGATATGGCACCCCATTAGGCCCTGGAGCTGATGAAGCCTTAGCTTTTCTCACCACAGCCTCTACCTCTTTCCACCTAGGTGGCACAACATCCATCTGACTTTCTATCTCCCCCAAAGGTGGCATGTCAGGCGGAAAACCTAATCCTCCCTCCCTCCCTGGATCTGAATGAGTTTTCCTCAAGTACTCCTCTACTTCCTCTTTTGAGGTTCTCAATATCCCTCCCTTTTCCTGGTTAAACAACCCTTTCACAAACTTAAAGGGGTCCTTATGAAACAGTGTTCTTACCCGCTCCTTCTCTTTTCTCTTCCTTCTAAGATTCTCAGCTCTCCTAAGAGTTGCTAACCTACATCGTAACTCTTCCTGCAGGGCATCTATACCTTCTTTCTCCTCAATTGTGGCCCTTTTCCACTGTTTTCTTAGCTGCCTCCTTCTTAACACCAATTCACGAATGTCTTTCTGGCGTCTTGACTGACAATGTTGTGCTGGCTCCCTTTTCCTTCTATAACTACTTCCAAACCTATCTAAGCCATAACTATAGATCACTTCCCCCATCCTTTCCAACTTTGCCATGGCTGTCCCTTTTAATCCTTCTAACACCATTGCCAAGTCTCTGTCTACGGACTCCCAAGTCATCTTATCTTTCGCCTGTGGCCAACTAACCCTAGATTTCTGCTCCCAGGCTTTCTCCCTTTTTGACTGGCTAGGCTCTCCTTCTCCCTCAGTCCCTCTGACCTCCTCCCTCTCTTCCAAGACTGGGTTTCTGATATCCTGCGCTGGGCTTGGGATTTTTCGTGTGTGTTTTTCATTGTTACCCACCTATTAGTCTATTAGGTTCACTCTACCGTGTTTTACTGCTCCTTCCCCGCATTATCTGATTATTCACTGCACCTGCACTTCCTTGTTTAGACCCTCATTAGGTTATCTCTCTCACTCGCTCTCCTCGCTTCACGATCGCTGTAATCATCCGTCTCACCTGCACTCCCTGGTTTGTGACTATCACGAGTTATTCAATCATTCTACTCACCTGCACTCCTTGTTCACGCTCGTTAGTTCCTGGGGTTTCCACTACTTATACTCGCCTCTCTCACTCACTCCTTGTCAGTCCGTCTGCGAACCATGGTGTACTCCTCGGAAAGCTATCTGGACTCCTGACTCCTTCACGTCTGTTTTGGCTGTTACCTCCTGGTGTTTGCTGGTCTCCCGTCTGTGCCTGTGTTCCCCCTGTCTGTCTGTCAGAATCTCCAGTCCTCCGGTTCCGACTCCTGCCTGCCTGACTCCGCCTGACTCTCCAGCCCTTGGTTTCAACCCCGGTCCGTCCCTGGTTCTCCCTATCCTCCGGTATTGACCTCCGCCTGTCACTGACTCTGCTCTACGCTCCTGCCCCTGGCTTCGACCTCTGCCTGCCCACGACTCTGCTCTGCTCTACTGCCCCGTTAACGACTCCTGCCCGGCTGACTCACCTGCTCCTGGCTTCGACCCTGGTCCGTCCCTGGCTTTCCCTGGTTCTCCAGCCCTCCGGCGCCGACTCCTGCCTGTCTGACTCACCTGCTCCTGGCTTCAACCCTGGTCCGTCCCTGGCTGTCCCTGGTTCTCCAGCCCTCCGGTGTCAACCTCTGCTCGCCCTCGACTCTGCTCGGCTCTCCTGTCCCCGGTACCGACCACAGCTCGTCCACTACTGGGCTCGTCTCATCACGGACCCGGTCGCGGGGCTGTCCCTGCCCGTCTGCCTGGGTGCCTCGGCAAGCGATTCGCCAGTGACTTTTCCGCCCTACCGGGCTTTTGACTTTCTCCCCGTTTTCCCCGAACCCTTCAATAAAGTCTATTGTGAAGTTATGCTATTGGGTCTGTATCTGTCTGTCTGCTCCCCGTGACAGAACGGACTGACCAAGCATGGACCCAGCGAACATTCCCATGGACCGAAGCCTGTCGCCGGAGTCACTCTCCGCCCTACAGCGCCTGGAGATTTCCGAGAGGGAATTAGGGCGGGTCTCTGGCGACGTGGCTTCTTTGGTGGGCTCGACAGACCAGATGCGTCAGCTGGTCTTGCTCCTGCAGCAACAGGGGGCTGCACACTCACAACAACTAGCCCAGATCGCCGCTCGCATCACGCCCTCGGGGGAGGGTGGACCGGCGGCTTCATCAGCTGGGCTCTCCGCACCGATGCCTGCTCCGCCTAGCTTACCTCTCGCCTTCGGCGGACCCAAACCCAGGATTGGGGTTCCTGAACGATTTGGGGGGGATCCGGAGGAAGTTATCGCTTTCATAACAAACTGTCAACTTACCTTTGATCTCCAACCACGGAATTTCGCGTCGGAGGCGGCACGGGTGGCTTTTGTCATCAACCTGCTGACGGGGCGAGCCAGGCTGTGGGGAACTGCAGAGTATCAGCGACGGTTACCAGCTTGCTCTTCGTTTGCTCTGTTCGCTGCAGAACTGAGGAAGGTGTTTGGAGTTGGATCTCCCACAGCTGACGCCTCCCATGAACTTATGGAGGTTCGTCAAGGCAGGCGCACCGTTGCGGATTTTTCTATTGACTTTAGGACGCTTGCCAGTAGGAGCCGTTGGAATGAGGAGGCTCTAGTTGACGCTTACCTCCACAGCCTAGCGGACTATGTCAAAGACGAGCTGGTTTCCCACGAGAGACCTACAACGCTGGATGAGGCTATCGCTCTCACCAGTCGTATTGACCGTCGGGTGCAAGCTCGACGCCGAGAGAAGGGTCGTGCCAATCCCCCTGCCCATCGTACCTCTGATGGGAGTGCCGCTTCCTCCACTCCTCGTCAGCACTCTCCCGAGGCCATGGAGGTCGACCACACGTCTCTCTCGCCCTCCGAACGTCAATGCCGTCTGGCGGGAGGGCTGTGTCTATACTGTGGAGGAGAGGGTCACCGTGTGTCTACATGCCCGTTAAAAGGTCGAGCTCACCGGAAATAGGGGGCGTCCGGTTGAGCTCGACTTCCATGAATGCCCCCAGAGGAAATAGACCTTTCCTCCGGGTCGTTCTCCAGCTCCCGTCTCAGTCACACACACTCACTGCTCTCATTGACTCTGGTTCGGAGGCCAACATATTGGATACCTCATTTGCCCAGCAGATGGGGATACAGAGACAGCGCTTACCCTCCCCAGTTCCCGCTCGAGCCTTGGATGGTCGTCTGTTGGGGCAGATCTCTCACATCACCGACTCTGTGGGGCTGCTGTCGTCGGGGAACCACCAGGAGAGAATCCGTTTCCACCTGCTCCCCTCTCCAGGGGAGCCGCTTGTCTTGGGACTTCCCTGGCTCCGACTGCACAACCCCCGCTTGGATTGGCAAACTGGGACGGTGTTGGAGTGGGGGGTAGAGTGTCACCAAACCTGTCTTCGCTCGGCTGTTCCCTCGTGTCCGTCTGCCTCGCTCCTGGCCCCTCCGGACATTTCCTCTGTCCCTAGCTGTTACCATGACCTACAGGAGGTATTCAGTAAAGCCAAGGCCACATCCCTGCCTCCGCATCGCCCCTATGACTGCGCCATAGATCTGGTTCCTGGAACGTCTCCTCCCCGCGGACGCCTCTACTCCTGGAAGAACACCGGCAGCACGTCCGACTAGTCCTCAACCGCCTCCTGGAGAATTTGCTTTTTGTCAAAGCAGAAAAATGCGAATTCCATGTCAAGACCGTGGCTTTCCTGGGGTACATTGTGGCAGAGGGTTCCATCCAGATGGACCCCGCCAAGGTATCAGCTGTCTCCGCCTGGCCCGTCCCCGAAAACCGCAAGCAGCTACAACAGTTTTTGGGGTTTGTGAACTTTTATCGGCGATTCATCCGTAATTACAGCGCAGTAGCTGCCCCCCTGACCGCACTTACCAGCTCCAAGATCCCTTTCGCGTGGACGACGGCAGCTGATGGTGCCTTCTCCGACCTAAAGACCCGGTTTACGTCAGCTCCCATCCTACAGGCGCCCGATCCTGAACGGCAGTTTGTGGTGGAAGTTGACGCGTCAGATGTGGGAGTTGGGGCGGTCCTCTCTCAGAGGCGACAGGAGGACGACAAGCTGCATCCTTGCGCCTTTTTCTCTCGCCGTCTCTCCCCGGCCGAGCGCAACTACGACATAGGGGATCGGCAGCTGCTCGCTGTTAAACTGGCCCTGGAGGAATAGCGGCACTGGCTGGAGGGGGCGTCCGTCCCTTTCATTGTTTGGACAGACCACAAAAACTTGGAATACATCCCTTCTGCTAAAAGACTTAACCCCAGACAAGCCCGGTGGTCTCTGTTTTTTTTTAGATTTAACTTTTCTCTCTCTTATCGTCCAGGGTCCCGTAATGTGAAGCCGGACGCCCTCTCCCGCCAGTTCCTGAAGGGAGACGACAGCCTCCAGGGTCCAGCCACCATCCTTCCGGGGTCTCGGGTCGTGGCAGCTCTCTCCTGGTACATCGAGAGGCAGGTACTGAGGGCACTGCAGGACCAACCCGGTCCCAGCGCCTGCCCGGAGGGCAGATTGTATGTGCCTGAGGCTCTCCGTTCCCAGGTCCTGCAGTGACTCCCTCCTGGCCTGTCATCCTGGAACGACCTGCACCAGTCATCTCATCGCTCGGTGGTTCTGGTGGCCCGACTTGGAGAGGGAGGTCCGCGAGTACGTCCTAGCCTACCCGGTGTGTAACCCCAACAAGGCCTCCAATAGACTTCCCGCTGGCCTTCTCCAGCCGCTGCCCGTTCCCTCTCGTCCCTGGTCCCACATCAGCTTGGACTTCATGACTGGACTGCCTGCCTCGGAAGGGAAGACGGTGATCCTCACTATTGTGGATCGGTTTAGTAAGATGGCCCACTTCGTTCCACTACCCAAGCTTCCATCAGCTAAGGAGACCACGCAGGCAGTCCAGCAGCATGTGTTCCGTCTCCACGGCATCCCCGCTGATGTGGTATCTGACCGTGGCCCGCAGTTCACCTCTTCTTTCTGGAAGGAGTTCTGCCGGCTGCTGGGGGCCACGGTCAGTCTCACGTCTGGATTTCACCCGCAAGCAAATGGACAATCTGAACGGGCAAACCAAGAGCTGGAGAAGGCCCTGCGCTGCATGGCCTCTCGGGACCCCCTCTCCTGGGCCAGCCGACTGGTGTGGGTCAAATACGCCCATAACACACTCACCTGTTCCGCTACCGGGATGTCCCCCTTCCAGTGTGTTTATGGATACCAGCCGCCGCTGTTTCCCAGCCAGGAGGGAGAAGCCAACGCCCGTCGCTGCAGACGGACCTGGGCTCGGGCACGGGCCGCACTCAGGAGAGCTGTGGCGGCCTATTCCGCGGGGGACAATCGTCGTCGGACCCCCGCACCGGAGTATCGAGTGAGGCAACGAGTTTGGCTTTCGGCCAGGGATCTCCCCATCCGGGTGGAGTCTCAGAAATTGGCGGCCCGTTTCCTGGGTCCGTTCCTGGTGGAACACATCATCAGCCCTACAGCGGTCCGTCTCCGACTCCCTACCACCATGAGGGTCCATCCGACCTTCCACGTGTCCCGGATTAAGCCGGTGCGGGTGAGCCCTCATACCCCGGCAGAGCCTCCGCCGCCCGCTCCTCGTGTTATTGATGGGGATGCCGTCTACACGGTGCGGCGCCTTCTCCGGTCCCGGCGGAGGGGGCGGGGTCTCCATTACCTCATAGATTGGGAGGGGTATGGTCCTGAGGAGAGGTCCTGGATTCCGGCCAGCCAGATCCTGGACCGCTCCCTCATCGTGGAGTTCCACCGAGAGCATCCCGACCAGCCGGCCTTCCGTCGGGGCCGTCCCAGGGGCTTCTCCCAGCCTGTCCGGGCTCCTCCGCCTCTGGCTGCTGCTCCGCCCGCCAGGGGAGCCCGGGATACTCAGGAGGATGCTGCCCTGCTGTCGGACCGGTCTGAGGAGTTCTGATCCCTTGTCTCTCCCCTCCCCCCCACCCGGTTGGTGTTGTTTTCTTTTTTCTTGGGACTTCTGGGGCCGTCCCTTGGGGGGGGTTCTGTCACGGTTTCGCTTGGGATTTTTCGTGTGTGTTTTTCATTGTTACCCACCTATTAGTCTATTAGGTTCACTCTACCGTGTTTTACTGCTCCTTCCCCGCATTATCTAATTATTCACTGCACCTGCACTTCCTTGTTTAGACCCTCATTAGGTTATCTCTCTCACTCGCTCTCCTCGCTTCACGATCGCTGTAATCATCCGTCTCACCTGCACTCCTCGTTCACGCTCGTTAGTTCCCGGGGTTTCCACTACTTATACTCGCCCCTCTCACTAACTCCTTGTCAGTCCGTCTGCGAACCACGGTGTACTCCTCGGCAAGCTATCTTGACTCCTGACTTATTCACGTCTGTTTTGGCTGTTACCTCCTGGTGTTTGCTCGTCTCCCATCTGTGCCTGTGTTCCCCCTGTCTGTCTGTCAGAATCTCCAGTCCTCCGGTGCCGACTCCTGCCTGCCTGACTCCGCCTGACTCTCCAGCCCTTGGTTTCGACCCCGGTCCGTCCCTGGTTCTCCCTGTCCTCCGGTATTGACCTCCGCCTGTCCCTGACTCTGCTCTACGCTCCTGCCCCTGGCTTCGACCTCTGCCTGCCCACGACTCTGCTCTGCTCTACTGCCCCGGTAACGACTCCTGCCCGGCTGACTCACCTGCCCCTGGCTTCGACCTCTGCCTGCCCACGACTCTGCTCTGCTCTACTGTCCCGGTAACGACTCCTGCCCGGCTGACTCACCTGCCCCTGGCTTCGACCTCTGCCTGCCCACGACTCTGCTCTGCTCTACTGCCCCGGTAACGACTCCTGCCCGGCTGACTCACCTGCTCCTGGCTTCGACCCCGGTCCGTCCCTGGCTGTCCCTGGTTCTCCAGCTCTCCGGTGTCAACCTCTGCTCGCCCTCGACTCTGCTCGGCTCTCCTGTCCCCGGTACCGACCACAGCTCGTCCACTACTGGGCTCGTCTCATCACGGACCCGGTCGCGGGGCTGTCCCTGCCCGTCTGCCTGGGTGCCTCGGCGAGCGATTCGCCAGTGACTTTTCCGCCCTACCGGGCTTTTGACTTTCTCCCCGTTTCAATAAAGTCTATTGTGAAGTTACGCTATTGGGTCTGTATCTGTCTGTCTGCTCCCCGTGACAATTATTTATATTTATTATTTTAACTTTAATGTCTGGTGTGTTTGTTTTTGGCACTGATCAATTCTGAAGTATTGTTCATTTTGGGTGGGGGGGCACCACAAAGCATTTGTGCTTAGGGCACCCAAATGGCTAGCAACGGCCCTGTACATACTGTAAAATACACATTCATTCAATAGTCAAACATTAACACACATCGGTGGGGAGTCAGACAAAAGTTAATTCTCAAAGTCTCCCACATACTCGTGAAAGTAGGCTATGACTTGGGGAGCTAGCAGGGAGCTAGCCACAGCAGCAACAGTAGCGACAGTAAGCTATATTGTAAACATTTAAACAATCGCTACACAGTCCTTACATATTTGTACATTCCATTACAAAGTTGCATAATGGCATCTAATGGGGACACACGCACGAGTGTGACAATATATAAAGAGTTTGTTACATACACCCACCTGAAAGAATAAATAGACACCGTTTGTGAGTAGGCTGATATTTTACTCCGTATCGTAAGCCAACTGAAAAATCAGCGCAAACTCACAGCCTATATATCCATTGATGGCCTCGTGCGTTCTACCCTCAAAGAGAACCCTTTTTAAAATGACAGCTAGAATTAAATGGGGGTGTCTGTCAATACAAAAAAACACTGTGGCACCTCTATAATAAATATTAAAGTACTATGTGCCACACAATATGTACTATGTGCCACATCTGCACCATGTTTTTGTGATGGCTGCAGTGGATCAATGTGTTCCTTCAATCAACCGAGTTCCTCAGTGAGTGGACTTTCGAATTCAGGAACATTTACTCCATGATGGAGCTCTGGGACGTCCCCACTTTGCTCCCAATCAATTTCTGGAATGTTCAACTCCTTAAGAAGTACAAGAAAACATAATACATTTTTACTTCAGGGTTTACAATTATGATCATTAGCAATTCAAGTAATTGCAGCCGTGGCCTAGTGGTTAGGGTGTTGATCCTTAGAGCATTGCAGGTTCAACCTGCTGGTTCAAGGCCCACCTTAGCCAGTAGGTAATGACTGAAGTGCCCGTGAGCAAGGCCCCTAACCCTGTATTGCTCCAGGTTGTAACCAATACCCTGTAATTACTAAGTCGCTTTGGTAAACAGCGTCAGCTAAGTGTAATGTAATTGGTTTTCTGTATTAATGATTCATAAAACCAATTAATATGATCTGAAATAATGCGACTCAATTAAACAGACTCATGTGAAAGTAAGTAAAGTCTGCCCAAACTTGTAGTGCAAAATATGTCCTGCAATCTTTAGGAACATGCATTACATTCCCTGAAGTCCTCTGGCCTACCTCTGAATTGTGAACAGGATGCTGAATTTGGCCAAGCTCCCACAGCTGGTTTGGAGTCATATTTTGTTCTGTCCTCAAAGGGTGATTATCCCATCCTTCGCGAAACAGGTCCAAGGACAACTGGAGACGGGGCAGGAATACGAAATGCAGGCAGAAGATGTGGGTGGTGTTCGTGTCAAGGTGGCCCTCTTCTTCCAGCATTTGAAAGATGTGGTAGATATTGGTTGCCCCCATCCAAACATCACGCCAAAGTCTTCCAATTCTATTCAAAAGGAAATGCATATCACTGTATACTTTGTTTACAATTTAGTATTGTGTGCAGTACAGTACAGTGTAGTGTAGTGTACAGTAAAGTCCAGTGTAGTGTTTTTGTACAGTACACAGCGATTCTTATGGGGTTATAGTGCAAGGCAAATCATATAGTGCAGTTTACAGTGCAGACAGTCAATATTGCTGGATCAACAACACAACCAACTGCTTGTGTTGCTATTCAGAATTAGGACCATTGCCCAATAACATTTCTAAAACTAAGACCAGGTATACCTCTGGTTATGAACACTTTTTCCCGCAATAAAACATCCACTCTCTGGTCCACGCATGGTAAACATCAAACGGGCAATGCCAACATTTTCCCCTCCGTGATCTGCTCGCACTCTACAAGAAAATAGAACATCAAAGTTGCAATAGCAAGGTGAACGCACTCCAATGGTAAGGTAAACACACCTAAAAAACTGTTGAATCACATCACACAGCAAGTTTACCTGAGAGGACATCTAAATTCTTCAACAGCCTCAGTGAAAAAGGCTTGGTTGGTGTCTGACCTGTTGTTGTCGGCCGCTTTCAAGTACATGATCTGTAACATTTTGACCAGATAATTGGTGAAGAACAAAATAGAAAACCTTTATCGTCATTATAGAGAGTACAATGAGATGTAAAGCCCCCCTTCGAGGTGCATATAGCGCAATGTATGAAAGTATAAATAATGTACAAATACTGTAAAAACTACACATATGCAACGACAGACTTCAACAGAACAGTGTTCAATTGGTGAGCATCATACTCAGCAGCAGGGTTAGAATCAGTACAAGAGTCCGTGTGATTCCAAGAAATGATCAGCATACTAAGCGTCAGTGCAAGTCCAGTTACATTTGTGAAGTGGACTAGGGTTCGCCATTTATCTTAGCATTGACCTGTCTGGCTTCCTTGGAAACAGGCTACTGTAGTGAGACAAGGGGTACCTATTTGTTTTATGATGTCTGTAAAGCAATACTTATTGCCATATTGTACTGACTTATAGCTGTACAGTATATACCATAGGAGCAAAGTAGTATCCCCAGTGGGGACTGACAATGTCAATTGACAATTTTATCTTTTTACTCTTACCTTGCGTGAGAAACTGTCAATGCCTCCAAATATGACAATAATAAATGGGAAAAAACGAACAACAGTTTAGATCTTCAATCCATATATGTATCTTCAAACTATTTAAGCACCACAAAGGTATACTTCACCTGATCAGTTTGTGTGTCAATGTGAACGAGGTCCTCGGGGCATGGCACCGAGTATGTGCGTCTAACAACACAGCCAAGCTGAGTCATCCTTGACACTACCCCAAGGCTGTCCACTCTGTGCATCGCTGCCCTGACACGATCCCACTGGACCTGATGCCCTAGTCCTCGTAGTGCTCCCCTCATTGCTCGATAGCCTGAATGTGGCCACCACTGTTTAACTTGTGACACAAGTTCGTCAAGTTCAGAATCTGAGCACCTACTGTACTGTGCATGCTTGCCAGGCAGGTTATGGGCAGCCAGTCATCTATACAGTGTGGCACGAGACACCCCTAGAAAGTTGGAGATGGTAGCCATTGGATGTCCATTTTCCAAAAGATGTTGTACATATTCCATGTCAATTTTGATTGTTGGTGGCCCCCTTCCAAGACACCTTTTAAATTGAATTGGTGTTGGTGTATGGTCATCTTGGTGCACTCTCCACTGCTGAAGTGCCCTGCACAGGTCAATTAATCTGTCCATGACCTCTGGCGGCACTGTAATATGCTGGGCAATGATATCAATAAAAAAAATTCCTGCCTGCAAACAAATTCCAGGAAGTCAGGATCAAGAGGTGTTTGCTGGAGTGTCTGATAAACTGCAGCCTCTCCATCACATACTGCAGTAATGTGTCCTAGAAAGCAAATCATGGCCTCGTTTCCCGAAAGCACTACGAGCGATGTTAAGTAGTACTTAAGCCTAAGTAGTACTCAACTTCACACTTAGCACCATCGTAGAGTTTACGGACCGTTTCCCGAAACCTTCCTTGGCCAAGAACCATCGTGGAATCACACGTAACTCTATGTGTGGTCCAGAGCACTCGTAGAGCTCTAAGATTGATCTTAACTGGCGTGGCACAGTGGAGACACCCAGAGGATGTGAAGTGAAAATAGGCTACGCGTGCCTGAAGATGTTGTCATAAGACATTATTCTTGTAACTATCATGCAACTACCATATAACTACCATGACATCATGTAGCTGACACAGCAGACCAACGGAAACAAAGAAGTAGCCTAAATTACGCAAGGGCCTGGAATCTCAATATGATTATATTTGATAGTAAGATTGGGCATAATGAAACGGTGATCCTACATGTGATTTGCATGGGCATTACATGAACGGGAGCGTTTCGAGGCAACTAAGAAAAATATAACCCAGAAGCGATATAAAGTCCGTCAAAACAAAACACTTGGAACATGACAGTTCCATGGGCAGTATTTAAAAACAGCAGGGATAGTGTGCCTTTGAACCTGTTGAAAATCGAAATGACAGTAGGCCTAGACTGTACGGCTTAATTTGCCTTATCACACTGCTGCAATCTTAAACTATATCAAAGACAGTCCTCATTTTCTGTAGGCATACTGTTTTTACGTCTCCCGTCTTGTCCCCCGATGCCTTCAAATAGCCTATATCCAGCGCCTTTAGCACAGCCGCACAAGGACAGTCACAGTAAGTGGGCTTATTTTGGACGTGTGCAGAAAACATGTAACAAAAACATCTGAATACAGTGTCCTACATAGACTATTTAAATCAAATATATTTTTGTTTGTGTACTCAGACTGGGAGATCTTTTTTGCTTACACTTGAGATAAATTATAGATGAGAGATAAGCAAACGTTACAAGTTTTGTTTATTGTTTTAAAATGTATTTTCTTGCATTGAAGCCAACTTTACCGTATGCCCAATAAAGTTCAAAAGAAAGGTCCTACGTCACTTAATAGCGCCAACTTTCAGGTCTAAGAATAATCTTAAGATGCACGCGCGTTCACGTACGATAATGTTCGAGAAACGGTCCGTAAGGACTGTAAGAACGTTCGTGGGATCAATCGTTTACGTTGCTCTTAAGGCTAAGATCCATCGTTATCGGGAAACATGGCCCATTAAAGTAAAGGCTGGGTAGAAGTGTGTGTGTGTGGGGGGGGGGGATTTGATGATCACTAACAGGCCGGGCTGACATACAGGCCATGTAAACAGAATGTGGTAAGAGGACGCTACCCTGCTGAGAAAAAACAGCCTGACCAATGATGGGTTGCTGGTTTAAGCTATCTTGTCAAGACAGTTAGCCAATCAGCAAAACCAGCTAAAACAACTAAAACCAGCCATCAGCCTAAACTTGATTTTTGGCAGGACAGAGTGCCCTGTCAGAAAACGGGAGAGTGGTCACCCCATAAACTGGGCCATCCCAGGTATTGATAACCATGCAAGCGAAAAATGAATGGTTTATCCAGTATCAATATAGCACTGTGTGGGCAACACTTGTTTTAGATGAAAACAGGGAGCAGCGTCCTTATTCACTCTGTTACCATATAGTCTAGCCGGGGCTCAAACTGTTTTATCTGTTTAGTTTTCTAGGGACGTGGGGAGTGATTTTCTAGGTGCCTCACTGTCTCGGGTTATCGATACCTGGCAAACACTCACAGACGTCGCGTCAACATCTGTATCTGTACCATTGACTGTATATAGTCAATGATCTGTACAGTGAAGTACACTGAAGTTGGGGAAGACACACTAAAACACAAGTAATAAATAACACTACTCACCCATCCATTTAAACCACTGATCGTCGCTTCCATGTTGTCATGTCGTTGTAGTGTAGCATTTACTGGATAGCTGGATGTAATACCAAACTAGCAGCTACCGACGAGCTACACCACACCTTTGCTCAACACTGCCATCTGCTGGATGTCCAGTGAAGGGTATTTGTGTTCAAATCCGGTGACATTGATTTGTGAAACCGTGGTGTGCGGTAGGAATGTCTCACAATTACGTAATCGACACAAAAGCAAAAAATAGATCCACAAATGCAAACTCCACATACATATAAACTACATTTCTTTTCAAATCTCGAAAATATATTTACAAATCTCGAAAATATATATACAAATGCCTGTGTATTTATATACATTCTATCATTTATTTGTATGTCGCGTTTTTGTATTTGTATTTTGTGTTTGAATATTTATAAATGTATTTACATTTATATATATCTTTTTTTATTTATACAAATCTTTATGAGACAAATCTATCTCCATACATTTTGCCTATTTCTTTCACAAACCACTCCTACACACTACACAAACACACACAATGTCATTCATTCAAAACCCACATCCATTAGCCTGGTAAACCAGCCCCTCGTACATCATTTCATTTTGTACAGAGGGTATGGAACAGACACCATCAGAAACGATTTGTTGGAGGTGTGGACTCTGATGAAGTTTACAAAAAGTGCCTTTATCCAATCGCTAACGCCTGGTTGTCACGTATGCAATTAGCCTACTTACCCACTACAATTCAAATGTAGCACACAAGGTCAATGTCACAGCTAACGAACACACCCTCTGTTCGCTGATTGGATTGGTGTTGCTAGGACCGACTAAATGACCCTCAAGAGACCCTCTGTACAAAATGAAATGAAGTACGAGGGACGGGTTTACCAGGCTACACATCCATGCCCACTTCCAGGAAATCATTTCCACACAATTTCTCACCTCACAACACTGCTCTACTATGGAGGGCCAAAAATGACATAATTAATAATAAATACGTATGTAAAAATATGTAGCACAAATAAATAAAATAACTAAAAAATGCACCAAAAATGTGCTTAGGAAAGCATTTGAAAAATATATCACACATAAAACTGGACATAAATGGGAAAGAAGTCATTTTTATTTACTGCTGTATTTATTTACATTTACATTAATTCCATAATGTATTTATTTTCCATTTTCTCTTTCTATTTATTTACAGATATTTTTCCCTGTAATATTTTCTACATACTGTTTTATATACCCTGCATTTCTTTCTGGCATATTTATTTATTGTCACTCCTTTTTACATTTCTTTGTCCTACATTTACATTTATGCCTATTTATACCTACATTTATGTCTCGGTATGCAAATGAAGTAGGCTGTCTCGCAAGGCGTCACCCTCTTGCCCATTGGTTGGTCGAGATAACGCGGGTACTATGGTAGTTACGGTGGTTTCACACTGTAGCGTCAAAGCCGCGCTGCAAAACGTTCTGCCTGTGCTGAATGGGACGCTTCCAATTGGCGTATTCAATTATCGATGTAAACAGAGAGCCAACGGAGGTTTCTCCCGCTGCGCCCCCATGCCCGTATTTGATTGGTTGACCGCCTTGGCGTCGCGTCAAGAAGTTCAGCTCAGCTCAACTTCTTCACGCGACACCACTGATGAACGCGACGCTCACGCGATCCCAAGATGCTTTGAGAGGCGTTGCATGCCTCTCGTTGAAAATTAATGATGGAACATTGTGAAGCGTGGCATTGACGCTACAGTGTGAAACCACGGTCACAGTGCGTTTCCATTACAGCGAATTTCGCCTTGCTCTCATGGACTTTGAATGGAGGCGAAATTTCGCCTAATAGGGCGAAGGCAGGGCGAATTCGCAGAGGGAGGCAAAATACAGTTGGCGAAACCTGAACTTTATTTAACTAAGAATGATGTGATAACCATATATCAGCGTGTGATGTGTTTCGTGCAAGACTCTCGTGGAAGTGAAACGTGAAAGTGTTTATATGATTTAAAGTCTCTGGGTGACAAAATGTGATGGATTGTCACGGATTGTTGTTTAGATGTAACACGAACTGATTTAAGACAACCAGGCTACTCTAGATTGCCATTTAATCACTCGAAGTTTTAAGTTAGCTTACGACTAGCTAACTACAGTACTAGCAAGCTGGCTAACATATACAGTCACAAGCTTGTACTAGTACACTTCTTGCATTTGTAGAACGATATTGCAACACTTAAATGTTATCTAGGCAACCCAGCAATAGTAATAAGCCCATGACACCCTGCAGTTCGCAATCCTGAGGCAGTTCTGTGCAAGACTGCCGTTAGACGTAGGCTATCTTGCTGGATAGCTTCTGTTGGCCAGCCAGGCTGCCAGTATCAAAATCGTCTCTGGCCAGTATCTACCAACCTGCGTTAGCCTACTTAAAAACCAATGGGCGAGAGGGTGACGCCCAATTCATTTGCATACCGAGGCAGAAATGTAGGCATAATGTAGGCATCAATGTAAATGTAGGACAAAGAAATGTAAAAAGGAGTGACAATAAATAAATACGCCGGAAAGAAATGCAGGGCATATAAAACAGTATGTAGAAAATATTACAGGGAAAAATATCTGTAAATAAATAGAAAGAGAAAATGGAAAATAAATTATGGAATTAATGTAAATGTAAATAAATGCAGCAGTAAATGAAAATGACTTCTTTCCCATTTTTTTGTCATTTTATTTATGCTACATATTTTTACATACGTATTTATTATTAATTATGTCATTTTTGGCCCTCCATACTCTACCACACATCATACAAAGAGTTCCCACATTCCAATACACTACGGCGGTCATAGGCTACCATGTACCGCTATGCGGTACATCTAGTTAAATCTTCATCAAACAGTACCATATCCAAATATCACAGTATATTCAGTCAAAAAAGTTGAAAGCAACACACGTTTGGTCTTGTTTTTTTTTTTCAAACGGAAAATACTAGGGTATTGGCTTAGGGTTTTTAAAATCCACATCGTGCCACAAAGAACATAGTTGACAATTACACCGTGCTCCTGACATCAACAAAGTTCATCAGACAAATATTGCCTGTAAAGGGGCTATGGAACAAAATGAGGTACTGAGCGTCAACCTTTTGTAGAAGAGCAAGTATTTATTCCAGCTACAGACTGCATTACAAAAACAAGCGCCCAGACGAGAATTCAAAAGGTAAATCCACCGGCAACTGTATCTGCCAAATCTTCACCAGCAACACTAGCGAATGTTGATGTCACTGAATTAGCTTATGTTTTATAGGAACTGGCGGAAATGTGCTGTACCTTTAAAACTCCTCCCTTAAAAAAACCCATCCTCGCCTACAGGGAAGGAGGACGCCTGATAACGGTGTGCTAAACACAAACCAGCTCTTGACACCGCGCAAAGTGGACGGATCAGGAGCAGTATCTGTGAAAAATATCTCTCGAATTATGGCAGATGTTGAAGGTACACGTGAGCGGAGTCGGTTGTCGGCTGACAAAGAACGGCGCGGTAAGGTTAACCAACAGCTGTTCATTTAATCTGAGCCACAGGGCAACTTCTCTAGACCAAGAAACTAGCCAACCTCACATTACTGGCGTTCGATTTGGGAAGGCTCGAGGTGGTGGCCTGTTTTTACTTTGCTGTTCACGTAGTTATCTACAAGCAAAACTGACTTCTTAACGTACTTAATTTAACGGGGGCTATGCAGCAACAGGACAAAAGGTTCATGTCAGTTCTGGAGTAAAGAAATCGCACAGCTCTGTAAAGGCTACTATTAATCCTCCTCCCCATTGTGGCATGGGCGTGTCATCAGCCGTGATGACACCAACGATTCTACCAAGATAGGTAAGGGGTAACATCCGACGAGGCGTGCAGTTTTAAGTCAACGAGGTGGAGCCTAAGAACTTTAAGTTTGCTCCGCTAAGTTGACTTAAAACTGTATAATGCACGCCTCGGAGGATGTTACCCCGCTTATGACCCGGTTAATACCACTCAATTATGTAGAATGTATTTAAAATAATTCTCAATTAACTTAGAGGGTTAACTTAGACTCAGTTTCGCTACAAGGTGGCCTACAATGTAGCCACATTGCCAACTCCACATTGCACTCCACATATCAAATTGTGAAGTTTGATAGAGACGGTTACAGTAGGTACGTACATTCTATTGGGTATTGATATGGAACGGTGCTGAAGTTTAAAACTTTTTTGCCAGAACTACTTTCAAGGCGTGCATGATATAGGATTTTACTGCATGCCTAGCAACCAATCAGAAAGCAGCACCACGTTCCAGTTGAACGTTTCTTGAAGTTAGGCTTGATTTTCAAAAAGGCTGTTTTCATCTTGTCATTTCACCATGTGGACAGTTCACAGGATTTTTTAAACATTTTTCCATAATCATCCTGTATGTGAGGATCATTTGTCCAAAACTTGGATTTGTTGCTGAGTCTCTTTATTGAGATATGATGTTTGGGAAAAAATGTCAGTGGGCACGGTTACATGCACATTAATAATGCGATTAATCATTACTCCGATTACAACAGAACGTGGAATACTCCGGTCTACATGCAAAAGTGAACCTGTGCAATCGGATTTTACTTCTATTCTTTGCGCCCTGGGCTGCGTTTCCCGATAATGATGGATCTTAGCCTTAAAGGCCAACGTGAAAGTTTTTTTTATCCTTAGATTTACACTTGATATTGTTTAGAAACCAGTTTTATAATGACTGTGTAAAAATGACAATGATATATAACCTCTATTAGCAGAAAATTACATTAAAAGGTCCCGATTTTATAACAAATCGAACTGTTCTATTCCCGCTGGTGTTACGTCATGTGACGTAGCAAGAGGCAAACATATAAGCTGGTCGCGCTGCTTTCAACTTTGTGGGTATATGCGTAGAAGTTGAAGTAGTTGCGAGCAAGTTATAGCGAGAGTATTTTAAGCGTCAAGATGGTGAATTTCTGTGTTTGTGTTGGTTGTGCGAACTCTAGCCTGTCTGGGCATCGTGTCCATCATTTTCCTGGTAGGAAAACGAAGAGTTTTCGGGCTTGGGTGCGTTTTGTGCAGGTGAAGAGGGCTGACTTCACAGCCGCATCTGTCACGATTCACTCTGTCATTTGTGGAGCTCATTTTACTCTGGAGTGTTACCAGCCTGGGGATTTGATGGAGTACAAGGTGGGCTTTCGGTGTGTGGATCGGGTGAGATTGATCAGCGATGCTGTTCCCTCGTTGCACTCGACTGAGTCAAGTTCACCATCAAAGCTGACTACGGATTCTGGCGCAGGCGGGAGTGATGGAGCAAGCGCTAGTGGTAGCAGCAGGAACTCTGTGCACCGAAAACTTGAACTTGGGTAAGTCTTACTTTTAAAATTTGCAAAATTTTATATTACAAGTGCAGTGTTTCAGTGTAATAGTATGACATAAATAGAGAAAAATGAAAAGGGATCTATGCATGTATTGCATTCCACCACCTGTCTAAGAAACAGCAGCTTCTTAGCAAGGCTATAGCAAGCTAACATTTTGATGGTATCTGTATAATCTGTAAATATACATATTATGTTCCTGTCGCACGGCGTATGTAACAAATTAGATTTGGTCTTTAGTAATTTACTAGCTTCCAAATTATTTATTAGTCGATATGACAACCTCCTGCAGTTTGCTAGAAAGATCATTATGCTGGCAAGTAGAGGCATTCCTGTATCAAGTGATGCTAAAATGTAATGTGTCCCGTTTCTTTTTCGTTTGTTCGTTTAATTGACAGATCATCATGTTTCTAGCTAATGTGCCCTCATGACCTCACTCAGAGAAGGATACTCAAGATCACCGCAGGAACTACAAGAAGACAGTGCCCTGTTAGCCTCAGCTGCACCTGACCCTCTCCGCCCAGCACAGGATTGAAGCAGTCAGCCTTCACTGTCATTCTCGCTTTATGTGTTAAATTATTACATTATTAAAATATTAGCAACCAGATACACCAAAACACTGTGATTATGTTCATTTTCTAAGTATGTTTATTTTCTGACTCACTCCAAATTGGGCTATTATTGGAAGCCTTGGTATGCATGGCCCTCCTCTGAATACTGCCTTCTTATGGCAGCCACTACGCACGCGGGTATGGCCTTCCTGATCTCCCTGCCTATGATGACATGCCCACCGCACAATCTGCCTATAGGCTGTGTATCGGAACTGCCTAAGGTGGGAATGGGAAGTACTGTTAGTATTTATAATCCCCTTAATATTGATGAAACAGGTTTGCAGTGGTTATGTCGATAGCTATAAGGGTATAATAGCTCTTAAAATGGATCCATATGTCAAAAGCTAGAAATATTTTATAACCTGCGCTACATGTGTTCTGTTGCATACTTGGCACGAAAAGTTGGTACATTTTGCGTTTCACGTAGTGTGAACTCAATGTGTGTTTGCGCAATTGACTTCAAATAGCAGCAGCGGTTTCAGCATTATTTTATCCACATTGCAATATTTGTTTAGAAAAACCGACAGTGTACAGTTCTGTGCTTCTGTCTGAACCTACTCTGCTCTGCTGGCTTGAAGAGGTCCGTGCTCTTGGCGAAATGCAAGATACGCAACCTGTAACCCCCCTTTCACACTGTAGCGTCAAAGACGCGCTGCAAAGGAGTACGGGCAGCAAGCGTCAAATCCCGGATGGAGGGCACGGTACGTCGCTTGGAGGTAGCAATTGCTGAACGAGAGCCCAGTAGGCGTCCACTTCCCTGCAGCACATACTCTCCGCTGCAGTAGGCATGGGCTCGCAGTGTCCACAAGAGCACCTATTCAATAAAATGTTTGACTGATATAGACTACTAGCAGTGACATTTAACATGTTTATTTTTTGCTGTAATGACTGCCGCGACCGACATGGTCTCACCAAGTAGCTGACTAGGTCCGTAGTAATTGTAAGGTATTAAACATCGTCACCATTGTTTAAAGGTATAGACAGTTACCGACTAGTTTAGACATTAACCATGATCATGTTTCGTTGTATAAATATGACCGCTGAGATAAACGGCAAAGTCCTGAAATTGCACTAGCAACTGGTTCAGTGTTGTAATGATTGCGGTAACGGTGGGCCTCGAGGCATTCAAATTATGAATTTTGCATTAAGTGAGACAAAATGGGGCTGCCCCCAAAACGACTCAATATATTGACTCAAAAACAACATCAAAAGTATTGACCATTACAGTACTTTTATTACGATGAAGGTAAATATGCCCTTGATGTGAACCGATAGCATTAGCCACCATGCTACTACTGCACTTACCAAGTATTTTGGCCAACTCGCCACAAATTATGTTGGCACCATAACTCTACCTCCCTCCTCTGCCCATCTTTTTTGCCCCGTTGTCTCTCCCTATTGCCCTGGCATCTCGCTCTCCTCTGTGGCTCATAATTATATGGCTGTGGGCCATCATAAATGTCAGTGATTGTGCCGTCCTCCATGTTATAAATTAACTTCAACTTGAACTTGATTTTGCTCGGACTCCCTCTTGTTACGTAACTTCCGGTCACTCCCCCTTTTGGACGCGGCAGTTATTTTTTCATACTTTCAGTTAAAAAACTGTTTATTGTGATGTTGAATGACAGTTTCTTCTTCGAAATCTAGATATTTTGCCGTTTTCATACACTATGATTCATAGGGGTGTTTAACATGCATGTTGCACTTTAAGAGCAACGTAAACGATTGATCCCACGAACGTTTCTACAGTGTTCACGGACCGTTTCTCGAACATGATCGTACGTGAACGCGCGTGCCCTGCTCTTAAGATGGTTCTTAGAGCTGAAAGTTGGCGCTATTAAGTGACGTTGGAGCTTTCTTTTGAACTTCATTGGGCATACGGTAAAGTTGGCTTCAATGCAAGAAAATACATTTTTAAAAGACAAACAAAACTTGTAACGTTTGCTTATCTCTCATCCATAATTTATCTCATTCAAATGTAAGCAAAAAAGATCTCTGACCAGTCTGAGTACACAAACAAAAATATATTTGATTTAAATAGTCTATGTAGGACACTGTATTCAGATGTTTTGTTACATGTTTTCTGCACACGTCCAAAATAAGCCCACTTACTGTGACTGTCCTTGTGCGGCTGTGCTAAAGGCGCTGGATATAGGCTATTTGAAGGCATCGGGGGACAAGACGGGAGACGTAAAAACAGTATGCCTACAGAAAATGAGGACTGTCTTTGATATAGTTTAAGATTGCAGCAGTGTGATAAGGCGAATTAAGCCGTACAGTATAGGCCTACTGTCATTTTGATTGTCATCAGGTTCAAGGCCACACTATCCCTGCTGTTTTTAAATACTGCCCGTCAACAATGTCTTCGCCACTCCCTTTTTGTTATGCCCATGGAACTGTCATGTTCCAAGCTTTTTGTTTTGACGGACTTTATATCGCTTCTGGGCTATATTTCTCTTAGTTGCCTCGAAACGCTCCCGTTCATGTAATGCACATACAAATCACATGTAGGATCACCGTTTCATTATGCCCAATGTTACTATCAAATATAGTTGACGTATGTGGCTACAATCATATTGATTTGATTCCAGGCCCTTGCGCAATTTGGGCTACTTCTTTATTTCCGTCGGTCTGCTGTGTCAGCTACATGATGTCATGGTAGTTATATGGTAGTTGCATGATAGTTACAAGAATAATGTCTTATGACAACATCTTCAGGCACGCGTAGCCTATTTTCACTTCACATCCTCTGGGTGTCTCCACTGTGCCACGCCAGTTAAGATCAATCTTAGAGCTGTACGGGTGCTCTGGACCACACATAGAGTTACGTGTGATTCCACGATGGTTCTTGGCCAAGGAAGGTTTCGGGAAACGGTCCGTAAACTCTACGATGGTCCTAAGTGTGAAGTTGAGTACTACTTAGGCTTAAGTACTACTTAACATCGCTCGTAGGGCTTTCGGGAAACGCAGCCCTGATTAGTAGCACACACACATCTATGTATTATTATTATTATTAGGCCTATTGTTATATTTATTTATTTTGTGTTTGGAAATAAATAGTAGGCTGTCTGACATGGGAGAGGTGCTCATTTTCTATCATTTTTTCCACTATAATTTTCTCAAAAACCACGACTCTCCTTCAAACACACTTTCTTCTGAATATCAAATATTGTAGGATCTTGAAATTGCTGTCCAGACCGACGGGGCATAGCAGCTAAATAAATCCTCCACGGTAACTGTTGCTCAGGGTAACAGTCAGAGATGTCAAAGTTACAGTTAGAAGAACTTTGAAAATCGTTCGTTACTGTTACAGTCTGTGTGAAAATGGATCACGGTAGGCGACTTCGTTTAATTCACGGTTTAATTATATCGTTTATGTTGTATGTCAGGAGTACTACGCTCACCCTACCTTTCAATTTAACTTGCTTTGCTCAACACCAGGCCTCCGAGTCCGGACGTATTTTGGCCAACCAATGCCCCAAGTAACCCGCAGCTGCTGGATGCGAGTGAGAAGTAAGGATTGGTGGGAGAGGGTTGTCCTCCAAGAGTTCAACGATGACGAATGGAGAGAGAACTTTAGGATGTCTAGGCGATCATTTATGAAGCTTTGCGATGTTGTTAACCCTTTTTTTGAAACCTGCGGAAAATCCCGTACGTACGCCCATTCCCGTTCAGATGCGAGTAGCGATTGTGGTGTACAAATTAGGAAGTTGCTGTGAATACAGGCTCGTAGCAAACCAGTTCGGCGTTCATAAGTCCACAGTTATGAAATTTATGAGACTGTTTTGTAAGGGTATGCTGGAGTCGGCAGTCATACACAAATTCATAAAGGTGCCAAATCTCGAAGAGGCGAGAAGAACAGCCAGACACTTCCAGGAAAAGTACCATCTGCCCCAAGTAATCGGGTGCATTGACGGGACACATATTTCGATACTACCCCCCAGTGATGGCTACAGAGACTTTGTGAACCGTAAAGGCTGGCCATCCTATGTCCTTCAGGCAGTGGTGGACAATGCTTATTGGTAAGGGCCCTTATCCTGGCCTAAGTCATAATTATTTCTTTACCCAACATGACGTGAAAGGCTAACGTCTTCTTTCCCTACCAGCTTTTGGAACATAAACTGCAAGATGCCAGGGAGTGCCCATGACGCCAACGTTTTAAAGCAGTCTGCACTATTTGAAAAGGCGCATCAGCTACCAAAGGTGGGTTCAGAAATGACAACTTGCAGCCTAAATGATTACAAAGCTCCCAGCGCTCCCTGACGATGCACCATGCCCTATACTGCCACTCACTTGACAAATGATAGAACAGACAGAAATTGACACAGGCCTGGTCTGCATGACACAAGGCCTGATGTCATCATGTAGAAGTTCAACATAAAACTAAGATATTATTATTATTATTATTATTATTATTATTAGTTGTAGTAGTAGTAGTAGCATAGTAGGAGCAGAGATGGGACCAAGTTTCTGGAGGTTAACAAATAATGCAGTAGGCCTAATAGCTAATCTACCTGTTGTTGTTGTAGCCTATACATTAGAGAAGCATATACATTAATATCCCAGTCCATTCCGTTTTTCTATCATGACACACAATGTGAGGAATATATTGCCAATATCACCACTTAGCTCATTTTATTCGTTTCAGGACCCGATAGAGATTGATGGGACAGAGGTGGATTTTTTCCTTTTGGGTGACCCAGCCTATCCATTGCTGAATTGGCTGATGAAAGGATATACATCCTCCCCAAGGCTAACCCCAGAGCAGGAGTCTTTCAATGTCTACCTCAGCGCGGCTAGAACTCTCCAGCAGCATTGCCATCATCCTGGCATTGCTGTCCAGGATGGCTCCCACCCACTCCTGGCGCTCCGCAGACTCCCTCGCCAGCTGATGGAGAAGGCCGGTTTGCCTGCGCTCCTGCTCCTGGAGGAAGATCTGCTGCTGCTCCCACGCAGGTCGCCTCCCTCGCCTCTCTCTACCTGCCCCTAAAAAATAAGAGATCCAATGGCAATAAAGTAATTAACTGCAGAATAATTAAGACAGACTGAAATAAACTTAAATGCAATTTAGAGTAGACGCAATTTATGTAGAATTAGCCTACGCATTAAATTATGGTAAACGAATAGCCTAAATTTCACACCTTCCCTAAATGTGTAGCGAAACAAATGTTTGTCAAAACTCTCACCTGTTGCTTGAGCCGAAGTTGAGGGAATGTCTTGGTCAGACTCCACATCCTCCTCCACCTCTACCTCTAGATCCACATCCTCTTCTGAGGCGGACCTATCTGGATCCATTGCTAAAAATGTAAAAGTTCAGAAGATTTAATATAAAGACAAGATACTCTGTAGACCAAAAATAAAAATATATATTGTAACAGGGCTGTATCTCTTCCTCAAGCTGGGCATGCTTGGAGTGGGCTATGCTGTCATTGTTTTCTTTAAAGACAAAATACTCTGTAGACCAAAAATAAAAATATATATTGTAATCTTAAGTGTAATAAAAGCCAACTGTTGTAATTCACTGCATTTGTGATAATTGTTTAGCGTTGCCTATAGCAACTGAGGAGCGAACTTCGACCCAATAACACTTTGCTGTCATGCGGCCATTGATGGTCAATCCATTCAATTGTGCAGTATTATGTCACTACTGATCATATAAACTTGATCATTTGCAATCCCATCCACTCACTTGTCTGTTTTGGATAATGTGTAGGCCCTCTATCTGATGGCCTATTTAACTGCCTGAATGTCATTGAAATTGACTTACGTTGCTCTTGGGTGCTCTGTGTTTGTGGAAAGCCAACATCCACTCCTCCTCCCTCTACAGTTGACAGCGGCCGATGTCCCAGCAGGTTGTTCATCTCCGCGTAAAATGGGGAGGTTTGGGGGTCATGTCCACTCACATCGTTCGCCCGCTTTGCTTTATAATAAGCTGTTTTTAAAGATTTCCAGCGAACCCTGACTTGTTCGGCCGACCGACAAAAGTTGGCCTTGGCCAATTCTTCGGAGACTTTTTTAAATAAGTCTCCATTCCTCGTTTTCCGTCCATCCATGTATTTTAGGATTTGGTGCTCCTTTAGCGTCCTTATTAAATGAAGCGTTTCAGCCTCGGTCCAAAAATGAACTTTGGTTTTGTTCGCCATTGCAGATACTTACTTTTTATCCTAAACGATTGATTAGTACGTTAAATCAGAATCAGAATAAAAAAAAAACAACGCGAGGAATAGAATTTTTTAATCGGAGTATTCTGTTACATGACAAATGCAATCGAATCAAAATCGGATAATCCACTTCGTTTAATCGGATTTCTTAAAATCTGTTTTCAATCGAATTATTCGAGTTACATGACAAGTAAATACTCCAATTTTAATCGCATTATTAATGTGCATGTAACCGCGCCCAGTAATTCCATGGAGTTGGATTGATCGGCAGTACCTCTTTCCACCACATGTTGTGCTCTTTTAATACAATGGAAGTCAATGATAGGGTAGCATGTCAAATACAGGAAAAGCTGCCAAACAAACTTTGTGTTACAATTAAGCCAATTAAGCACTGTCAAGGTCATTTTTGAGCAGGGTTTTATTGTACAGCACACAAAAAGCAAGGCAAAACTGAAAAAATGGCATTATAATACAAACACAAAAGGACCATAAACAGGAATGCTATCAATTTAAAGATCATAAACAGTAACAATATGCTATGCAAACATCAAGAATGTGAAAACTAAGATGTCATATTTTTAAATGTTTAAATTTAAGATATGCATAATATTTTGTGATCATGAGTGTGAATGTCTGTGTCTTGCGTTTCATTACTTTAGAAATACTAATGTGTGTGGAATACTAAAAGAGCCAGCAATGTCGGAAGTTGAGCAAAAGGCTTGTTCACCAGAATTCCCAAAATGACCTGAAATTTCAAAGGGCTGTAGTTTTGGAGCTATTAGTGATACTTAATATTTAAGATTTATACATAGGTTGGATGTACAAACAGCTGTGATTTTTTTCAGATTTTTTGGAGAGGGTGACTGTCGGCCATTGTTCGATTTGACACGGAATGACCCAAAATACTTCAGAATTGATCAGTGCCATTCACTTTATTTTTGAAACAAACACACCAGACATTAAAGTTAAAATAATAAATAATACATATAAATAATAAATAAATACCACCACCATTATTGAACAAAGACTTGTGCAATGACTGCAGACTGAACATTGAACTAAAATCAGAGCTGACTTTAAAAGGACCTCCTGCACAATTTCCACACGATCAGCATCTAGAATGTAAGCTGACCATAGAGCAGGATCATATGGAGGGGACACACATGTCTCTTGCTGATGGCCTCTCAGTGACAGGACTCGTCACTGTTGCGGTGGTTATGTGTGGAGTTGCACCTGTACCTGAACTGGACGTTGATGGTTGTTGCTGGTCAGGGCTGGGAACTGTTGCAGAGTCTACACTGGTTGACGGTTGATGTCCAGGGCTTGAACTGCTGGTGGATGGTTCATCATCCTCCTCTTGACCTTGAGGTCCTCCTTGCACATATTTAAGCATGGACCCTGCATTGAGAATTAAAAGACAAAATATTCAGGGATTCTACTGAAATACAGTTTTTAACCACAGTACAAACATTGCATATATAAATTAGGTTTATGTAGGCCTACGTGTAAATCACTGGTACATTTTAAGATTCAAAACTCTATTTTAAATTTATAGAGGTGTCATATGGGACAATATAAAACGTCTGTACATAATTTGATATGAATACGAAGGGGGAAAATCTACATAACTGTAAGATTGATTTTTTTCATATTACAGTTTCACCAACAGATGTCGCCCTTGGCCTATAAACAGGCGAGAACATAGCCTGTATATATACAGTCAATAGACGAGAACCATTTACTTGAATAAAAATGCGTCTTTATAGATATCCTGAAATGCAGTATCATGCGAAATAAAGATAAAATCTATCTTCATTTTTGACCATAACAGGTCACGCCTTGAAAATGTTACCAAACAGTCACATTAAACGTTTCTATAGGACAGAATCTTTGTTTACATTGAACTTGACAAAAATGATTTGTGAATGACTGTAATAGGCCTAATAGACTAACAGAGCATTCGTCACGAAGACGAAATGTAAAACAGGGTAACAAAATGAACACTAGAAAATTAAGCTTAATCAGAAATAGCATAGCTAGCTAGAGTAGAGTAGAGTAGAGTAACTTTATTGATCCCGAAGGAAATTAAGGTGTCCAGTAGCATACACATAATACATATTGCAAAAAACAGATCAAACCTATTGCACACGTCTGCATAATACAACATTCACTGAACTGAGGGAAGAAAAAACATTGTAATGATAATAAGTAAGGTAATAAGAATTCCACGAGGTAAACAAGTGTCGTGATAAGGTGCTTTGTGGTAGATAGATTACAGTGTCCCAGTAAAAGGGTCCTTTAGTGCAGTAGTTATAGAAGGGTCCTTTAGTGCAGTAGTTATCAGGGTAGTGCAGTATATTGCTGTCCATAGTCGTATAGTAGTCACCACCAGGGACAGCATGTGCGCGCGCGTGTGTGTGTGTGTGTGTGTGTGTGTGTGTGTGTGTGTGTGTGTGTGTGTGTGTGTGTGTGTGTGTCTGTGTGTGTGTGTGTGTGTGTGTGTGCGTGCGTGCGTGCGCTCAAGCACTCCAGTCCATGATGCTCTGCTCCTTCTGTGTGCTGTTATACAGTTGTATGGCCCTGGGGACAAATGACCTCCGCAGCCTGTCTGTCCTGCAGAAGAGGGACTGGAGTCTGTCGCTGATCAAACTCCTCTGATTGATGATGATGGTGTGTAGGGGGTGGCGGTCGTTGTCCAGTATGGAGTGCAGCCTGCTCAGGGTCCTCCTCTCAGCTATTGTAGTTAGAGACTCCAGCTCCATGCCCACCACAGACCCTGCTTTCCTCACCAGTCTGTCCAGACGCCCATTGTCTCTTTTCCTAGTGCCTCCACCCCAGCATACCACAGCATAGAAGAGCACACTGGCCATAACAGACTGGTAGAAAATGAGCAGGAGTCTGTTGCAGACATTAGGCGCTTTCACACTGCCAGAATTACCGGTAATTTCAGCCGAAATTAGTGGGTCGTCTGTTGCGTTCACGCTGCCGACACGGGGTGGCGTGTCCAAACGACACGCCAATTCGACCCACCTCGGACCCTACACTTTTTTGCGACCCGGGGCGTGCGTGAACACGAGCCGAGGCGAGACGGGGCGCGGGGTGTGGTATGACAACTGCCACCACCCACCGTCGGGACTTTTAAAACAGGGGAAACAGCTGAGCAGAACTACAAAAACACCAACAAGGAGTTCAGAGGCAAACTGCAAACTGTCTTTCGAAATATGCTGTTTATTTGGCCTAAATCATATATAACTCACCCAATGTGAGTTCGTAATTTGTTTTTAATTTAGATGCTGTACATGTTTGTTGGCCAACAGCTTTATCATGTAGGCTAGGAATAATATCCCCCATTTCGGTGTTGCTTGAGGCACCAGGAGGAGAATGGAGAGAGGGCTGCAAAGGAGATTCACCTTTTCTGGAGCAAATTGGCCTATGTTGCTTTTGTATTACTGATAAATATGAACATGTTTTACACATATTTTCAATATATATTGTACGTAGCTTATTGTGATGATTTTTTCACGAGCCTGATTTTTTGGTGGTGCCCCCCCCAAGCACTTGGTGCCCTACGCAGTGTGCGTAATGTGCGTGTGCAGAGCTACGGCATTGTACGTTACTATGGAAACGTAACCAGTCTGCATAAAATGACACCTCTTAATTTAAAACGTTGCTTTAGCCCAACAACAACTGGCTAACAACTACATAGTAAGTGGTAGCTGCCTCACCTGAAACAAAGCTCATTTTCCTAAAATGAAAACAGTAACAACTTACACTATTATGCTTGAAATGATCACAAATAGTTGTGAATTGTTGATGATTCCATAAAATCCTCAACTACGGTTCACAACTTTTTGGGGTGTGTCAAGAAAGCACTTTGCAAAGCGTGCTCTTGGTACAAATCCACTTGCTCGGTCTGATCCATGATGAAAACGTACTGCCTCCCCTTGTGTTGCCGGATAGGGACTGCATGTACATTTTTAAAATATGGGCGTGTCTTTGGAAGCTTCGAGTCTGTCTGTCTACCTGTATCTATTGATATAGCAAGCTAGCAAACCATAAGAACAGACGACTGTGCCCTTACTAAACTTTGCACGTGTTTTTTTTACATACACACACACACATAAAACCCACCAGACAGTAACTGTAACGAGATAAATACACCTTCACAAGTACCGCGGGTGTCATGTGATCCCCGTGTCCCCTTACGCCCCCAACTCATGCCCCCCCTCACACATAGCCCCTACCCACACGGTTCTCGTGGAGGTGTATTTATCTCGTTACAGTTATCGTCTGGTGGGTTTTATGTGTGTGTGCATGTAACAAAACACGTGCAAAGTTTGTTAAGGGCACAGTCGTCAGTTATTATGGTTTGCTAGCTTGCTATATCGATAGATACAGGTAGACAGATCGCCTCGTAGATTCCAAAGACACGCCCATGCCCAAAATGAAAATGTACATGTAGTCACTATCCGGCAACACAAGGGGGGGCAGTACGTTTTCATGACGGACCAGACGGAGCAAGTGGATTTGTACCGTTAACGTGCAGGAGCTGTACCAATGGCCGTGTCGCATTCCCAACAAGCTTTGCAGGAGCAGCCATGGCAACACGCTGGACTCCATTGGCTGCATCCACGATCACGCAAATCGACGCAGCGCACCTGCGCTTTGCGTGACCGTAACGCATGCCGGTTAGAAATTTGTCCTTGATGGTGTAGGTGGGAGTGTTTTCTGCTCTGCATTCCATGTCACATTGCCTGAAGACATCGCGGGAGCAAGATTTTTGCTGCGCAGCTGCGCATTTGCTCTCCGCTCGCTGCTCAGTCGTGGAACCGCCTCCATGACGTCAGCACTTTGCCCTGATTGGCTTCTGTCTACGCTGACGTGTATGGCGTTTGTTTTGATAAACTTCCATGTCCGTAGGCACATGTCCGTGTTTGCCGCTCAAATGTCACATAATTCGCATCTGTATGGTTGCACCTCGGCGCACGTGAACATGAATAAACCTATAAATTGCTTAATCTAATGCAACAATCCTAAAGCCTGCTGTAAATACATTGGTCAGTTCTCTCATTCACCTTGCATTAAGCAGTGGTGATAACGAAGTGAATACGTGATATGTATTATCTGCTTCCTTCAAGTGGTTGAAGGTGGAAACGGTGGTGCAGCAGTAGCTTTTTGTTTTCCATGTGGAAGACCTGGGTTCAATGCCCAGTTAGGTTGTTTTTCATATGCCACTGGCGATAGTCTGATATTATTATAACACAGTGTTCCTAAATACAAGTTAAAACAAAGTGTAGTTCATGATAGGTCGTTTGTTTTGTCGTGTCAAAAATGCCACAACCACATTGTGTTCCATCATAAGTTGCATGCACTAGCAGCTGTCGTGTAAGTCAGTTTTATCATGTTTGACAAGATATATTAAATATGTACTAAATATTGTTGAACCGACTATGCAACAATCAATTATTTTGCACACACAGGCCACTCAAATGTAATTGTTCTGCAGGTTGCGAAGTTGCAGTTGTAGTTGGAATTCCTGTAATAAAAATTACAGTCCACAAGATGGCGGCCTAGAATCGATCCAGCCAAGTTTCGTCCGGTTTTGTCATGTCTACGGGCAGTAGAATGTCCCACATGTTTGCAGGGTTTGTATCCCCGTCCCTCCAGCACCCCGCAAATCACGTCGCAGCAGAAAGTCAGCGTCGGCCAAGATGAACGAGGCTATTGAAAATGAATTGAATGCGTGCAGCACGGTGAACGTGACGAAGAAAGTGGATCACCGCTGTAAGTCGCACGTTCGTGTAAATAGAGCTTGTTTACCTAAAACTGTGTGCTCCCTGCAATTCAGTCGTGCCCACATTATATACTTTGTGAGCACATTTTACTAAAGCGTGGTCACGATTTATAAAATGTGTTAACGTTATTTGAAAAAAAAAAAAAAAAAGTATAATTACAATCAAAACTGTTAGCATAAATAAGTAAAGCATGGCCACGATTCCTATAACGTGCTCATATAGAGAACATCATGAGCCCGATTTACTAGTGGGTCAGGTGGGGTTATTTGCCATATTGCAATGGACCTAGACACAAACATTCACACAATTAGTCTACCCTAAGAAATACCAGAATGCCTACCAGGAGAAATGGAAAAAAAATATCTGTCCCTCGTGTAGTGCAACTAGTTTGCTGTGCTGTATGACCTCGTGTAAATCTAGAGCGTGAAGTGGGAAACAATACAAAATGCACGATTTGTTACAAACATGGGCACAATTAACTGAAATGAGCTCTCAATTTATATAATCGCAAGCTCGTTATTTAAAAAAAAAAAGTGGACTCAGTTTACTAAATTGCATAATGACTGAATAAAAACGAGTGCACATTTTATACAGAATTCGTGTACACGTTAAGCAAATTTACACAAGAGCACGTTTTAGATAGGCAAGGGCACACCTTTATTCAGCTAGCATGCGGTTGTAGTAAGCCGCACGGAACGACCTCCACCTCTCAAAATTGCAATGGAACGGCCAATCAAGTCGGCTGTCTGAAATACAAACTCTAGTTCAGTTCAGTGTAGATCATAGAGTTAAAACTAGAGAGAGAGAGCACTGGTGACGTAATCCTGTGATTCCATGGAGACCCGCCACCATGGTCAAAACGGGAATGTGTCGTCTATTGATCTCGTAGAAATCAATGGTGTCGATTTTCTCAAATACAGCATGCCTGAGTCCTGTGCCTGTTACAAATGCACCAATAATTGCAAAAGGTGTCTGGATTATGCTTCCATAGGTAGGTAACCCTATAGTATACAATTTTTGAAGAAAAACGATCTTCAAACTGTACTGACACAGTGTAAATTCCAAGGTCGAGAGACTGTTTGTCCTCATTTTTTTGCCAATTTCTTTACAAGGAATGTATGTCTGTCTGAATCACCAGATGTATGTTAATAACTGCGGACGCATGTCAAAGTAATAAGGTGAACTGTTGTAATGCAAAAAGTTAATAAAATATTAAAATGGCCTGAAAATGCATAGTAGCTACAGGGCTCAAAATTAGCACCTGCCAGATTTTTGTTTTGGCAGCTGCTGTTCATCAACGAAATAGATTACAGTTTCAGTTACTGAACATCTTTTAAATTCACAGGGCATTAAACCATTTGATAAGCATAACGGTTTTGAAGCCTTCCTTTCACGTAACTGATTGATGCTCAGGATATGTACATTAGCAGCCAAACTCGCCTGCAATATACAGGATGTTGCAAGCTAACTAACGTATTATATAACATGTAGATGTAGGTTATCCAGATATAGATAGGTTAGCTTCCTAACAGGCAAATTGGGTGTATCAGTGTAACACAGCTAAGTGGCTGACCTTATTTGTTTAAAATAAGTATGAATACTCGTATGAATATATTTTATAACATTAACCCTATGGGTCCTAGGCTATTTTCAGGGTATTTTTACTACCTTTACTTTTAAGATCATATCTTGGTCATTGTAAGGGCCATACATACATGCTATATCTTGTTTCTTTCAGGACAGTCTAGGCTTTCCAGATCTGGTTTCATTTGGTGAGTTACTATTTGCACTGATTTTATAAAAAATACAAAACCAATAAAAAATGATATTGCGTGTAAAAAAATTCTTGTATTCTTGCAAGTACCTGTCCATAGGATGCTGTCACTAGGGATATCTTTTCATATGTGAGTAGAGGAGATTGTCTGGAATCTGGCAATATAAGAACCATGATAGTGGGATATTCAGTGGCTTATCAATGTTGATAAATATGTAGTCTGTGCCTGACGGAAATAAGGGCCTATTTTCCATGTAATGAAGGATGTTATATCAGGATTATGCAGGATTATGGATATTATGCAGAAATTTGCAGTAATTTCAAAACTGTATGAAACGTGTCTTGACAGAAATGCACGATAGCAGTAGAATGGGTAAGTTCTGCTATTGTTTACATTATGCATTGACTGATAACTGTCAGGATAATCTAGTCCATAGCTGACGACCTAAATCATTGTACAGACAGCATGTCTTCCAATTGACGCACATTGTGTTTGTTAACATCGCTCCCGTTTTGGCGGCCATTTTTGATCCTTCATGAAGTCACAAACTCTGATTAGACAATGATAGGGAGTCCTCTCTCTCTAGTTTTAACTCTATGGTGTAGACTGAGTCAGTCGGAATTGCATCACAGCAAAAATGTCAGTGCACACAGTATACCAGGGCTGCCCACTACGTTGTCGAAGGCAGTGCCGGTAGATTGCATGTTATCTAAAACTTTTTGTTAGGTTAGCAGAGCTTAACTACCAGTTACTGTATACGATCTGGATGGTCTTACTTCTTATCAAAACTGAATGAAATCAACATAACTCAGAGTAACTCAATTTATAACTCATTTTAATGTGAACATCTAGAGCAGTGGTTTCCAACTGGTGTGCCGCCAAGGTATTGCAAGCGGGCCCTAAAATCATTTTCAAAACAGTATGATTTTTGTGGGGGATAAAAATAAAATAATATATGACCCTTTCAGATGTTAAAAACAGAATTACTTTAAAAGTTTATTTATGTTTAAATTCCCTATACATGGTTTGTTTTTGTTTTTTTCCACTAGCAGTAGGCTTTTAAATTTGCTTGGTCGTCATAGTGATGAAGCCGACATTTGTTTACGCGCTGCATTTGACAAACAGTTAAACCTGCAGTATCAAAATTTATTACTTGTTAGCAACCGGGAGAATTAAAAGAAGAGAGAGTCAGGAGGCCGATTGTGAGTTTGCTCTCTGGGTAATATGTGAATAAGAACTCCCGCTCGTTGCCTCACCAGAAGTCCCACATGCTCCTTCGTCTCACTCTCGCTCGCTCACAAATGTTGCGTCAAAGTATTTAGTTCAGCTCGGTTAGTTGGCCACATAATTTCATAAGCTAGGCTTTTCAAGAATTTAAATTTTATAGCTCAACATTCAATTCCATAAACATATCCCATATTGAATTATCGCCAATTTCAATTCAGTTTTGTTTTATAATGGGCCATTTGAGTTGAAAGACTGGGTGAAATCTGGAATTCCATGGCCTTCATTTCACTTGTCATTGTCATTTATTAACAGTTGCAGTAAATGAATGTACATTTTTGTACATTTATTCTTCTTTTATTCATTTTGGGTCTTCCATCACCGGTTTATGGCTAGTTTTCAGGCTCCCATTTGCTTAATTTTCTCGCGAAATCTGTTAACCCTGGTTACCACACGGTTAACGGTGACAGCGGCCAAATATGCAATGCAGCTTATTTACAGTAGGCTATCAGCTATAATAGGACTATGGGCCTTCTATGACATAATCCTCTGCAAACTACGTTATTCAAGCCATCTCAGTTATATCCCTCACAGTCTTTTCAATTGCCCAATTAGTCTCACGATTTTAAGTCTCAGTTTGTTCATATATTCCCTCAGAACCTATTAAAAGTCACCATTTTAGGGTGTTTTTGTCCAAATTTTCTCCTGGGAGGCATGCCCCTTGGACCCCTCCTACCAGGGTTGGGTTTGCTGATTCATACTTACCACTACCATTTACCCACTGGCCATGACTGCTTTAACATTAAACTTCAGTGAAGTGCTCCCTGTGCTGTGGAGCTTCCTGCGTGTTCCATGTGCTTTCAGTTCAGTCTTGAATGTTCCATATTTCTCATCAAAAAAAAAAAAAATGGTCTTTGAGAATGCAGTATTTGACCTATATTGTTTATTGGGTGGGTCGGAGGTGGGCCGCAAACATTTTAGAGATTTTCAAGTGGGCACTGAGTTGGAAAAGGTTGGGAACCACTGACCTAGAGGTAGCTGCCATTACAACAAAAATATTTACTCTTACACAAACTGAACTAGTGGACACACTGGTGTCAAAAACAAAGTGCATAGGATTAAAAAAAATAAAACTGAAGGACATAGCTGTAGTACTGATGTCTTTCACCATTGTGCACATTGTGCAAATGCTATTTCAAAATAAAATGCATTTATTTATTAATATATGTTAATATGTTTTATTAAAAAAAAACAACTGTAAACATCCTGTAACCATACTCAAATGTTGTGTCCACTCCACACTGAAAAATGAACTCCAGGTAAAACATGGATACAAAGGCAGCCCTACTTTCTTTTCAAGTTTTTGTTCAGGAACAGTATTTGATCAAGATGGTCTGGGGTAAGCACACTCCTTTGAGCTGTGATGATGTCTCCTGCTGTAGAGAAGACTCTCTCTGAGGAAACACTAGTCCCCTGGAATACAGAGGCATCTTTTTGCAATGTGTGACAAGAAAGGATACTAGCCCTCACGCTCTTTCCACCAATCAAGTGGACTGACAGCAAGTGACAGAGACTCTTCCTCTTGTATCTTGCCATCTCCTCCCTTGCCTGGTCTTCAGCAGTTTTTAATTTCTTTGCAGCACCTGCAGTATGGGAGGACAATGCAATAGGCCAAACCAATGCCAAATAAATAAATATACAGTACATATTAATCAGTATATTATTCTTTATTCTTTTAGCATTTAGTATTAAACTAACCTGATTCAAGTAGGTCAGCCAGAGAAAAACCTTTTTTATGTCTTTTAAGTCAGTAGGCTACTTAGTGCATTGCTGCATTTTACCGGTTGAGTAGCATGTTGTAGATTGTTGAAACTCCACAAATTCAGTGTTATTCATTTGTCTTCTGTTGTCTTGGTGTAATTTGCTTATAAGAAGCTGATCTTTGATTTTTTTAGAAATATTTCCAGAAATATTTCACTTAGTCCCCCCCCCCCCCCCCCCCCCCCCCCCCCCCCCCTTCGCTCTCTCTCTCTTCAGCCCTGGAGGATGCAGACTCAAGCATTGGTGCTTGCGGATATCTCCTTGTTTTATTCTCTATTCTGTTGACTTTGGCTACCCTCCCTATCTCCATATGGATGTGCATCAAGGTATATATGTCTGTAAAATGTTTCTATCTACACTTGCTGCTCAACCATTTTCCTGCAACTTCCTCTGAAGATCAACTGTTGCACAAAATTTGGATGTTAACTGTATAACCTAACCTTACCTAAAATAACCTAAAATAAGATGTGCCAGTCCCCACTCATTCAATCAGTTTTAACCAAATTCGAATTGGCATCATTGAGATTTGTCAGTTGAACTTCAGCAGTAAAATAAAAGCCCTGTTTTAGTGGTGCTATCTTCTCTAAAGCATTTGGGTCATTTTGCATAACCATTTCTCTTACACTGTCTTTTCCATGTGCTTGTCTTGGAGCTTCAGTGATCCGTAACTCTGAAATTAGTTAAAAATACAGACACGACAAGCACTACAATCACATCAGCACAGTAATTCTGATAATCACCTACTGATTAAATCAGATATCTCTGGTGAAAAATATTCCCTTAGTGCAGTGCTTCTCAATTATTTTCTGTTACGCCCCCCCTAAGGAAGAGGAAAACACTCTCTGCCGCGACTATAATAGTATAATTTGTCTATGAAATTGTTATAAGTACACCCCTGCATAACATCCTTATTAACATTGAAGAAAATAAAGACATATAGATCAACGTATAACAAAGAATAACTTTTTAAACATAGTTTGTTAGTCTGTACTGTGGCATTTACACTTTATTCTAGTACAGCGGTCCCTCGTTATAACACGGTTTACCTTTCACGGACTCGCTGTTTCGCTGATTTTTTTTTTAGTGCATGCTTTTTTTTACAGCGCATTGTGTTCTGCTCCCTGAGAGGGTATGGGACTGTAGAACATTGTCAATCAATCTCCTGTACAGTACAGAATGCACTCAGCTTGTAAAATTTACATAAATCTTCCATCGCTAGCTGTGTTACTCTAAAGGTATATGTTTGCAAGTTTGAACTTTGAGAGTAGAAGAGAGAAATGTGGGAAAATGTGAATGCCTGTCTGAGAAAAGTGTGTAGTGAGGGGTTTTACAGCCTTAAAACATCTATAATAATTGTAAAAAATAAAGCTTCGCCTATCGCAGGTTATTTTTAGAACGTAACTCCCGCAATAACGAGGGACCACTGTACAGCAAAAAAAGCATGTTCCCCGGGGTCAAACGCGCCCTCCTGGCATTGCACCGTGCCCCACTATTTGAGAAGCACTGCCTTAGTGTTATAAACAAGACGTGCAGCTGTTCCGTTCTCCTGACAGAAGAACATCGCCTCCATGCATGTTGTGTTATTGAAAGGAAATGTACCATCTTCATTAGGCTCTTGGTTCTTATTAGGAATCTTAATCTTAATTCTCTGGCTCAACTCGCTCTCAGATTTGTAAAGAATGGCTGATATCAGTTTCAGCCTGTCTGGAAAATTTCGGAAAGCCTTTTTTTAAAGAAAACTTTAAAAAGTAGAAAGTAGAAGATATGGTAGAAAAGTAGAAAATAAGGGTACAGTTTGTGTAAGATAAGTAGAAAATATGGGTACAGTTTGTGTAATGTATTTTTTTGGTTACACAATAATAATAATAATAATAATAATAATAATAATAATAATAATATGATTATTGTTATAACAGTAATATTGTTGATGTTGTTCTTGAGGATGATGTGGTTGTTTATGATTATTTTAGTATTTGTAATTGTAGATTACTTTAGGTCAAATATTTAGCATTAAATGTGCTATGTAAATGAACTGACTTGATCTAATGTTAACCATGCTGCTAAATATCAAATAATAACCACAGTCTTTTGTGTTTTCCTGCAGATAGTGAAGGAGTATGAAAGAGCCATCATCTTTCGTTTAGGACGAATTCTCAGAGGAGGTGCCAAAGGCCCAGGTGAGGATCTAGTATATATGAAGGAGGCCTAGTATATGCTAATCCCAATCTGTAGACATGCAGGCACGCAAAAGCCTTGCTTGAATCCTTTATTAAGAGTAGGGTTGGATTGTCTTTGTCCTTTATATTGATCCACATTTAAAAATATACAGCAGGGACTGCAACTGATTTGGGACTAGTCTGGACACGAGGACTGATTCTGACAGTGTGACTGGAACAGGGGTCTGAAGCACAGACTGTCAAAAGAGATTTGTATCTCTTATTTCTCCATTGAGTTATTTTAGATGCTCTGTGTGTGTTTTGTGGAAGAGTGGGTCTGCCATAGGTGTTAAACCACACTGATGCCCTGAGGCATGTATTTTTCTGCCTTTTCAGCCTTTTAAATAGTACAAAATGCAGAGAGACGGGCCTCAACACATCACGGACACCACTTTCTGTTAATATCCTGCTCTTTTCTGTGGAAATAATGGCCAGGTGGAGGCAAACAACTCAGAGTTGCAAAGCATCGAGTTTTAGGGCACTACGGTTGTTATGTTTATCACTCATAAGTGCATTTGTGATTCAACCTCTTTTTGAATTGTCAAATTCCATTGCTAATGGAGAATAGTAGGAGATTCTGTACAAAGTACCTGTAGACACTTCTCAAGAATCCTAGAAGCAGATTAAGGGATTGTGAAATAAAGCTATCCAAAAAAAAAAGAATCAGGCTCCACAAAAGAGTCCCAAGTGCAACCCTCTTTTTCCTCAGAGAGTGACAAGTGTAACCTGGGTCCGTGGGTTAGGTTCTCACCTGTTAAGCCTTCTGAGTACACTATGTGACTTAAACACTCATGCAATACACTTGATATTATTAAATAAACTCTCTATGGTAACCAATGACACAGAGGCAGTATATATAAAAAGGTGTACTATAAAAGTCACATTTAAAAGGTAGGTGGTAACACGGTGCAAATCATCAAATGATTCTGAAATATTCAAGTGTCTTAAACTCAAACGCTTACCAGGGTTCACAGTGCAGTAAACTGTTATTATTCACATATCAGTAGACCCTTATTACTGTGAAATAATTAATAATTACATATGGTGAAAGACTAAAATACTTATTGCTTGGATCTGTAAGTGGAAGACTCCAGTATGGCTTTAAAAGTGTAACTTTAAGTAGTGAACTGATAAATAAATTATAAATAGTTACTGCTATATATTTAAATATCATACAGCTAATGATTCAGAGATCCCAGTGTCTGAAGGAAACCAACAGGAAGAACAAGGTGTACACAATACAAAACTAAGCACAGTATTAATATACTGCGGTGACATCACCCAACGGACAAATAACAGTAATCACAAACAAAGACACACAAGCTGGCATAAGGGTCATTCCATGCCAAACCACTCAATTTTTTTCCGACCCCCCTCCGATTTTGATGAAATTTGGCATACTCATGGGTATCCATGAGAAATGATAACATACCAAATTTCAGCTAATTCGGACCATTTTTCACGAATCTAGAGAGTTTTAAAAAATTCACCGTTTTTGCATCGATTAGTTAGCCTGGCTATCGCGATTTGTCAATGCTCTGAGAGCATTGGTCTGGCCAAGCTGTGTTGTAAACCCATTTCTCAGAAGGCGGGCTTAACCCGCCTCTTTCAAATGCCTCTGTTTGCTACTGGACGAAGCTTCAACCAATCACACCCCTCTGTCCTCTGACGTATACGCAGCGAAAGAAACTGCATGATCCAAACAAAAAAGTAGTAGTAGCCTGTAGTCATATAGAAATGGCGTTAAATGATTTTTGTCGGACTTGTGAGGTGAACATGAGAGTGGCTGGTGTTGGTCATTCAATATTGATATTCGAAAAACGAATCAGTGCGATCAAAAGCGAAATGACCACAACAACAGCGTTCTCGCAAAGCCCCATCGACTTGGCTACCAGCAGGGCTAACTGATAAATTAAACTTTTACCGAAGCCGGTCGGTAGCATTGCGAAAACGTCCTTTCCTGCAACAAATGCTTCAAGGGCTGCCCTTTGCTCTATTTTCAGAGAGAACTTCCCTTTGAATTTGTCCAAAACAGCAGCTACAGCAGCATTGAAATCTTACGGTTGCTCCACGTTCGCCATATAGACAGTGAGTGAGATAGATTTCCGGTCGCTAAACTACCGCGTCATTGCCTTTTGAAATGCTCGATTTTCATTGGCCCCCTATCCGAGGGCCAAGCAGAAATGGTTTAGACAGGCGGCTTGGCCAGACTGACTTGCTTGCGAAATGCAAATGCAGCAAAATAAAAAACCTTGTTGCAGGCCTGTGTGAACTCCTCATCAAAGCAGGTAGCGTACTCACAGTCCTCGACACACACTAAGATGTCTTGTTCAGCAGCGGTCGAACTCACAGTCAGTCAAGTCGGTCAGTCAGAGCACACTCCTCTTTGATGCTGCTCCCTCAGTGGCTAACCTGAGGAGCCTCGAACCGCCTGGTAGCTCGAGGTGCTATCAGGAAGCAAATCTTCCACGTCGGTTGTCCAAGGAACCTCGAGTGTCCCGGTAGCTCGAGGTGCTCTCGGACAACTTTCACACCGTGTACGAAGATACACTAAATATACTGCCCACTCCCACTATACTAACTACAAGATGGGAGGTTGACACAGAGTGATTAGCTTAGAAGGGTCAAGCTAACGGCCAGTACAACAGTCAACCGTAGCCAGGTATAATGATATTTAACGGTGAGTCGAAAATAACTAACAGTGCTGCATATGTGTGTGAATCAGAAGACTGTAGTAGGTCTGTCTGTAGGTTTGTAGGTCTTAGTGAACATAAATCACTACTACCACCTAAAACAGTACCCAGCCTATTCAGCAAGGGTTATAAAATAACCCTGGGCTACATAAGCAACATGGAACCCACCCTACACCCATATTCACATGAGATGAGGTCCACTCTGTGAGGCTCTGTATTGCAGCTGCATGAGATCCGTCTTTGGAAGCTGCTCAAAATCGGATGATTACCCTCAGAGTTTCCTGTGTTTACCCAATCAGTAAAACTCCAGTATAATCATGTGAGAGTGTCATCAGCTTCTTTTACATGGGAGAATGAGTATAGCTCAAAAGAGCTGGAAGAGATGGGCTCGGCTCTCTCAACATCTCTTTTTTTAGAAAGCTATTTGACCTCCATAAGAGCAGGGTATTACCTGGCTAACAATGGCAGCCACCCGTAACATGAGCCATTGGCCAGCTGTCAGAGGACTCCCTGGAGTCTTAGGGAAGCATACAACAGTAGTGCAAGAGATGATGGTCTTGGGAGGAGGAGGTCTGGAGGTCTTTAATCTTAAAGAGGCTGTATTATGCAAAAATCACTTTTGGCCTGTTTTGTCATTTGGGTCTGTACTGCTCCAATAAACACTCCCAGCGCCTAAAAAAACATTCATTCATATGCTGTGAGTCAGTTGAAAGATTTTGTGTCAGGAATACTGTGCTTCTATGAGCCATTTCTTGTCTGGCACTCCAACATGATGTCTGAAAGGAATGTCAAACTTTTTATATTTTCTTCTATGCGTGCGGGAAGCTCCATGGAACATGTGCAGTCGCTAACAACTCATCAATATTGAAAAACATCATCAGATGATACCAGATTGAGCCGTACTGGAGCACCACATAGCCTATTAGCCATTCTCTGGAGGCCTAGTGGCCAGACCTCAGTCTCACCTAGGAGGAATGGCTGCCCAAAGTTCGTCTACAGCAGTGTGCAAAGCAGAGCGTGATATGATATCCGTGACCTACGCTAAGTTTTAAAATAATATGGCCATACACACATTTCCTCAATCTCTGGGGACATATCAGGACCATTTTATTATTACTTGCTTTACATTTCTGACATACAGCTACTTATAGCTGACTATTTACTCCTGAGAAATAATTTAGAGTTCAGTTCCTCAAAATAATGCTGCATTTGTTAGCAACAATAAACAAATGTCAAATCTCACTACATGTCAAACTAAGCAGTGTAGGATCTTTGTGACATCTTTGAGGTTTGTGACACCCACCCCCATCCTCCAACAACACTTAGCCACAGTTAATTTCCTTTCTCACATACCACACTGACTGCCAGTGGAATTTTCCATGATGTATATGAGGGTGCGTTGTAGTTTACCGTAAATGCTGTAGTTTGCAGACCTCCTAATTGCCGGATATCTGGTGGGTGAAGCCCATTGTTGTCCTGGAACAACCCTGATGCCTACTGACCTAGTGTCAACCAAGCAAATATTTCACCTTGGGACAAAAGGTCTTCGAAAATATAATTTAACAGCTGTAGATTCTTGGCAATAAAGAGTATACAGAAAAGAAGTCAAAGACCAAGCTCTTTGGACCCTGGGCTTGGCTAGCTGTTAGTGTGCTCTACAGTATTGCTTATGCTTTGTGTGTGTGTGTCTGTTTGTGTCACAGGTCTGTTCTTCATCCTACCCTGCACAGACACCTTCATTAAAGTGGACATGCGCACCATTTCATTTGACATTCCCCCACAGGAGGTGATGTATTCTGCGTACACACACACACACACCCAATATCCTTAATAAGTCTGTACACAGTTTGTGTCTGTTTGTGATTTGATCAATTAAACAAAGATCAGACCTCTGCTAGAATTACAGGCAGTTTGGAGGTATTGCTTAGCGTTGCTCAACAAGCTGTTACAAGCAGCAAATGGCACAACCTGTAGTTAACTGCAATTTTATTTCTGTGTGTGTTTATGTATGTGTATGCATGTATGTTTTGTGTGTGTTTGTGTGTCTGTGTGTGTGCTTGCGTGTGTGTGTATGTTTATGTTTATGTGTGTATCCTGTGTATCCTCAGGTCCTCACCAAGGACTCTGTGACAGTGAGCGTTGACGGAGTGGTGTATTACCGCGTACAGAATGCCACCCTGGCCGTGGCCAACATCACCAATGCGGATGCCGCCACCCGCCTGCTGGCACAGACCACCCTGAGGAACGTGCTGGGCACCAAGAACCTGGCCGAGATCCTGTCCGACCGCGAGGAGATCGCCCACAGCATGCAGGTATAGGCCTGCCGCAATAAGTAATAAATCAATTAATTGCATGATAACTTAAAATGAGCACGATAACTTTAACGGCCTCGATAATTTCCATTTGCATGCTTGTTTGTTTTCCATGTGTCTCTCTCTCTACGAAAGAGACTGGAGCATACTGTTTTTTTATTTTTTATGTGCAATTTTGTTTACCGAGACTTGGTAATGCATTTTATTTATTGTTTTGGTTTTGTGTGGTTTTTATTTCAATTTTATTTGTTTTTGGTCATGTTTTGTTTATTTATTTTGGATATTTAAAATGTCTTCCAGGTCCAGTGTAAAATATTCTTTAGAAATGAATTTTTTATGATCTTTGATTTTTTTTAAAATGATTTATTGATCTTTGAAAGGGTGTACTTGCATTATTATGCTATTATCATATTAGTTGAAATGGTCTCGAAACAACAATATTATCGTTTATCGCAATAATTTCTGGGACAGTTTATAGTCCAGCAAAGTTTGTTATCGGGGCAGGCCTATGCAGGTACTCATGCACATGCTAGAAGGAGTGAGTTTAATTTTAGTTTAGTGTTAATTGGTGGTCTTTAGGGCGTGAACACTGGAGGCTGTGGCCTGCACCAGAGGTGCGAAGCCCTATTGCTTTTCGAAAAATGATTCTTTCTTCTTCTTCCTTCTTCTGCCGCACTTGGCCTTTTTTGAGATACCTCCCACGGACGAAAACTCATTAAAAATTCACGAAGATATTGAAACTAATGACAGCTTCCTGGTAAACAGATACTTTCTGTTAACCAATCGCAACTGCCTTAATTCTGCATACGTACTCAAACTTATAACGATTAAGTTCAATGTCGTTCCACCGAGCAACATAGCCCTTCCACTGTTCACTGATTTATAGGAAAAATGTGTTGAGGAAAACCAAAGCCTTAGGAGAGTTTCCTGATATAGAATTGTAGCGAAATACAATATAACGAGGATGTACTACAGCAGTGGTTGTTAACCGGTGTGGCCTTGGGTCCCACAATTTCCCATCATCAGCTGAGCTAAGAAACACCTGCAGTTATGGCCATATTTCTCACCTGACCAATGTTAACATCTTCCAGTCTGATGCTTAAATGAGTTGTACAACATGAAAAAGGCTACATGGTTTTAATAATCAAACAAGAATCTATTTTAGTACACCCCAAAAAGTAATATTACCGCATGAAATGTCGAAATAAGCATCCAACATCCACTTTGAAGAACACTGTTGGGAAGTCAGTAAATCACTTAGACATACACTTTTACTCTTTTGAGCTTTTAATGTTTATATTGTTAATGTTAAGGTATAAGAGGTCGATATGAGGGTGTGGGTGTGCATGGGTGTGTGACAGGATGCATGTGTTGTTCCCCAGACTACTCTGGACGAGGCCACAGATGACTGGGGCATCAAGGTGCAGCGTGTGGAGATTAAGGATGTCAAGCTACCCATGCAGCTGCAGAGGGCCATGGCTGCCGAGGCAGAGGCCTCACGGGAGGCTAGAGCCAAGGTATGCACACACACACACACCCAGGGAGAAAGTATATTGAGTTCAGGATCCTGGCTACCTGATGCATAAAGCTGTTCCCAATTACGTATTGGATATCTTTCAGCTAAGATCACAGCAGAAAAATCTGTTGGTAGAAACCGCTGTTAGAACAAAATGTGGTGAAGCAGCTTTCAGCTGTTATGCTGTTAAGCTCTGGAACCAACTTCTAGTAGACATTAAAAATGCTCCTACATTTGGCAGTCTCAGAAATACAAATCTAGAAATCTAGACTTAAGACCAAACTGTTTTCAGATGCTTCCTGTTAATGATTAATACTAATTATACATATATCCCTTTGAACATTTACGCTTATTTTATCTTTTCAGATGATTCAGATGACTCATTTGTATTTTATATTGCATCTTATTTTGTTTTTTATGTGTTTATGTCCTTTATTTGCCACATACTTATTTTACTTTTATCCTGTTACACTTATTTTATCCTTTATGCTTTTACATATTGTCCTTTGCTTTTATCTTTGTTAAACACATTGAATTGCTGTTGTGTATGAAATGCGCTATACAAATAAACTTGCCTTGCCTTGCCCTGTGTTCTGGTGCTGGCCCAGAGGCTGAGGTGTGAGTGTCATGGGTGGGAGGTGTCTTTGCGGATGAGGCGTATGTTAAATATGTCTGTGATGGAGGGCAGAGGGGCACTGATGATCCTGCTGGCTGTATTTCCTATGCACTGTAGTGTATTTCGCCATAAGGCGGTGCTGCCTCCGTGCCACACAATAATGCAGCCAGTGATGACACTTGCAATGGTGCCCTAGAAAGAGCACATTTTGGAAGATGGAAGTCTTTCTTTCTTCAGCTTGCGTAGAAAGTAGAGGCGTTTTTGGGCCTTCTTGGCCAGCAATATGGTGTTGTTGGTCCAGGAGAACCTCAGAAATGTGCTTTAACAGGCCAGTCAGGCAGTACTTTCCTCCAGAACATTATAATGCAATGAATGGCCTGTTACTGTACGCCCTCTAAAGGAATAAGCATTAACTGCAGGAGTTTTCTGTTACAGTGGGATCACAGTTGCTAAAATGCATTTTTTTAAACTATCTACATACCTTTTTCTGAAAACTGTGAACACAAAACCCAGTTTTGAAACTACATTCTCGAAACCCTAGCATCTTGTTATAAAACTGAACAACCACCACAAAACACTTTTAACTATCAGCACATCAGCACTAACTGATGTTCTCAAATCATTCACAAAGCAGGCAAAATGAAACTCTTGCTGAGCAGTGATTAAACAATACATAAAAAATGGTAGACACAGTGTCCATAGCAGGGCATATAGCTCCTGGAGGAATGTTGTCTAGGGTGGGCCATAAGTTTCCAAACGTAGGTTTTTAACATGTTCTTTTTCATGTTTTAGATTTACAAATACGTACTCATTAAAAATGTCTATTTTTCCTATGTATGAAAACTTGTGGTCTGTCTAGTAGTTACAAGCCGGTGTATATTTAGGCCTACACCAAATTAGCATTTATGAACAAATAAATTACATCTTTTTCAGATAGAAATGATAGCTCTATATCTTCCTTGTCTGTCACCTACTGTCTCCCTCTGTTTTTTTTCCTTTAATTTCTCACTGTTGCGTTTCTGTTTCTTCCTCTTCTGCAGGTGATTGCAGCAGAGGGCGAGATGAATGCGTCCCGTGCACTCAAGGAGGCATCTCTGGTCATTGCTGAGTCTCCCTCGGCCCTGCAGCTGCGCTACCTGCAGACCCTCAACACCATTGCTGCCGAGAAGAACTCCACCATCATATTCCCCCTGCCCATTGACATGCTGCAGGTGTTTATGAAACAATAAGACACCCCTCTACTGCTGCACTCCTAACCCCAACCACTCACACACATGCACACACACACACACATAGGCCTGTCGCGATAAGTCGCGATAAGTCGCAATAAGTCAATTAATCGCATGAGAAATTAAAATGAGCTCGATAACATTTCAGCCGCGATAAGTTACATTTGCGTTCTTGTTTATTTTTTTCATGTCTCTCTATTTCTACCAAAGAGACTGGATAGAAAGAGGGTTCACTCCAGGGCATTGGTCTCGACTGACCCCTTCCGTTTCATTTAAGCCTTTCCTTTTCTGTTGTTTGTAGCATAGTTACCCTCAGAATGCCACCAATGTAGGGTACTTCAATGTACCCTCATGTCAATGTATATACAACAAATGGTCTATACAGTCTTACTTTAAAGTAAATAAGGTTAGCCAGTTAGATGTTGACCTGTTATCTTGTTAACCTGTTTACCTTTTATCAAGCTAACCGGAAATTAAATATAAGCAGCGAAAGTTAGCCCACAATATCAAGGATTTTCAGTCGTATTAGGCTGGTGGTAACGCAGATTTTCTGAACATTAACATTTCATCCGTTATATAAACACATTTATTTGGATGCAATGTTCCTTGAGGTGGAACAAATTAAGCGTGAAGTCAAAATTAGGCCTAATATAGTAAATTAATACACACAAACAAATAATTTCTTGCAAGACATTCGCTTCAAGAGGGCAAGAGCATTGTATAACTTAAGGGGCAATGGTGGCCTAGCGGTTAAGGTATCGACCTGTGACCGCAGGATTGCAGGTTTGAATCCTGGGTTGCCAGTAATGCCACTGAAGTACCCCGAGTATGGTACCCCCCTACTGCTCCTCATGGCTACCCCCTGCTCATGTGTGTGTGATGGGTTGTGAGTTTCGTTGTGTGCACTGTGTGCTGGGCTGTGTGATCACAATGACAAAAAAAATGGGACTTTTAACAGGTAACAACAGTCCAGTGTCCATACGCTAGCCCGTCACACCAGTCATCTTTACCAGTGACATGAACTGATTGGCTAAAGTCAAGCAGGCAATGAGGTTGATTACCATTAGATTCAAATGTGTTGTTTCAGTTGTGTGGGTTTTTTTTTATTTCCATTGTATTTAGCCCAAGAGACTGAGACAGGGAGTCCATTTCATTTGCTGTTTTCGGTTGTTTTGTTTATTTATTTGCGATATTTAAAATGTTTTCCTCCAGTGTTAAATATTCTTTAGAAATGAAAATGTATTGATCTTTAAAAGTGGGTACTTGCATTTTTATGCCATTATCATTATATTAGTTGAAAATGGTCTGAAAACGACAATATTATCGTTTATCGCAATAATTCCGGGGACAATTTATCATCCAGCAAATTTTGTTATCGTGACAGGTCTATACAGACACGCATACATACAAATATACTAACATTGTATATACTCTTAATCGTACAGACCGGATGGGTCATAGCTTGTCATGTTGTCACTGACAGTCAAACCCACAGTCTTTTTTGATGCAAAGTGGAATGATACTTTCATAGAAAGGTAACTAGTGTTATGGTGGAAGATGTAGAAATGCTGATCAAATTAATGATTACAATTATATGTTTTTGCTGTTTAGTTTGAGATGTTTTCTTAGAAGGTTAAAGAAATGTGCTAGCCTGATGGACCACACTCTTTCATGTTGGTTTGCTTCATGCAAAGAATCTGGCTTCTCTCCATCGGCATACATTTAATTTCTGTTGGGAGAATATTTAGTGTGAACTTAAAAACTGTTTGGCTAACCTTCTTTCAGTTGCACCCTGGATGCAGCGTACATACCCGAAGTTAATGCTTAAAGGACAACTTCGGTGTAAAATGAAAATTTGCCTGTTAAAACATCATCCCGAGTTGGTATGTGTACCGAGGAGCAAAAATTATTCAGCCCGCTGCATTCAGAGTTAAACTATTTTTTATCGTTTGCCCCAGAAGGCTAACAATGGAAGTGGTAGGTGCCCTTAGACGAAGCACGACGACAAAGCTATTTTTAAACCATTAAAACAGCTCGAACAAACTCCACACTCTATCGGTAGTACAACAAAGGCCCTGACATTAAAAACAAGGCACTGAGAACTTTGTAAGTGTACACAACGTCTATTAATAAAACAGGTTTGATAGGCAGTACCTTGCTGTAGTTTCTCGTCGCCGCTATGTTGGACGTCCACATAGCCGATTGTCGAACAAGGACCAGCGGTCAGAATAGGAGGAGAAGTAGTGCAATTTAATTCCGTGAAACTGGAGGGATTTCATCTGTTCGTGACAATATCCAGTCATTGTGCCCATTTAACAGAGCCATGGTCCCAGCAACGGCACCTAATCCACCAAAAAGGCTACATCTGAAGAGAGGTGCCATTCGGAAACCTGTGCGACTTGGTGGAGATGTATGTCCAACAACAAAGTCAAGAGAGAACTGCAGCCATGGCGACAACAATCGGGAGATATTTCACAGGTTACCCATGCGTGATAAGGACACTTTGCAGCAGAAGCTGGTCTTCCAAATCGTGTTATCCCTGTTCACGTGCACAGCACTACTTCCGTCAACAACAGCACGCGAGACTCAGTCCTAAGTGAAACGACACTTGAATGGGCCTCTTCAGTCTCTTGTACAAAATGGCAGGATATCGTCACCAACAAGTCGTTGCAAATGGACTTTTGCCATGGCTGCAGCTCTCTCTTGACTTTCTTGTTGGACATACATCTCCACCAGATCTCCGAATGACCCCTCTTCAGATGTAGCCTTTTTTGTGGGTTAGGTGCCGTTGCTGGGACAATGTAATCATCTTGGTTGAAATGCAGGCTACAGACACGATAATCTGTTTCAGCCTGTGGGCGCGTCTTCACGACGATTTGCAAGACCAGTTACTGCTGCAAAGTGTCCTTATCAAGCATGGGTAACCTGTGAAATATCTCCCGATTGTTGTCGCCATGGCTGCAGTTCTCTCTTGACTTTGTTGTTGGACATACATCTCCACCAAGTCGCACAGGTTTCCGAATGGCACCTCTCTTCAGATGTAGCCTTTTTGGTGGATTAGGTGCCGTTGCTGGGACCATGGCTCTGTTAAATGGGCACAATGACTGGATATTGTCACGAACAGATGAAATCCCTCCAGTTTCACGGAATTAAATTGCACTACTTCTCCTCCTATTCTGACCGCTGGTCCTTGTTCGACAATCGGCTATGTGGACGTCCAACATAGCGGCGACGAGAAACTACAGCAAGGTACTGCCTATCAAACCTGTTTTATTAATAGACGTTGTGTACACTTACAAAGTTCTCAGTGCCTCGTTTTTAATGTCAGGGCCTTTGTTGTACTACCGATAGAGTGTGGAGTTTGTTCGAGCTGTTTTAATGGTTTAAAAATAGCTTTGTCGTCGTGCTTCGTCTAAGGGCACCTACCACTTCCATTGTTAGCCTTCTGGGGCAAACGATAAAAAATAGTTTAACTCTGAATGCAGCGGGCTGAATAATTTTTGCTCCTCGGTACACATACCAACTCGGGATGATGTTTTAACAGGCAAATTTTCATTTTACACCGAAGTTGTCCTTTAAGTTCAATGGCATCACTTTAGCCCTTCAGCTGAGCTACATGGTCGTACCTCTGTTTGCCGATTGGTTGCTAGAAATTCTACTTGTGGATTCCAAAGCCTTCTGAGAAGTACCCTGATGTAGTACTTTGGTGAAATACATGGGGCAGAGGTGTCACGGTGGCACTAGCCTGGCTAGGAATCGTCTCCATTTTTTAAGCCATTTTTGCAAGTTGATATGGTGTGATTAAGAAATAACAAACACGACTCAACATGTTTGTCTTTAAGAGTGCATGTTCACTGTGGGATCTTGGTAGAGAACGCTCCGGTCATCAGTCAGGGTTGACAAGCACCAGTGATTCCCACCACCTCTGAATAGGACATAAAGCAAGAAATAATTCTACTGTGCCTAAAATTTCCAAAACATTTCAGTTTTTATGCATGTCTACTAGCAAATGTTAAATGTGGCCTACTATCCCACACCTAATCTTTCAGCCCTGCTTCTGAATCACGGCTGATCCTAGGAAAGAAACAAATGAGTGTACAAAAGCCTTACAGATTGTGTTGTGATTCTGTCTGTGTTTGGCCTCTGATAGAAATATTCACTGCTTGTTAAGTGCAGTGTGTGGATGTCATGAAACCTACAGGTTTTTATTTACATATTACATTACATTACATTACACTTAGCTGACGCTCTTATCCAGAGCGACTTACAGGTATTTACAGGGTTTCAGTTACAAACCCTGGAGCAGTGTGGGGTTAGATGCCTTGCTCAAGGGCATCTCAACCATGGGTAGGGCGGGATTCGAACCGGCAACCTTCCGATTGCAAGACCAACTCCCTAACCACTGTGCACAGCTACATATAAAGGAAAAACTTGGGGAAAAGGTCATACATTTGTTACTAGGTCATCATTTAACTGACTTCACATCAGTTCTGCTGCCACCACAAAATGTAACTATTGCATCCTCTCACCGCATCATGTGACCAATGCAACACCTGTATTAATACACACACACACACACACACAGTCTCTCTCTTTCTCTGATCCATATATGACTTTCTTGGGCTGGCAGAGGGCATTATTTTAAGAATTAAGGTGTGTGTCTGTACAAATCTGTATGTGTATGTAGTCATTGGAAGGTCAGTAGAACACTGTAAGCATTTCTCAGGTTTCTTAAATCCTGGAAATGATTGCAGTGCAAGTGTGGGCCACATAGGTTTATTGTCAATACAAGAAGGTATGTGTATACGTGTATGTTTATGACTGTGTGGGAGTGATCAATCTACTTGAAATGCAAAGCAGATGCATAATACTTTATTATGCTTGCTGTACTATCTCGCTCTCTCTTTTTTTCCCTCTCTCGGTGCCCATATCTGACAACATAAAGCCTTAACAGATTGATACATGCTACTCACTTACACATACATGCATATAGTCGTACATTTTTATCAATTTCTTAGTTACTATTAAACTCAGTTATCATATTTACTGATTTGAGCTTTTTTTTAAAGGGAAATATGTTGCATCAAAGGACTTAGTGGTACAGATGTTCAAATCTGTTGATCAAATTAATTCTCTTTCTACAAGCCATGGCCATAGCTAGTGTAGTGGAAGCTAGCAATAGGAAATGCCTCACGAGGTAGCAGGGATTTTACCCTGCTCACAGCGATAACTTTCTTTTTCATCAGTTTCACTGCATGTCCTACTACCCAGTATGTCTATGTACGAGACAAATAAAACTCCTTGTATCCTTGTATCCTTGTATCAAGTTGCCCTTGATCAGGCAGTTTTGTTTGCTGCTCAGCCTACTAACATAACGCCTCGCCAAAGAATGACAGTATTGATGCCTGTGTTTCACATGGTGTTTGCCCTGTACTAATACTGTGCCTATTTTGTACTTGCGCCAGGGTTACACCTCTCCCCACTCCCCAGGTTGCAGTTTGTCTGTATGTGTGTGTGTTTGGGTGGGCAGTTAAAATGCAACAATGGGCTTTTTATTGTTATCATTTCCTGTTGCACTATTTTGCTGTAGCGTGTTACCACTGTATGTGCCAAATAGCACATACTGCTGCAGGAAAGGTCATATTAATTAAGATGTTTGTATATGACATACATATCATATTCTTGTGTATGAAATTCTTGTTTTCACTTGTATTACTTTCATATGTTGGAAATGTTAGAAATGGTATAAAATCCATGTATAAACCCATTTATAAAACAATTAAAATAAAGGGTTCTACTTAATGAGTACCGAGACTTTGTTCTTGGTTTCAGAATGAAAACAAGATACATGAACAAAATACAAGTTGTGATTTGGACCACAAATGTGTTTATTTTCTTTTTCATCTGTCATAGGTTCTTTATTGTAACAAAAAGGGTAAGCCAAAGGGAATGAATTGATTTTGCAGCTGAAAGGAGAAACAGGGTTGTAAACATGGAAGCAGCGAAGCAGGGGGAGCCAGGGCAAGTTGATGTGTTAATGGTTTCTGCTGTGGGATGTTACTGTGCCCGAGCCTCTCCATCCGCACAATTACCAGCTAATGCAATCTGGCCTGTAACTCAGTTTAGCACAGCAAAACAGAGCTGAACACTGATGGGATCATTTGGGGGGGGGGGGGGGGGGCTGATCGCAAACACACCGAAAGGATGATCTAGAATGGTAAGTGCCTCTTCCTCTTGAGGGTCCCCAAATGGAACCAGCCAGCTCCACCCACCCCCTACTTCCCTGCACCTCCATCTCATCGCATCCCAGAATAGCAACACAAATTGAAAGTGCCATGGTAGCAACTACTCCAGCATTCGAGCCTAAGATCCTATCCCCCCACACAACATTCCCCCCCACCCCCACCCCCATCCAAAGGCCTCATTCATCAACCCTGGCACATGAAGTGCATGACTAATGTAATTAAGGCTGTAGGGCTTTTTCATTCAATTGCACTAGAACTGTGCAAGAGCACTCCCATTTATTTCTGGGGCGTCTGACAGTGAATCTCCATAATTGTATGTATAAGTCCCATTACAGTGGAATGAAGTGTCCTCATTTGCAAAATGGCCAGTGGATACCTAGCAATAGACTTCCGCCACCAAGGCGCCAACATGGAGAAATGGAGAACCTCAGACCTCTAGTGGTCATTCATAATGATTGCTTGAATGTCACTTATCTTTTCAAGCATGTAATTTAGCAGTCTTCCAGTATCAGTTTGAATGAGGAATGAATTTAAATACTTTGCAGTAGACCGCTATATGACCTGAATATTTTGGCAGTATTGCGGATTCATCCACTCTTGTAAGGGAGGCTTTTTCAGAGCACCAGACGGGTGTTGAATTTTATCAACTTGTTATACATACACATTTAGAGAACGGACTGTTTGCATTTGGCTAAAGGAACTGCATAAAGGTTTGACCCTCACTCAGTTGGCAAAACAAATGAATAAGGTCCTTAAAGTTAAATGGGACCCTATGTGCATGAGTAAAGCATTTTGCAACAGCATCTACAACAGTCATCCTGAAGGGTATTTCTACATAAAAGCCCTTACAATTGGTCTAGATTGTCTAAAACTGGGATATAAAAACCACACAGTGTACTTCTACAAAATACCACATGCAGGTGATGACAAATGAATCAGGTGTCTCTAATAATCATTAAAACAGTTTAAAACTTGTTTAAATAAAAAAGTTTGTGTTTGTTTGAAATGAATAAAAACTAGCCAAGATCAGATTTGATCTGAAGAAAGCCTTCTCTGCTACAAATGACCATTAATAAAAAACCCTAATTGCTTACAAATAGCAAATATTTCACTGCAAGGGTGCGATTGCTACATGCAGAGAAAGTAGGTGTTTTTTTTTCCTTCAGGAGTGCCTGTGATTGCAGCTCAGGGCGGGTAAGGCAGTGGAGCGAAAAGGTCACAGAAGGTCAGGGGTCAAGTTCACAGTTCAAGTTCAGCCATGGCACGCTCCAAGGGGTCACTGGTCCAGTAGTCATAGTCCCAGCCCAGGAACCAGCCAGCGAATGTGGGTGGCTCGAAGCCCTGTTTGATCTTTACGATGGGCGTGCGAGGGTCGCGGTTGGCAGGGTCCGTCTCAATGTAGCGGACAGCTAGAAAGACAGGACAGAGAGTTAGATGGATTTGACACTACATTCAGTGAAAAGGGGACCTGGTATGTAACAGTTCATCCACTTCTTAAATGTGTTTTGGTGCTTTTGTGTATGGAAACAGTAGGTGCCAGAGGGAATAAGTACACTATATGGACAAAAGTATAGGGATGCCTTACATCCACTGGGACTGTAATGACATATTCAAACTTAAAAGGCACTCTGATTACATTACTTAAAATCTATCCTGTGTAAGATTGCCTCTCATCAGATGTGAAAAACGTGCAAAAGTACCATCTAGAGTTCCTGTGGGTGTAATGGTGAGTTGTCCAAATACTTCTGTTCATAGTGTATTCACAGAAATCACTTTTCTCATTTCTCAATCTCATTTGCCTGTTAATGCACCATTTACACTTATTAATGCACTTACACACTTTCCCCCATTTTTCTTTCCACAAAGGTAATGACACCTTGCTCTACAGTCCTTATACAGGGTTAAATATTTTTACGGTTTAAAAAAATATGTATGACAAAGTATACATTGATAGGCATACATCATAGATTGATTCATTGCCTTTGTGTTTTAATCTTGTAATATAAGGGTGCCATTTTCTTTATTTATCAGAACAGAGTGGGCCAGCTGACCAGTTACAACCTGTTTCAGATACAGGCTTACTAGCAATGTTGCAATGAGCAAGACTGTTTTGGATCATTGATCATTGAATCATGTTAATCCACATTAGTAGACCCCAATATACTATTTTGAAGGGGAAAATAATCACATGAGGTCCACTTTAAATTGTTAGATTAAGGGCATGAGTCAGCAATAATTATGCCCCTTTCATTCTATAGCAGGGTTCAGCAACCTTTTTGACATTTTGTGCCAATAAGAAATTGTCTTCGTTTCTGTGCCAATCAACAGGCAAACTGTTTTTAACTATGCATAATTATGGCGCCACACTTCCAACATGAAAATATGTCGAATCCATTCTGGCTTGAGGAACATGTTCATCTTATTAAATATATATATATATATATATATATATATATATATATATATATATATATATATATATATATATATATATATATATATATATAAATAAAGGAATCATCTACATTTCATACATGAAAATGCACTACAGGCATAACGGGAAGTGCAATGACTCATTTTGGGTGTGTGCAAATATCTGTAACTAAAAAAATTCTCACTGCGCTTTAATCGTGCTTCTCTTATATCAGTTAGGAATTAGGTATCCTGTCTTGCAGTAGGCTAGGCCTACCTTTCTCTGTATTTAAAAAATATTGCAAGCAGAAAACAATAAGAAACAATATTTTAATAGGTACTGTAGCCTACACTTTAAAAATATTTTATTACGTGGACCGGTTGAGCTTTAATTCTGAACACTCCTAAGTTTGATTTTGTGTTCTATCTCAAAATGACGATAGATGTTGGACAAATACAAACAAAACTAAACAAAAACCACAAGAAGCACACAGCATAGGGTGACCAAACATCCTGTTTTCCCAGGACATATCAAGATCCTGTCCAGGGGTGCATTTCCCACAAGCGTCGTTGCTAACTTCCTTAGCAACTTTGGTGGCTGGTCGGATGGTCTTACTACACTGCTGTTTCCCAACACCATCGTCCAGACTTAGCAACTAACGATGTTTACAACTACAGTAGTCCGAAGGATCGTTCAACAATGCAAGTGTTTCCCAACAACAAAGTCTGGACGATCCATCGGAAGTTGCATCGTAAAGTTGTGCAGTTGGAACGATTAGCATGGACCTGTCGTGACCTGTTGTTCACGTGACGGATTAGGCAGCAGTCTATGCGTTACTGCCACCATCTGCATGGATGTTGTTAATGATGTTAATGAGCACTTTTGTAATACCGTGATGTAGGAGCACTGATTACTGACCCCCAAGCACGGTTATTCCATTGTCCCATAGATCATTTCCACCGGTTGCAAATTGATTACTATTCAGCAGGATTCGAACCCATATCTCACCGAAAAAGGTAGCACACTTCCTTTGACAGGCTGACGAGCTAACCACTCATCCACCGCACCATTTACATAGATGGACAGTTTTTGGTTTTAATGAGTAAGGCACATTGTTGTGTTGAAGGAGCTATCCCAGAGTTTCTACAGCTGTCATACCAGCTTAAATGAAATGAGACTACGTTTCTGTCCTTATGTAGTTCAATCGTTTCTGTTGTTATCCGCAACGAATGCATCCGAATACTCTCCAAGCACTTCCGAAACATCTGGGTACTTTGCAATTTGAACCACAGAAGTCCAAACTAACATAGTTCAGACTTACATCATACTTTGGTGGTTGGAGATTTTCGGGAAATAGTCACACTCAGGGTGCTGGGTAGTTTGAACCTACATTGTACAACAGTGGTTTAATGCTAACATCCGTTGTTGTTTGGGAAACGCACCCCAGGGGTGAATATGTGCAGAAATTCACATCATAGTGTTCTTTGAACTTGGACTTAGCCAAGGATTACAGTGATACCAAGTGTCTGAAATTACAGTTCAAAAGTTGCATGCATAAACACTTCACCAGATCTTCTTAGTATTATTAGCATCATTAGCATAGTTATTAACTGCTAAATAGCTTCAGCTAAGTTAGCTGAGTGACACTGCCAGTACAGTGAATTAATAATATTTTTAGCATAGTTAGCTTGGTAGCATGACTAACAAACATTAACTAAGTTAGCTAAGTAACACTGTTATCCCAGTTAATTACTTAACATTTTTACCATAGTTGGCATAAATGCTAACAAAAATTAGCTACTTTAGCTATGCAATGCTGTTACCACAGTTAACTACTAACATTTTTAGCATAGTGAACACAATCAGCATTGTTAGCATACTTGTTAACCAACATTATAAGTCAGCTGAGTGGCACTGTTAACACAGTAACTAGGTAGCATAATTAGCAGTTTTAGCATAACAGTTAACAAACATTAGATTCCAGTGATACCAAGAGTTTGAACATCGGATTTATGGTTCAAAAAGTACATGCATAAATGTACCTCTAAGTTTGACCAGATTGTGGCGCCAGAAAGGCTGACGTCAAACTTAGTGAAAAGAATCATAGGACTGTCATAAATCAGTGTGCCAAATTTTCTCTCTTATGGTGCGTTTCCATTACAGCGAATTTCGCCTCGCTCTCATTGACTTTGAATGGAGGCGAAATTTCGCCTGACAGGGCGAAGGCAGGGCGAATTCGCCGAGGGAGGCGAAATACAGTTGGCGAAACCTGAACTTTATTTAAATGAGAATGATGTGATAACCAATTATATCAGCGTGTGATGTGTTTAGAGCATGACGCTGGCTGAAGAGGCGGGAGTTACAAAAAACTCAGACCAACATGGCAGACGCTCGTGAAAGTGAAACGTGAAAGTGTTTATATGATTTAAACTCTCTGGGTGACCAAAAGTGATGGTACCATCACAGATTGTTGTTTAAATGTCCCACGAACTGATTTAAGACAACCAGGCTGCTCTAGATTGCATTTAATCACTCGAAGTTTTAAGTTAGCAGAGTTAGCTTACGACTAGCTAACTACTAGCAAGCTGGCTAACATATACGGTCACAAGCTTGTACTAGTACACGTCTTGCATTTGTAGAATGATATTACAACACTTAAATATTATCTAGGCAAACCACCAATAGTAATAAGTCCATGTAGACCATGCAGTTTGCAATTCTGCAGCAGTTCTGTGCAAGACTGCCGTTATATGTAGCTGCTAGCTAGGCTATCTTGCTGGGCAGCTTCTGTTGGCCAGCCAGGCTGCCATGGTAGACTGGCCGCGACGTGATCACTGACATCGGATAAGATCCATAGCTGTCCCGCTAGCTAGATAACCTGCTTGAAATATTGACGACCACGCCCCCAGGCGAAATTTCGCCAGGCGAAATTCGCTTGCCATTTCGCCCTGTGGAAACGTAGCGTTACTCAATCTTTCTCTGGCTGGACTGTCCTTAACATGGTTAACAGAAGAACTTTTTGTTATTGGTAACTTCTGCGCAACCTGATGAGCGGTCTTTGACGCAACTGCTGAGCTGAACTGTTTTAAGGCAGTACTGTAGGATGCATCACCGTCTGTCACACTTTTCTAACATATAATAAGGGCTGCGCACCAGTGCTGGCGTGCAAGTGAAAAACTGCGTGCATGGCTGGGGTTGCCAACCACTGCTCTATAGGGAGGGAAAGTAATCTCATCGCCCCCTGCCAGCAACGTTCCTACCGCTTTGGCAAAGTCAACTGATTTCAATGGAACTCAAATTTTATTACAATTAGCCTACATTTCGGTTCAAACTCAAGTTAAGGCAGTGGCTTGCATATGATATGCATGTCTGATAAATCTATTGATTCTTGCTATCATACTTCATTTTTTCCTAAATTTGAATTGTTACAAATATTCTTTTAGTAAGCATATAAAGGACTACACCGAGCGTCATGTACGACTGGTCGCGAGGGAACGGCTAGCGATCAAAGATTTATGTAAATTTTACAAGTTGAATGTATTCTGTACTGTACAGGAGGAACAGCACAGAGGAGACTGATGGACAATGTTCTACAGTCCCTTAGCCAATCAGGGCGCAGAACACAATGCGCTGAAAAAAAAAAAAAAAAAAAAAAAACATGCACTAAAACAACATCCGCGAAACTGCGAGGCCGCAAAAGGTGAACCGCGCTATAACGAGGGAACACTGTACATTAGCCAATTAAACTAGAGTGACCCAATTTTGATTACCCAAAACCAGGACAATCGGCCCAGCAATAAGATACTCAAATGATACTCAAAGTTTACTCAAAGATGCTTTACAATTTCAATACATTTAAAGTATGCCTCCTCTGTATGGACAGAACATTGTTATATTACAATACTATCTATAACTAACAGGGCCTGTGTGGTGCCCTGGGTGACATAAACAAATGTAAACAGAAGCTATACGCCTTTTTCACCTGTGACGCCATCTTTAATTCGAGACAGCGCTTGGGTGGGTAACGGTAACGTTCTATCAATGTTAGTTCTAACAGTTAAGGAGAGACACTGGCAAGTTTGGATTTTATGTCGGCAGCTGCACACTTCAGCACTGCGAAACTGCATTAAAAAGTTGCCTAAAATGACACAAAGCAATGTTATAGGCCTAGTCATGTGTTTCTTCCATGTTTTAATGGAACAAGACCGACGGCCACGGAGCATCAAATGCTTGTAGGGAATGCGTCTCACATTCGGATATTTCCACAGTGCTGCCAACAAAACGTAGCCAAATGACACAATTTACTGCTACTTTAAGGTATAACAATGACCGAAACAGTTAATTTTAATACTAATTAGATCAACAACTTGCAATGTTTATCAGCCAAATATGAGCTAGGTCATATTGCATTACTTTTGTTTAGCCTAGCTACTGATGGCAACGTTGCTAAAGGAAGAAAAGTCTTGTTTTAACCAACAGTACCACGACAGTCAGCCCAAACGGCCGGAAATGGCAAATATATATGAATTTAATAGAAAAACAAGTGATTTTGACCTATTGGCTTGACACACACGTTTAGAACAGTTAACTGCGAAGTCACCGCGGAGAACCATGTTAGCACGTTAGGAGAGACACTGGCAAGTTGGGATTTTATGTCGGCAGCTGCACACTTCAGCACTGCGAAACTGCATTAAAAAAAAGTAGCCTAAAATGACACAAGGCAATGTTATAGGCCTAAGCCTAGTCATTTGTTTCTTCCAATTAATTTGACAAGGAGTCATTTAATCCACCGCATTACGGTGGGCAATTGAAATGTTACCAGCCAAGCATTCACCACCAGCCACGAGACATGCAGAGAATGTAGGATTAAGCTCGCTTGAGTAAAAGCAATTCAGATTTATTTTATGTGGGGAAGGGGGATTGGTTTGTTATACCATGTCTTTATATAGGCCTACCATGGAGATTTTCGGTCCACGACATCTTTCATTCATAGATATGATCAGCTGATAGTTGTTTATGGTTGCCATAGAACGTTGGTTACCCACCAAAGCACCGTTTAGAATGCAAGATGGCGTCGCAGGTGAAAAAGGCGAATAGCTTTCTCTTAATAATTACGTATCTTGTTTCAGGATACATGCATAATACAAATGAAATGAAAAACGATGAAAACCAGGACATTTTCATTGTATATCAAACAGACTTCCTTGAATATCTACCATAGCACTGTTTACAGCAAATTTGTGTAGCCTAAACGTAAATATAAATGTTACTACTCGACATTGTCTATTTGCCAGCATTTATTTCTGGAACACCCTGTATATCAAAAAGTCTTCCTTGAATATCTCCCAAACCATTTGATTCTCCAAACTGAAACTTTGCAGGCATAATTGATACTTCTTTGCCTAACAGATAATAAAATGTCGTCAAAATTGATCGATACTCATTGTCTGAAAAATTAGGTCAAAGGTCAAGCGCACATCAAATGACCTTGAAAATGCCATGACCTTGAAAGGTCATCGTGTTATATATCATTTGAAAGGGGAATGTCTCCCCTTTGTAATGATACCAAATTTATGAAAATCGAGTGATGGGTTTGCAAAATGTAGCCACTTTTCTGTTGCATGGTCACTAATCGATGCAAAAACGGTGAAATTTTCAAAACTCTCTAGATTTGTGAAAAATGGTCCAAATGAGCTGAAATTTGGTATGTTGTCATTTCTCATGGATGCCCATGAGCATGCCAAATTTCATCAAAATTGGAGGAAAAAAATTGAGTGGTTTGGCATGGAATGACCCAATTACATTCAAAATACTGTAACGTGTTGTTCCCATCCAGAGGCAAAAATCAAAACATGCAGAATTTCTGTACTATAAATTAAGTTATAAACTGTAAACATTTTGGATGTAAAATCAGTATTGCAATTAAACATGTTTCCTTATTATCTGATAACATATCAGGACCATTTTATAATTACTTGCCATGAATTTCTTACATATAGCTCCTTATATCTACTTTCGATTTTGAAGGTCCACGTTTCTGAAAGCCCAACTATCAAAGTTTACAGTTCAAGGTATCTTTACTGCCCCTAGGGGGCAATCTGTAATATGACACAATAATCACAGATACTGCGTCACTACTTAAGACAAAATTGTAGCTAAAAAATGAGATTGTTTGTTCGAACATACCGGAAGCCATGGCCTCAGTCTTCTCCTCTTCCTGGGCCTCGTTGCCGATCCATACAAACACCTGCAGGGAAGTCAGTTTGTTTGTTTTTTTAGTGGCTGCATCACCTAAAGTCATTTCCACTCCCATGTAATCAAAACACTTGCAAGTTTACTTTACCTGCTCCCAGGTGTCCAAGATCATGACGTCATCTGTGGCGAGATCATCTTGTCCCATTTCCCCAGGTACCTCCTCAATCTAAGCAAAGTATGAAGAGCTTACAGTAGGTTTAAGGAAGTAGCAAAGGCGGGTAAATCCTGGCTTCAAAGGGTAAAGAGTGAGTCCTGCCATGTATTCTATGCCCTATTTTCTACCTGTGCACATAACCTAGGTGATTTTAGTAGTTAGTCCACCTACCCAGCTGAAGAGTTGTAAATTAGATGGTTTTGTGAATGCTTGTAGGAAATAGGTGGTATAGCCTTTCGGATTACTCATCTCTTGCAAGAGCCTTTAGATTTTGTCTTTACATTGTGTGTGTCTTGAGTGTGTGTGTCTTGTGTGTGTATGCACGCATGTGGACTGGACTTACAATAAAGTTGCCTGTCTTGTTGGAGCAGGCAAACAGTCGTGGCGGGTGGGCATCCATTTTGTCCTTCAAACGGGTGGACGTGCGATACTCAGCTTTTCCTCCCAGCGCCTCCCATAAGTCATCTGTGCCACCCCAGAACATCAGCCATTAAAAACAATTAGGCACTTACTGGAATCAATGTCGTTCTGTGCTCTGCTGGTGGAGACAGGTCACTGTTTACCAAAGTTTACAGTTTAAGTTGATGGTGGTACTAAGTAGACACTTTCACCCAAAGTCTATGCTGACATAACAGAAGTAGCTGTGTGTATGCACATTTCTTTTACTGTGTGTGAGCTTGTGTTCTGTTTGTGTGTGTCTTGTTTGTATGTGACCTTGGGTTCTGTGTATGTATGTAAGCATATGTTCTGTTCATGTCTGTAAGCCTGTGTTCTGTTTATGTGTGAACTACTGTTGGTGTGTGTGTGTGTTTTGTTTGGTTATGAACCTGTATTCTACTGGTGTGTGAGTGTGTTTTCTTTGTGTGTGAGTGGGTGTTCTATATGTGTGTGAGTTTCTGTTCTGTTGGTGTGTGAGCTTGTGCTCTGTTGGTGTGTGAGCGCATATTCTGTTGGTGTCTGGTGTTCCATATACCGCTCTCTCCACCCTCCGGCAGCTCAGAGGCAGACACGCCCAGGAGGTCACACAGCTGCTGGGCACCCTGCTTCTCTGTATCGCTGGCCCCCTGACCCACCCACATGAACGCTGCCGACGGTGTTGCCAGGACGAACGTGTCATTAGAGTTCAGATTGGAGGATACAGCATCCACCTGTGGAAGGGTGAAAGTCAGGTCAGATAACTTGAGTGAGTTTAAGTACCCCGTTTTGTAATGGCTACTGAGATTCTAAGCAGAAAAAATCAATGCCATTGCAGTGTCATACCATGATTAGTAAATAAGTCACCACACCTGGTTTGATTACGATGTCGGACCGAACAGGACCACTCACCTCCACAGCACGCGTGTGTCCGGCTGAGTTGGAGCGGACCTGGAAGAGGCGTGTGTCTGCGGGGGCAGACTGCCCTCCGTCCCTGGAGGTACCGCCCTTGTGCACCACCATGGGTTGGCCCCCGAATAAGCTCATCAGGTGGGCAGGCTCTTTGCCCTGGACCACACGCACCTACGGCACACAAGCATGCACACACAAACAGTAGAAATAACTGAGCAGATTATCATAACATTAAAAAGTATATTATAACATTAAAATGTTAAGTTTTTGTCTGGTTTACAACACTACACTAGTTGCATGCTGAGGTGAGTTGTGATCAAAGAATCCACAAAATGTCAGCCTCACACATTGTAGCCTCAAAGTTCATATGAACTTTAAACTTAGTAAAAAAGAGTGCACATTAAAAGGTTTGTACACAAGGTTATTGAACATCAGTGGAAACTGATCATCTCAAAATCTTTCATTCGATTCCATCATGCAGTTTTGTAGCCTGTTTGCACACTGTGGCCACAAGGTGGGAGTGGTGAACACCAACAAGGAATATGACAGTAGAGCCAAAAGCTCTTCCATCCCAGCATCCCCAGCTGCTGGCCTTGTGATTTTTTTTTTTTTTTGGTGGAGTGTGTGCGTCTGGGCCAAAGCCTGCTACTCTGGTCTGAGTGGAGTCTGGGAGCTAAAAAGACCCTTTCATCCCCTCCCACTCCACAGAAACACTGAGAGTAGCTGTCTGCTTGCTCCTATTTCTTGCGGCGCTGAATCACCAGCCTGTTTGCATCTGTTACACACATTTTTTGGCCCTGGCTGTGACCTCACTTCACCCCAGCCAGCCCCGGGCACTTTATAAAAGTGTCAATTCACTTGGCGGGTTCTTCGGGGGGCACTCGGCCCCAGGAAACTGTTCCAAGTCCACACCCTGTTTGTCGGCCATTACGTCCCAGATTTGTCATTACGACGACATGTTCTGGGATGGGATGTGATGAAGAATGTAAACATGCAAACACAAAACAAGGGCACAAGCACAGTTATGCCATACCAAAATGACAGGAAACAACAGTCCAACTGAATTTGTGTGCATGTGCATGTGTGTGTGTGTGTTTTTGGTTGGTGGTGGGAGTGAAACGGCAGCTGGACACAAGGATTCTGAGCTTCAACACACACACACATGCTCGGACACACACACATACGACCAGGATGAGATGAGAAACTACACAGTCATGCAGAGTGAGGGTGAAAGACACATAGGGAGGTTAGGAAGAGCACGCAGATGATGCCAGATATTCAGGAGTCTAAAGGTACTGTACAGCATACACAATGTGTCTCATAGCTGTAGGGACTGCACAGTCAACAATATTTCACTTATTCTATTTAACGGTTTTTAAAAATCCTGAAATAAATATTTTGTGCCTTGACCTGTTGCGTCACAAGTAATTAAACTGTATACAAGAGCAGTGAGAAACACATGTTAGGCGTGCCTTACAAATATCTAAGTGGTATGTCCTGTTTGCTATTAGCTATTACAAAATTGACACTAATGAGCATTAAACAAGTGGTATTTTGGGTAATGTATTTTTTGTGTCCAACATGTATCTATGAGGGCTGCTTTACATTATATATACAGGATAGGCTACATTTTGTGATGGGCTCAATTTAAGGAGAATATGAGACCCACTAATGCATCTTCCTTTCACAAACCAAGACCACATCTCTTGTCTCTGGCCCAACAATGCATTTGGCTTTCAATCACATTCCTCCCATCCAAAACACAATCGAATCCCCTTTCTCCCCTTCCTCTTTCTGTGATACTGGCCCACAATGTGTTAACATCCAAACCCTCCCTTGGGTCGGGCCCTATGGAATGAATGTATACAGCATCTGACTCGACACAGAGGCAGAGATACCTGAGAGGTGAGACGAGCACCAGCAATCTGCAGATGAAGAAGCAGGGAAATTAACAAGGTGTCAGAAGAAGAGAGGAAAGAGGGAGGAAAGGGAGTGACAGCAGTGCAGGGAGGAAATGAGGTTTTAGCGGATGGAGGAGTCAGGAATGGAAGGACACAGCAGAGAACAACAGTACTACAGACAATAGCTCTACTATAGGTGTTGATGGGTAGAGGAATGGGAGGGAGAGGAATGTTGTGGAGTGTGTTTTCCTCAGTCAGGACATAAGCTAGTGGATGTCTGGACCAAAGATGGCGCTGGCGTTCCCCTGGCTAAGTGGGAGCAGGCTTGCTGGATTCCTTCCTGTGAGAATGTTATACACACATTCCTACTGGGACTCTAGGATTTCCATCAGAGCCAGCCAGAATTAGGCAGTTCCTACAGTTTTAATTCATTCTGCTGACCAAACTTTCTGACCATTAGTTCCACACAGTTCCGTTTATTTATTTATTTTTGGGAAAAAAATTACATTGTGGAAAAAAATGGAAATCATGTTCATGTCATCACTTATTTTTACAGTGATGGGGGTGTAAAGCTAAACATAAAAAAAACAGAGATCGAACCTTTTATATCACACAGGCCTACTGCTTTAGTGCTTATCAATTACTGTTGATGCGGTTAAATTTGCAGTTGTTTCATTTTACAGACTGCAGGAGATGCTACTTGTGGGGTAACTGTCCAATTATACCTAGCATGTGGTATGACTGTCACTGATTTGCTATTATTTATGCAATGATCAGGCAATCTACAAGATGTATCTGTCCCAATGTGTGTACTTTTATCTTAGATTTATACAATATTAATGTTACCTGCACAGGTCCTCCTCCCAGCTCATCGTCCAGCTGGGCCGCCAAGATGGCCGACGCACCAATCTCATCTTGAGAGGAGTCCGTTCCCTGCCTGTGGGAAATTCACATCAATGCAATGGGGCTTAAACATTTCCCAACAATGAACAAGCAACAGTGTTCAAACATAAGGACACCTAGGAGTTAGCCTGTTAGACCTGTTAAAAGATTTTTGTTTTCAATGAATAAAAACTTAATGAAATATGCCCCATTCATTGTGATTGATCAGGAGCCCTATCTCTTACCATATGTAGATGATGTGTCCTTGCCGTCCGCCGTGATGATAGTTGTAAAGAATGATGTAGCTATCTCCTCCATAGAACTGACCATAGGTGGACGGGTCAACAGGAGCCTTGTCCGAGCCCTCAATGCGCCAGATCTAAAATGTCAGTTAGAATTAGATTGGGCCTTTTATTCTTCTGGCTAATGACATAGCACCAAAATACCTTAGTTTTGCATGTGACAGTCTGTCTTTTAACATAGCCATCAGCTTCCTTTTGTGATACCTGGTATATTAACACGTGCACTGCTAGCAAAGAAATGCATGAGCAGGCCAGGTTGTAATGATCTCACAACTAATTAACTGCTGATATGGTTGTGTGTTTCAAAGCACACAAGTGATGATGACTGCACTACTACTGTTTATTAGTGCTGTCGCAACTATTCGACGTAGTCGACATAATCGAATATGAAAATAATTCGAACACAATTTTTTTGGTCGAATAGTCGCTATTTATTTTTTTTGGTCTCAAACGGCTCGTCCAAAGAACCTTTGCTTGTCTGAATTCAGGTAATTCCTCTCCACACCACACCACCTAATGGCTCCCCTTATAAACAGTGGCTACCCTCTCTCTTCCCCTGTTTTGAGCATGGGTTTGAGTTTTACTGTCTATGAGTTGTATTGGCTATTGTTTTGAGCGGTATGAAAATGGCAGCGGGAGGTGAGTCAGCATGGGACTCAAGAACAGCTACTTCTTCGAGAGCAAGAACTAAAGCATCGAAAGTATGGGAATAATTCAGGACAGATGGTGATAAGAGTGGTTTGTACACTCCTTTGGCTTATCACGGGAGCGCGACCACGACGCATGAGCACCTTAAAAAGAAAACACACGGGAGTTGCTGGAGGCGTTTCGGAACAGGAAAAAACAACGTAAGTATAGGCGCGTTTTACTTGGGGTAGACGTTTGCATCCGTTTGCAGTCTGACACTGAAAATGTTGCATTGTGGTTGAACTTGTGTCCGACATACCCGAAATGTGTGAGGTTGTCACAACCATAGATTTACCATACATACAATACAACATACATACAACCATACATCTAATGCAGGATTACTGGTCCAACCAGACATCCTACTCAACACAATGGGTGCAAGGGCCTTCTCTTATGCTGCTCCGAAATTATGGAACTCACTCCCCTCATTCATCCGCACACAGGACTCTGTATCACAATTTAAAAGTGCACTGAAAACGCACCTTTTTAAATTAGCATATGAGCTCTAAGCCATAGGAGCTGTTTTTATGCTCCTGATATTGTTTTTTTTTTAATGTTGATTCCTTTATGTATTTGTTTTTTTATTTTATTTTTTCTTAAGGTGACCTTGAGTGCTTTGAAAGGCGCCGTGTAACAAATAAAATGTATTATTATTATTATTATTATTATTATTTACATAGAAGAATAGATTCCTCGCCGCGTATTCCAGAACGTCCGCACAGGGCAGCCATTTTACTACAGTCAAGCTTTCCCACAGAACCTGCTGTTACCTAGGTAAACTGAAGTAAGAGGTGCTTAAAATGTTTTTAGCCTTATCCCGCTGAAATTTTGACGTATAGACAAATTTTGACGTATAGACCACATTATTAATGTGGCTGTAATTCTGGGTGTTTGAACATGTTAAAGTCGTACATTTTTTCTTAAAAATGGCTTAGAATTACTGCAGCTGTCAGTTACGTTTCATAGCTAGGCTAGCTCATAACAATTGTACATGGAAGGTCAAGTAAGATAATAATTCCAATAACTGAAGTTACACTTGCACATGGTTTTCATTTTCGGGTTGGTTAATTGAATACAACTTACATTATGATTTCTAGAGGAAATGAAATTACTGACTGCCACTGATGATGCCAGACTTCTGCGCAGCCTTTGCTTGCTCAAACCGGCGATGTCTGGAGAGTAGGGTACGCGGGATCACCTTTCACCAGTAAGATCATACATCAGCAATCATTTTTAAGGATAATCGTTAGCATTATTTAGTGAAATATAATGTCCAATACAGTTCCTGATATGAGCAGCCGGGCAAGGACAACAGCATCATATGAGTAGCATATTTTTAAAACATAACATGATTATTCATCATTAATATCATAAATGCATACTAACGTTTGTTTTTTGTATATAACAAATCAATCCATTTCAATATCGAGTGAAATTTGAGGAGGTTACGGTCATTTGTAAAGTACATATCCCTACCAACGCAATGTAATGGGTAAGCCCGCTGTCTGAGGTAAGATGGCCGCCATGTGCGGACGTTCGACTTCGTTGACGGGCAACGGAGACGAGGAATCTAGTCTTCTATGTAAATCTATGGTCACAACAATGCGACCATGACACATGACTCGAAAACTCGCGGGAGCATGACGCTTACAGACAAATCATACTGACCCTTGCAATTGCCTCCACACAACTGCAAGCGGCTAGCTAACACCTCCTTGGTGACGCTGCTTTGCCGTGGTTGGTTAAAAGTTCACTGACGTCTGTGCAGGTGCATTGTCCGGTGCTCCCCGACTCAACTTGTCATCTAAAGTGTACGTTATTTAACTCCAATTTGAAGATATATCTCTTCTCTCTATTTTTACCTTGCTCTGATGGTTTTGGTGCGTTTATCTGACAAGCCCGGCCCATTATTTATTTAATTATTAATCTCATTTCTATTTCATTGTCCGTGTTGTATATCTACTTATGGTCTTTGTTTTATGTTTTTGCTGTCTTAGTTTTCATGTTTGTGTTGTGGAGCACTTTGGGGCAACTCGTTTTGTTCCAATGTTAATCTAAAAAATAAGAAAGACTCGACTTGAATTGAACTCTCAGTGCACCCCACTACAACCATAGACCGTAGAGGACTACAACACCCGCCCTCCCTCTCCACACATGACATGTGTGTCATCTGCTACGGAGATCGGGGAGGCACGAGCTCAGTCTCGTTTAAGATTTGTGTTCGACTTTATTTTCCGCATTTAATGTCCACCCCCACTGTGACCAGCAATCTCGTTGACATATGTAGACAGCCGCAGACAGACGGGCTCAAATCTCGACAAGCCTTATGATTATTAAACACCGAGCTAGCTGTTGTTCATTTCATGACTATTGTGACTGTCTTTGAATGTTAAGCAGGCTACCTCAACCCTTTTGTAATGTTTTCGGAAACAATGTTGAACAACAATATGCACAAACGATTTAATGTTACATACGCGAGCAACATATTGTAATGGTATTGAGACAGCACCAACTCGAGGCTGGGTTTTTCCAAATAACCAGTTTAATAAGCACACACAACAGAGATAACAGCAGTCTGCAAGTCGTGCACAGAGCACACACAGAATAACCTTCCGGAAAAATCTAAAATGCGTGCACACACACACAGCGTACCGACCGAGTTCTCTAACTTAAATGGCATGGCCTAATGAAAACAAAGAGTTAGGGCTACACTTACTTAACGCTTACTTAATGAGCATATGCAAATAAAAGGGATGTATGTTGTTGACGGGAAGTCAAGACAAGATGTTTAGGAAAGGGCTCTCTCAAGTCTACTTTTTAAGTCATTCTTTTTCTCTCTTCTTTTTTTTGTCAATAGGCTCATTTGAGATTCGAGCCCGTCTGTCTGCGGCTGTCTACATACGTCAACGAGAATTGCTGGTCACAGCAGGGGTGGGCATTAAATGCGGAAAATAAAGTGAAACACAAATCTTAAACGAGACTGAGCTCGCGCCTCCCCGATCTCCGCAGCAGATGACACACAAGTCATGTGTGGAGAGGGAGGGCGGGGGTTGTAGTCCTCTACAGTCTATAGTTGTAGTGGGGTGCACTGAGAGTTCAATTCAAGTCGAGTCTTTCTTATTTTTTAGATTAACATTGAAACAAAACGAGTTGCCCCAAAGCGCTCCGCAACACAAACATGAAAACTAAGACAACAAAACCATAAAACAAAGACCCTAAGTAGGTATATAACACGGACAATGAAATAGAAATGAGGTTAATAATTAAATAAATATAAGGCTGGGCTTGACAGCGTCAGATAAACGCATCAAAATAATCAGAACAAGGTAAAAATAGAGAGAAGAGATTTGTCTTCAAATTGGAGTAAAACTAGATGTACCGCATAGCGGTACATGGTATGACCGCCGCAGTATATTGAAATGTGGGAACTGTTGGCATGATAAATGTGTGGTAGAGCAGTGTTGTGAGGTGAGAATTTCTGTGGAAATGATTTTCTGGAAGTGGGCATGGATGTGGGTTTTGAATGAATGACATTGTGTGTGTTTGTGTAGTGTGTAGGAGTGATTTGTGAAGGCAAGGAATAGGCAAAATGAGATTTTGTACAATTACAGCGCCCCCTATGGACCACATTGTATGGCATGTGCTGTGGTTTTAGAGGTCTTTGTGCTGACCGTGCATGATGTATTTTGTGCAGTTCCAACTTTCTCGGTCCAAGATATTGGCAGTTCAAAATCCCAATTTTTGCATTTACCCTTATCACTAGGTGGCGCTATGCTTCAAGTGGGTTTTTATCGGCTGGGTCGATACGCCTCTGTAACACCTACATACTAACACAAAATCGTTGTCTTGGGCAAAATTGTTGCGGAGTTATTTAACAAAAACTGTTTTTCAGCACCTAGCTTCGGCGATAAACATCGCCCCCTATGACGAAATGTCACAAAATTTAGTACACATGAAAAGAAAGCTGTTTAGAGATGGCATGTCAACTTTGACCAAATTTGAGCAATTAAAAGCCAAGATATGGACTTTTGTAGAATTTAAGCTATGTGTTAAATGTTCATTGACGTGTAACTTTGAAACGGTTTATCTCAAGATAAATCCTTTGATAACTTTTTGTCAGCATTGTCTGTCGATGACATATACCAACTTTGGTGAGATTCACATGAACGGCCTATGACGAGTTCATTCAGATTCGTTTTCGCAATGTCAAAATTTCACGGAAATTGTTCTCGTTGGAAGTGGGCGTCGACCAGTGTTTTCAATGTGTTAGGGTCAATAGATTTCATGATAAAAAAAAATTGGTAAACATTAGCATTCTCTAGATAATAGGCAAAATGACATTTTGTACAATTACAGCGCCCCCTATTGACCAAATTTTATAGCATGTGCTGTGGTGTTAGATGTCTTTGTGGTGATCGTGCATGACGTATTTTGTGCAGTTTCCACCTTCTCGGTCCAAGATATTGGCAACTCAAAATCCCAATTTTTGCATTTACCCATATCACTAGGTGGCGCTATGTTTCAAGTGAGTGTTTATGGGCTGGGTCGATACGTCTCTGTAACACCGACATATGACAAAAATTTCATGTTGGTGAAACGTTCATTGAGTTATTCAGCAAAAACTTTTGCCAGTCTCCCCCTCTTTGACGGACACTGGCAAAGCGGGGGGGGGTGGCCCTTGGGGGCCAAAAGCTTCTAGTCGCTGAAAAATTCCTAGGGCTACATGCCTACAAAGATTCATGTCCCCCTGACTTCCAGTGTCCCGGAAACCGTTGACGGAAAATTGCTGAAAAAAAAAAAAAAAAAAAGGGAAAAAAGTCGCGGCAACACTATAATGACCGCTTTCGCTAGCTTCGCTAGCGGCGGTCATAATAACGTACAAGATGACAAGTTGAGTGGGGGAGCACCGGACAATGCACCTCCACAGACGTCGGTGAACTTTTAACCAAACACGGCAAAGCAGCGTCACCAAGGAGACGTTAGCTAGCCGCTTGCAGTTAGCAACTGCAGCGTTAAAGCCGCGCTGCAAAACGTTCTGCCTGTGCTGAATGGGACGCTTCCGGTGGGCGTATTCAATTATCGATGTAAACACACAGCCAACGGAGGTTTGTCCCGCTGCGCCCCCATGCCCGTATATGATTGGTTGACCGCCTTGGCGTTGCGTCAAGAAGTTGCGAAGGACTGCACGACACAGCTTGCAGCAGTGCTTTACTGACTGTCCTCAAAATGATCGTGACAGACATGCGACCACTTTCCACTGTTTTGTGTCTTTTCATTTTGTCTTTTGCCATCTTGGCTATAATGGATTGGTTTCTGTTTGAATTCCATGAGTAACAACACATTAAGTGTTTGTTGTTTTGAATATATACATTTGCACTGTTAAAACTGTGAATACTAAGTGCAAGGGCCTATTGTATTCATATTTACCTATATATTTTCTTTTGTATTGCTATATTTATACTATGGAAAATATGAGTTTTATAGTATGTTTACTTTAATGCCTTTTATACTATTTTTGGAATGTGGAAGACATTGTCCCATTTTGTAATTGCACTTTTATTTATTTAGTAGTAATATATATTTGTTTACTTACTGATATAGGTGAAATTTTATGTTTTGCCCTTGAAGTTTCTTCAAAATAAAATGAACACATGAAAATTGTGCTTTATGTTTTAATTGTTCTAATTGTGTCGTTTAGATTAGTCGACTAATCAAAAAATTAGTCGAGAAATTAATCGTTAGAAAATTAGTCGTTAGTGGCAGCACTACTGTTTATGTGGAGCAATTACCTGAAAATACAGGTCATGTAAAACTGCTTTACACCTGCAGGCTTTTCACAATATCTTTTAAAATTTTAATGGACGTTTAAGAAATTAGATGAGTGCCCGACTGTTCTGATCTTTGGACATGCAGTGAAGTCTGAATTGTTAACATTTAAATTCTGTATGCTGTTGTTTGTTGGATTGTTGCCATTTCTGGACTCAAATTGAGGCCAACGCTTCTATCCACAGAATGTTCCATCAATTAACTGTTGGCTAATGATGAATGCTATTGTTTCAAACATCCATAACTCATTCATTACTTTGACCTAGTGTGGGCTTTAAACATGACTATTCAACAACTGGTTGTAATAATACATTGCTAATTCCCAAACGTGTGTTGCACAGCAGATTGATTCAGTTTTTAATTTATAATTTGTATGTTTTATAACATACACTGACAGTCAATGAAAACGCATCAACGGCGACGAGAAGAGACAGGAAAAACACATGATTTTGTAACAGCTGATCACCAATTCACTGAAGTGGAAATTTTAAACATCCGAGTCGTCATCCCACTCTCTTATGACCAAACAAGTGCATTTGTACTCGTTTATATGGCTGGAATCGATTCTTGGTAAAACAGTACAAGAAAGTTGTCTGATGCGTTTTCATTGATTGTCAGTGTACTTCACTTTTTCTCAATCAACTTTTGTAACTGCTATTTATTGCCAACACTTTGAATTGCACATAAAAGCCTTTTAAAATGTGTATAAACGGTCCTAGAGATCTCTGAGGGCAAGATTATTTATATAGGACTGTTTAGGACGTACGCTTTCACTTCCTCTTCTCCACACCGTAACGTCTTTCATTACCTGCTTCTCCCCGCTGCCATCGTCAATCATGCCATGCTGTGCGGCCATGGCGGTGGAATCGTGGAGCGTGGAGGCGTCGAAGGGCACCTTCTCAATCTTGGCGATGGAGTTGGAGATGTAGGCCACGCCCAGGCCCTCGGTCTGGTCCACGTCACGCCAGTTCTTAAAGAACTGCTTGAAGAGCGGTGTCTCGCCATACTGGGGCAGCACCTGCACCTGCGTGTGCTTGGGGTAGCCCATCTTCTTGATGAACTCGTCCGCCGCCTTCATGGCTGCCTTGCGCTCGTCCATGTTGGCCTCCTTTCCTGCAGAGAGAATGGGAGGTGGGAGAATGTTGGAGAAAGGCAGAAAGAGAAACATGAAAAAAAGAAAAAAAGATAGTGTCAGAGAGAGAGAGAGAGAGAGAAAAAAGTGGAGTGCCAAAAATGTTTTTCAAAAAAAAAAAAAAAAAAATCAATTTACGCCACAGATAATAAAATCAAAAGTGTGTTTGCATGTGCCAAGGTTTGTGATCATAGGGTTCTTTGAACTTGGACTTTTCCAAGGATTCCAGCAATAGTCTTCCAGCAAGTTTTTTTTTTTGTAATTGGACGTACGGTTCAGAAGTTACATGTATAAATTTACCTTCTATCGTTGACTTGACCAGTTATTAGCATTGTTAGCACAATTACCATTCTTAACATACCTGCTAACTAAGTTAGTGAAGCAGAAGTTTTGGCATAATCAGCATTGTTAGCATAAGTATAATATAGCTTCAGCTAAGTTAGTTATGTACCACTAATAGCTTATACTTAACATTTTAGCATCGTCAGCATAAGCACTAACACACATTAGCTAAGAAAAATGTACTCTGTGAAACTCAACAAGAGAGCAAGCACACTTAAAAATGCATGCAGACAGGAGGAGACAGAAAGACTTTACACCAGAGTTTGAATTACTGGGAAGGAAAAAAATCTTCAGAAGGCGCGTTTCCACTACAGTGAGTTCCGGGTAATTTTTCGGCCTTCTAACGGTTGGCGCGTGTTTCCACTATCGGACAGTTCCAAAATGGGCGATCTCCCGGAACTTTTACAGGGACCAACGGAGTACCTAAAGGGGTTAGGTACTCCGTTTGGCCCTGAAAAAGTTCAGTTTGTAGCCTGTGGTAAACTCGATGCTGATAGGCTGTTGTTAAACACTACCAGCCATAGGGGATCTAAAAATCACTATGCCATATGAATTTTTTTTTTCTAAACAGACAAAATGAATTACTCACAACAGAGTTCATTACAAACACAGTTGCCCATTTAACTATATTTTCTCTAATCTTAGAGGTTAGTTTGAAGACAGACTCGTACTATCTTTAGATTAGCAAACTAATTTAGCATGCTAGCAGACTAATACGCTTCCTATGGAGTATTTTCATATGCCTGTTAGTTAGAGGAAAACGTACAGTCTATCCAACTCAGAGTTGTAGGAGAGCTTGTTTTGGCCGTTTCCATGATAAAGCATTTAACTACTTGCTATGTTGTGCACAACGATTTCCTCAGACAATTAATTACCTTCTTAAAACATATTTACTTGGCTAACTTTAGCCTGCTAATCTTGTTGTCCTAACGTCACTCAGAACATCTAATCTTATGAAACATATTAGACATAAATTGACTGGAAACTGACAATAAATAGGAACACTAACCACAAACCTTTAGGATTTATCCGGTGTAATCCATAAATCAACATAGAATGCAAGCCTGCAGTCAGTCATGTTCGCTGCTCTGAGACACCGAAGTTTCCCTTTGTTGAGGTCCGATAAAATGTTCTGTTGTAGTGGAGACACGCGAGGTGAGAGGACCACCCAAACAACAGTCCCTGAAATTTTCCCTCTCCCTGAACTACCATCGGAACCTCCCCTAATGGAAACATGGCTAGAAGCCATTAACTGGGCTTTTGGAGTCTCTTTGTATTTTACTCAAGAATGGACTTTTTCAATCATTACCTGAGAGAACCTTGAGATATCTACCCATGCAAAATAATGGGAAGGATCTATTGTTTAACTGTCAGAGACCTTGCTAAGCCAATTTAAGGCTTTTTTCCATTTTAATTTCACTTTCATTTTCCCTCAATTGAGCTCTCACTTTCTTTTCCCATTCAACTTTTCTCTCTTCCCAAAACTTTTCTCACTAACTAAAGGGCTTTTTCAGAGACCATATTGTCAACAGCAGCAAAGACAATCTGTCTTGGCATACACCAGTGGTTCTTAACCGGTGTGGCCTAGGGACCCACAATTTTCCATTACCATTAAGTCGCGACCCAAGTTTTCAAACTAACTCAGTGACACCCCATCCCCCACGGTCCAACTTCATCCATATAACCAGGACATCATGAACTAAACAGCTAACTGATTTGTGAATAAATGGAATTTTCTTTTACATTTCAACTCATGTAACACCCTGGCATTAGATCTGAAATGGCAATGTTTTTGTTTTTTCTTTAGCTACAAGCTCCACGACCCACGCAGGGGTGCGTTTCCCAAACAACCAACATGGTACGATGCACCGTTGAACTAACCAACATCCAAAGTGCAACTGTTTCCCAAACACTATCGTACCTTCATTGTCTGAACCAAGTTGGTTTGACCCAACATAGTTTGAACTACTATGTTTCCAGATGTGTCCAGAGAGCCTCGTTTATTGTCGGGAGCAGAGAAAAACAATCCGAAGTAGGCTATGACCCTTGAGAATGGAATTTAACAGAGATGACTAATTATGTAGCCCATTATTTATAGCCTATTAATAGGCTATTTCACATGATGTCGGGAATAACTGTGTACTAGGAAATAAACAATAGAAACTGAATAAATCTAACGGTGTAAAGTATCACTGCACCCTATATACTGCTGGCTTAGTGTTCATTTGTAATATAGTGACAGATTTGCAAGACATTTCAGTGAATAAATAAACGCAGACCCCTGGATATGAACGCAGATGAGCTGTGACTATGCACGCCTCAAGAGTAGCCTACTGTTCTAGGCAATAAATTAAGCTATAGGAAATCTCCCTGACTTTGAAGTCATGTGGAAGCCAAAGTCTATATAATGCTTTTATTTTTTATTTAAATCACATAGACTACAAGCCATCACAGCTAGCCTGATATAGCTTTCGAAATGCTATTCTGCATAGTCAACAGGCAATGCGCCATCTGTAAATGCATGTGCTTATGGGGCAATATGCTACACGCTATCAACATTAGGTTTATTGCTTACAATGCACGTAATGACGGAGGAGCTGGAAGTTTATTTTCACCTTGGCGACCTGCATTCTGAAGTTTATGAACACAAGCCCAAGAATATGCAGGCCGGCATAAATTGGCCACACTACGTTAATACGCAACAGGGGAGACGCGTTCACCCTGAACTACAAGAAACGTGGCAGTTTAACAATTCAACACAACAATTTCATGTAGCACCTTAATTGTGCATCATCCCGGATTGGAACCAGAGTACTATCTGCAAACACAGGTATGCACGACCTGCGCTCTACCAATAGCACCACCGAAACCAGCTCCTAGCTTACGGAATTTGGAGGTACTTGAAGGTACGTCACAGCATGAGTCGCTTAAGCCAAACTGCCAAACGAGTTGCAAATATCCTCCTAGATCAATTGTTTTGCTACAATAACGGCCTTTTTAGATTCTAAACTGCATATTTCTCACCTCGTTTTGTGAAATCTGAGTGATACAACGTCAAAGAACTAAGATATTTAAAATGATCGAGGATTTCACAACATTCGGTCCGCCATGTTTAATGCAGTCGAGACCTTCAAACAAAGTTGGTTAGGTGAAACTAAGCACTCAGAGGTGTAGTTGCAAACCTCAGTAGTTACCAATGTGGTTGCGAAAGTTCGTGTTTTGGGAAACGTCTGTGTCGGTCGCACCATGTTGGCACTATGTTGGTTTACACTATGTTGGTTCACACGAACGAAGGTTTTGAGAAACGGTTTCGTCGCACCTACATAGTTTAAACCAAGTAAGTTGCTATCAAAGTTAGCAACTATCCTTTTGGGAAACGGACCCCAGAATGGCTCTGTGACCCACTTTTGGGTCCCGACCCACCAGTTAAGAAACCCTGCCATACAGCACCTTACTGTCGATCTTGTCTGCTTACCTTTCCAGACAAAGATCTTGCCATCAGAGCCGTGGTCGAGGATGAAGCAGTCGCCAGACTCCAGAGCGCTTTGAGAGAATGGGTTCTCAGCTGCAACCAGGGCAATGGCCAGGTCCCCGCTAGCATCAGACACCTGAGAGAACAAGGGTGAAAGGTCAGGGTTAGTTGCTAAAGCCTGTATGAGTTGTCCGTGTGATTCCCAAAATTCCATTTTAATGCGTAGATTCTGTCCGTGTTCCGCATTGCGTAAAGGGGGCAGCACATACACGACACAGTCGTAAGTGCTGATTTATTAACATCTGGCCATTTCTCACCTTACAAAGCTGAAATCTTTTGGCTACTTTTTCCACGTAACCCCTGCCATGAAGGGATATTTATGAAGCTTCTGCCGGACAACACATCCTACTACTCAGATAACGCTAATTCTCGGCTTGGTCATGTGTCTACTGCCGTCTACTGCGCCAGCTCGGAAGCCAGCCTGTTGATGTTGGTCAACGAACCTGAACACGATAAATTGACTAGTAGATGGAAAGCTAATACTGTACTTGGGGATTTGATTCTTCTACTAACTTTGGTTTCAGGCAGCCTTGCAAGTTGGCATGTTAATGGAGCTAGCTAGTTACCATGTTCATACCAAGCTATAGCCTGTATTTTAGCTTAGTTATCTTTCTTTGGGCTTAACTTGCATCGAACATTAAAATCCATAAAGATAACGATTCTTACAAACAAATATCAATTCCGATGCTTACTTTGGAGTATGGTAAATTTGCTCCTGAGCGACAGTAAGTCACTAGATGTGGCTTAATTTGTGACGTCATTTTTAGCATAATTTCAGATAATCATTTCTTACAAGGCAATAACATGACAGATTTCAGAATGGTGCAAATATGTTTTGCTGTTTTCTCCAGTGTGCAACAATGAAGCAGAATGCTAAGGGCTACTGGGTCCTTTCCGGGTGGGCCCTTTCCCCATGAGTGTTTCAATTTCTGCATATGTCCCTGCCCCCCTGACCAATACACAGGCACCTTGTACAGCTTGGCCCTCTTCCTGTTGGAGGCGTCAGCTTTGATGTCATCAGAGGCTCCCTCGGGCAGGTCTGGCTTGGGCCCCAAAACCTGAACACGTGCCGAGATAAGGCATGATATAAAACACACACACACACACACACACAATCAGAAAAATCATCTGAAGTTTTACCAATTTTGATTGAATTTAATTACTTCAAATTCAATTACATTGAAATTTTCAAAATGAGTTAATGAGTGTTGTTTTCACAAACAGTACAAGCACAAAGCCACACCAACAACCCTCCTCTCCCCACACACACACTCACAGCACACAACACACAGACACGCACAAAGATTTACCTCAATAATCTTCTCTCTTTCCACCCCTTCTTCACACACATACACTCGTGCTCGCCCGCTGCGCTCACTGTCTCGGATACCTTTGGCAACTTGGGTAGCCTTCAGCTTCTCAAAGCGGTTGCTTTTGGAGCCACACCATTGATAAATCTCCTGTTGGAACATAAGTGAGCAAATTTAAGCAAAGCTACAATATACATCAAATAACCTGCAGTCATGTTGTTTTTGTTTTTTGGATCATTAGCCTTGTAGAGATATTTTCCCATTTTTTTGACCTCTACAGTCTACATAGCACACAGCATTATCAAGGTGATCAAAAGAACCAAACAATGAATCTCAAACTGTATGACTGAACTGTTAGTGGATTTGTTTATAGGAAGGACAGCTTTACCCCCCCCCCCAACACACACAGACGCGCGCACACACAACAACTCTATTAAATCGTGAGGATATGTGGGGAATGTCATGAGTAATTGTGATGCAGCACAGCTTATTGTTCCCTTTAAGGTCAAGCAGGTCAAGGACAACAAGGCTTTATTCCAGTGGCCTTGAGGAACCTATAGCCATGAGTCAGTTTATATACTGGGCTCACAGCTGATGTTTCAAATCAGCAGTTTAAGCTCTTTCCTGTGCTGCGCTGCATTGTAATCACTAACTTTCATATGCACATTTCATTAGCTCACAGTTACTTTACAACACACCCAAACAAGCACATACACAGGTGTGCACGCATACGTGTATCTTAAAGGTGTACTTCCACGAGAAACCGTTTAGTACTTGCTCTTTTGAAATATGATAGGTCACCCCGAGTTGCATATGCATGCTGCATATCAAAAAATATTTTTCTACCCCCATTTTCTATATCAGTCAAAAGAAGACAATAGGCGGAAAAACGACCCAATGCGAAAAGGGCCTGCAGCGTGACGTAGACGTGCAAATGCATATAAGAGAAACTGACCGAATGGGCTTTAAATGATGTTAGCCTGTGACTGACTCGCATAAGATTAGCAGGCTAGTTGAATGACTGAGCTGCATTTAGCCAGGCACTTGCACTGTTTTGTCATGCAAATATTACCATTCTGAAACATTCATTGACAAACGGTCAGGAATCGACTGTGCTTGTGCCATCTCTCCTTCCTCTTCGGATTCAGGATCAAACACATAAGGCTGTATCTCCGAAGACATTCTGTGTGCAGTTTTAGCGCTGTCAAGTTGACTTTTCCCCTTTACCTTACTCTACTATCAAGTTGACTGTGAGGCAAAGGAAGCTGCAGGGAGCGCGTCACGCCTCTGGTGAAATCGTGTCGTTCTCCCGGCCCCACCCCCTCCACCAAACTAAAACAGCATGAAACAGAAGCACTAGAACATTTTTTTCATCAAAACCAGCGCACAGGGCAATTATTAATACTATACAGAACACCGCAAAATTAATGAAAACACAATGGAAGTACACCTTTAAGCACACACAGGCACGTAAACATACACAAAAACTACACCCATTGCTGAAGTATGCAGATATGTTCCTATCTATCTCTCTCTCTCTCTCTCCTTTGTTCCCTCCTCCTCTTTCCCTTTCTCTCCTTTACTCACCTCCTCTGTCTCGCTCTCTCTTTCTCTCTCTCTTCTTTACTACCCCCTCCTCTCTCTCTCTCCTTTACTCCCCCTTCCTCTCTTTCTATTCATTTTTCCCTCTCAACATCACCATGATAACAGAAGTTTTTTCTTTTCTTTTTTCTTTCTTTCTCTTGTCGAAGCAAGGCTTTTCTTACTCTCTCTCTCTGTCTGTCTCTCTTTTTCTTTCTTTGTCTCCCCATTCTCTCTCCAATTATATCACACATCCCAAGAAACAAAGTGGATGCCACAACTCACACTGCCCAGGTCCAGAATGAAACAGTCTCCAGTGTTAAAACTGTCCCAGCTGACTGGCACCTCTGTTGCCCTGACAGCACGGCGACCTTTGACCTGGAGCAGACGCTGCATGATGACCTCATTGGTGACGACATGTTTGAATCCAGATGCCACTCCTCCTTGCTGAGAAAAAAGAAAGGATGGTCTTAGGTCTAAGAGAAAACTAACATCCTTAAACTGTATATGTTCAGGACCTTCTTTGACAAATAAAAAAAAAACTGTTACTGCCAAACTTTTGCTCCATCTCAGCTGTTAAATAACGATAAACTGACAACATATATCTGCAGACACCTGCTTATATGAGTCTGTTTGCACAATAATGTAAAATATTATGTAAGTATTTAGTAGCTGTGTGCATGCAAATTGTTCTGGGTTTGCTTGTTTGCATGTGCTACTGTGTTTGTTAATGTGTGTTAGAGTGTGTGTGTATGTGTTTTGTGTGTGTGTGTATGTGCGTGTGTGTTTCTGTGTATGAGGGCTGTATGCATTTTAAGGATGTCAGGAAAGTGTGTTTGCCAGGATGTGGTGTGGATCATTCCATAAGCAACCAGGCAGTTTCTTAAGTATGAAATTGAGGAAGGTGGTTCAAAATGCAGAAATGTTATAACGCACATTTTTTTTCAATACAGGATTGCAACAGGAAAAGTGCTAACTTCTTCCACTGAGATCACTGAGTTTTTTTCTACAAACCTATGCTTCTGTCTCAAAAACCCCACAACAAATGTTTAATTCTGTACTAAAGAGAGGTCACTGTAATTTATATTGACTACTTACACAAGTACATTTCACAGTACTTAAATAACATGCTACTTAAATATCTGAGGGAACATAAATACATGAAATAACCGAATACAATCATGTACTGGGTGACCATAAGGTCATAATGTTCTTACCATATACTTGAGGCCCTTCTTGAAGTAGCCTAGGAAGGTCTTGGACTCGTGACCTTGAACCTCGCGATACTGGATGGGTTTCCCACCAAGGTGGTCATCCATCTGCACAGTGAAGATGGCTGCCGCCCCACTCTCATCCTGTGTGCAATGGTCACCTGTTACACACACACACACACAAAGGTCAATCAGAAATCTTACATATGTAAACCTATGAAAAAACACACCTAGTTTTATGATGCATCATTATTTGCAGGAAAAACAGAGAGAATGAGAGAGAACAAATGGGAGCAAGAATGAGATAAAATGTAAGGAGAGAGACAGAAAGAGAGGGAGAGAGAAAACGAGAGAGAGTAAAAAGTCAACTAATCATTCTTGAAAGGAAGTCCTGAAAAGATGAACAATTATATGATTGTATAACAATCTATTGATTATAGATTTGTTTGTCAAAAATGTAACATACAGCCATTTGCCAAAACAAATCTTGCTTTTTTTCTGCCCTACAATGACCAAAGACACCACTTATGTTTGCTTGCACTCTGAGGCTGTTTGTTTCATTTGTTATTCAGCACCTGATGCTGATTTAGACCAGCTTTTGACAACGACACTGACGTCTTCCATTAATAGCTCATTAGACTCTCTTACTCTCACTCACCCAGCCAGAAATGCAGGTCATACTGCAGGTGTCCAGAGCGCTGCTTGATGGTGTTGAGGATGACGTAGGCGTCGCCGTTGTAGAAGCCTCCGTACAGGTTCTCGGGGACAGCCACCAGGTCAAACTGCTCTACCCGCCACACCTGCAGACCCGGCTGCTGACCGGCACGCTCGAACTCAGGGTGATACACCATCTTTCCTGCAGGGGGCGTAAAAGAGAGGGGACTTTTAGACATACAGACTGAAACTCTCCAATAACCGTAAGCTTGTGTAAGAGAGGATTTAAAAGCATAACAGAAAAGACATGATTAAATGATAATGGTACTTCAATTCTCACGTGAAGGCAAACTGAAGTCACCTTTGTTTAAACAGTATTTAAGGTTTTAAGGTCTGTATTCCTAGCTGTTCCTATCAGGTAGGTCTGCATTTGAAAATTCAAATTTTGTGAAAGACATTTAGAATAAGCTTAAATTTAACTTTAGTTTGTATCTCCAATAAACCCATATAGCTATAGGGATATTTCTGTCCTTCCAGCTTAACTGACCTGTGAGGAATGTTTATGACATATTATGCCTCAGTGGATCTACATGCTTTGTGTTGCTCATGGGTAAAATAACATGAGATAGCTATCAGCTGAAGCTGCAGGCCAGGCTTTAATGACTTACACTTATTCAAACACACACGTGCACGCACACACACACAAATACACACTCACACACTGGCGAGGTGTTTTTCATTTGCTTACATAGGGGGATACAGGAAAGCAAAGTATAGGCCCAGGCTCAGATACATATTTACACACACACATAAACCTTTTTTAATGGATCTGCCCCCACCTATCTCAACCTCATACTGAATGCTTACATCCCGTCCAGAATGCTGCGATCCTCCAATACGAACCGCCTGGCCGTACCCTCTCCCAAGACAAAGCGAGGTCACTCCAAACTTTTCTCGGTTGTTGTCCCTCAGTTGTGGAACAACCTACCAGTCCCTACAAGAGCAGCAACTTCCCTCTCGACCTTCAAAAAGCTTGTGAAGACCCTTCTTTTCCGAGACTGCTTAACAAAACCAAATTCTACTAACCATCTCTTTACATAGGCACCTTCGATGTTCTCTACACATCTGTTTGCTATTATGTCCTCCTTTTGTAAGTCGCTTTGGATAAAAGCGTCTGCTAAGTGTAATGTAATGTAATGTAATGGCGGAATACTTATTCAGTCTCTTTCTCTCTCTCAGACACATACACACACACACATATATATAATATACATACCAGTGTTTTCCCCAGAAATAAAAAGAAGGGTTTAATTTTGATGTAAATACGATGACGCAGTGGCACGGTAGCTAGGAGGTTTGGTGGGCATGCACCCTGGGAATTTTTTTTTTTCTAGAGCTATAATGGTGCATTCTAGGAAGATCTGAAGCTAAATTTTGGTCCCAGAAGGCTGGTGGAAACATAACACTTTTAATAAAATGTTGCATTTTTTGGCACAAATAGAAAAAAAAACTTGTTGCACTTGGTGAGTTGAAAGAGCCAAAACTCCCAGGTGGGAAGGCTAATTTATTGTCACACAAGAAATACTGCAAGCACTATATAATGTCACATGAATTTGACTAGGCTGTCACTAACTTAATGTTGAGCCTCCTGTTTTTCTGGGCCGCCCATGTCATGGCCACTCTTACGTACAACGTCACAGTACGTTCCTACTATCGGCTAAATATCTCCCTGTATGGCCACATGAAAGCTGAATTGGTACCACAGATCTTAGATTCTGCAGATAAATATAATTCAGTGTAGTGTAGTATTATCTAGAATGATGTCTGATGACAACAAATTCTTATTTCAGTGTTCCTGTAACAAGCTAACGAACTAGCTCATTGAAATGATTGGTAATGTGGTAATGCTAACAGTCATCGACTCACCTTGAATTTAACACGCTGCAATAACCTTACAACTTTATATTACTTTCTCCACTTCAGCTAATATCAGTATTAGTATCTAGGTGGGTGTTGGTGAGTAAAGTGTCAGCTTTCAGTTTAAAACATTATGTTAGCGTAGTTCGCTAGCGTTAGCGCGCTAACAACCCCATACAGGCTGCAGCCTGGTCTGAAATGAAGCTAATTTTCTGGAAATCCAAACAGTAACAACGTACACTATTATGCTTGAAATAATCACAAATAATTGCGGATTGTGACACTTTGTTAAAAAAGAACCATCAACAAATCCAGAAAGACGTAAGGACCAATTTATTAGTTAAATTCCACGAGTGTCCCATTCAATGAAACAGTCTTGACTCTGCTCTACATAAAGGAGGATTTGCCTTTCACGCTCTCTCTCACTCTCTTTAAGCAGCTAGATGATCCGATCGCATTCTGTACACTGTGGAGAAATTTTCTTGCTACATGAGCATGTCCCAAGGAGAGCGTTCTCCTTCCTTCTTGTGTAGCATTTACAGTCAAAGTCAGGCAGTTTTAGTAGCCCCGAGGTTTGCGTTAAAGATCTTAGATTCTACAATACTCTCTGATACAGCTGACTGGCGGAAAAAAAACAAAGGAGCACTGTAATCGGCATGTGATTGGCCAGTTTCGCCAGTATAGTAGTTTACACACCCACCACGGAAGTTTCCTAAAAACGCAGCCTACATTTGACTACATTGGGGCTTCTTGTTCGGGGAAAACTCCGGGGGAATGTTTTTGTGCATGATTTTTAAGCGTATCGGCATTTTATGAAAGCGTCTCGGCAAAACTTGATGCGTATCGGCGAAAAAAGAAGCGTATCGGTACCGATACGCGTAGACGCTTTGGGGAAAACACTGCATACAAACACACACCCTGGCCAGAGCAGCACTTGACAGTAGCTAATCACACTCATGGAGTATGGGCTCTCGTGGTGCCAGCTGTGACAGGTGGCAGGTGGAGTGGAGGCCGGGTGTCTGTGAAGAGGGAGCTCTGCCCACGCACACAGGGGCCCAGTTGGAACTCACTTCAGCTGGACGTGCGTGAGGAGGCCTTGAATGCCTGGGCCATGAGTCAAACTTTCAAATAGTCAAGAAAGCTATACAGCAACTTCCCAACTCATAGTCTCTCTCTCTCTCTCTCTCTCTCACACACACAGACATACACTCTGACTCTCTCTCTGTCCCGTTCTCTTTTTTTTTAGTAAACCTCCAACTGATGTCTCCCTCTTCACAAAATATTTCCCTTTTCCCTGTTCCCCTGTAGCCTACTATTGCTTTCTATTCCCCTACACCCCTTAATCCTGTCTCCCTATGTTTTGTTTAACATCAGTCCATTCTACCATTTTTTCCAATGTGTGAAAATCTATAATTTTAGGTGTATGTCCAAGTTATTAAAATCTATAGGCCTAATTCCAGCTAAGATGTACCACAACTCACAGGAAACTTTCAGAGACCCAGAGGGTCTGATCATCCTGTCTCTTTACATCCGGTTGCCCAGTCAGTCAGTAACAGGCATGAAGACCCATTGACAAGGTCCTGTATGATGGGAATAAACATTCAAACTACTGACAGCACAAGGATTTATGACCAAAGATGATAACGCTTTTGTGCATTCCCTTCCTCAAACAGGTACTATGCTATAGTCCAAAGTTCTGACACTTGTGGGCTTTTATGACTTTATGGGTGAGATTTCTCATGAGGAGACTGACATTCTGCCCCATAGAAGGGACGTGTGCTTGAAAATACACACACACACATACGCGTGCATGCACACACACAAATAATAGATAAGCCCACACTGCAACAATTGTTTCACCATAGCAAACCACACCACTAGTGCCTACAAAAGGGATATAGGCAACTCATACTGCCACAAATCCTCCCAGAGATCTGGCCCAACGACCCTGGTAAACCCTCATAAGTCTGCACATTGCGAAGCAATTAAAGTCTCCGGTTTACATTCCAGCACTCTCAGCTTCTTTTCACTGGGTGAGACTAAAAGCCGAGACCGCTGGACGAGCACATAAAAATGCCTTTCTACGAAAATGAGAGATCGCTTCTTTTTCTCCACTTGCGTGCGTGTTCTTCTGCAGTGCAGTGGTTAGCAAGGCACTTCTCCTGAGATGAGGAGAGCAAGCCCCTGTGTGTCAGTCTTTCTTTCCACCAAAAGTATGCACAAAATACACACACACACACACACAGATCTCCCGTGGTTTCCTAACTGAAAATAGGAAGTGGCCTGGGTCTAGGGAGACCGTATAAACTCATGTTCCCCATGAGGTGTTTCCCTATTTGTCTTCCTTTATTGCTGCTTTGATGTCTAGTGTGGATCACAAGACCAGCCAGTACTATCTTCCCTGTCTGACATCTGAATGGCTACTGAATGGGATACTGCTTTTAAACTATCATTTTCCAAATAAGCCCCTTTTTTTTTTTTTTTTTAATATTTTTTTATATTTTTATGTGTTTCATTTGTGTGTGGGTGCTGTGTGTATCTATGTGTGTGAGCTTGAGTGAGTGCATATGTGTATGTGTCTGTGTGCCTGTGTGCATGTGTGTGTGTGTATGTCTGTGTGTTTGAGTGAGTGCATATGTGTGTGAGTGTGTGTCATAGAGAGATGGTGATGTGTAATTTCTGAGGTTAAACATGTTTGGCATTATTTGACAAGACTGGTTTCCTTGCCAACCATTTCTTCCATTCTGCATCTCTAGGGCCATAAACATCACAGTGATTTCCGGTTCTGTTAATATGTAACCATTTTAGTTTCACCAACATGGCAAAGTATAAGCACGCTACCTTCAAAGCCGTGAATATGATCTAGTACAGTTTTACCTATGTGTATTTGGTGCAGGAAAGCCATTATTAAGCTTTGGTACTTTGTTACCTAGTACCTAGAATGCAATCAGGTGTGTTATGACAGAGGACTACTGTCTCATCTGTGTTAGGCCTAGGTTTCACCAACTACTCAAATCTGCTGAAACACTGAACGCTTTAATGACTAACAGCATACGGAAACTAAGTGAAACGCTTATGTCACTTCAAAATCAAAGAGTCAGACTTTCCCTGGCTTCTTCTGCTGCACTTGATTCCTTGCACTGTCCTCAGGGGTTGAATGACTCCACAACTCCCCACCTCTGTTACTTAGTTTAGTGTGCTTTTTTGCTACTTCGGAAAAGTGCTTCACGTCGCTAACTCCTGTAATCTCTATGTCCCCTTGTCCTAGCATGATCTAAACAGTAGACATGGAAAGCAAAATACTGTACACACTCAGCCATTTCATTTTCATCATACCATGTTCGTGAAAATGTTCGGTTCTACATATCTTCCATTTGTCCTTAGTTTTCTGAGTTATACTGATGTCTGGTCTATCTGGTCCAAGCTGCTTGATCACTAACTTATCTTCTAATTTCAGTCCATCAAATGCATTTTTTAACAGAAAGTCCACGCTGGACAAGGCAGGTTCTGTGCTGCAGGCCATCGCTGCATTTGACACGATTGGGTTCGGTCTAGCGTTACTAGAGGAGTACTGATCTGTGAGCTGCTAGAAGGTAAAAAAGGCAGGTTGGGGCAGGCTTGCATTGAGAAATGATTTCTTCCTGGAGCTGTGGACTCTGAAGTTTAAAACAAGTGGCTCTGCCTTTACCCAATCGGTAACATCTGGTCGTCACGTATGCAACTAGCCTGCCTACGCACTACAATTCAAATGTAGCACACAAAGTCAGCGTCATCGCTCACAAAGTCCCTCTGTTCGCTGATTGGCCCGGATGTGCTTGGTCCGAACACATGAATAAAGAGAAGAGATATGTCTTCAGATTGGATTTAAACTAGATGTTTGCAGATGTTTGATTTTTGCATTTACCCATATAACTAGGTGGTGCTATGCTTCAAGTCAGTGTTTATGGGCTGGGTTGATACGGCTCTGTAAGACTGACATATTAACACAAAATCATTGTCTTGGGCAAAATTGTTAACGAGTTATTTAACAAAAACTGTTTTTCGACACCTAGCTTTGACGATAAACATCGCCCCCTATGACGAAATGTCACAAAATTTAGTACACATGAAAAGAAAGCTGTTTAGAGTTGGCATGTCAAGTTTGACCAATTACCAAGACTAATTGAGCAATTAGAAGCCAAGATATGGACTTTTAAAGAATTTTAAGCTACGTGGTAAATGTTCATTGACATGTAACTTCGAAACGGTTTATCTCAAGATAAATCCTTTGATAACTTTTTGTCAGCATTGTCTGTAGATGACATATACCAAATTTGGTGAGATTCACATGAACGGCCTATGATGAGTTCGTTTGGATTCGTTTCGCAGTGTTAAAATTTCACGTAAATTGTTTTCGTTGGAAGTGGGCGTCGACCAGTGTTTTCAATGTTTGAGGGTCAATAGATTCCACGATAAAAAAAAATTGGTTGTAAACATTAGCATTCTCTAGATAATAGGCAAAATGACATTTTTTACAATTACAGCGCCCCCTGTGGACCAAATTGTATGGCACGTGCTGTGGTTTTAGAGGTCTTTGTGCTGATCGTGCATGATGTAGCCTATTTTGTGCAGTTCCCACCTTCTTGGTCCAAGATATTGGCTATACAAAATCCCAATTTTTGCATTTACCCATATAACTAGGTGGCACTATGCTTTAAGTGAGTGTTTATGGGCTGGGTCGATACGGCTCTGTAACACCGACATATCACAAAAATTTCATGTTCTTGGGTGAAATGTTCATTGAGTTATTCAGCAAAAACTTTTGGGCGTCTCCCCCTCTTTGATGGACACTGGCACAGCGGGGGGGGGGGGTGGCCCTTGGGGGCCAAAAGCTTCTAGTCGCTCAAAAGGTTCTAGGGCTACATGCCTACAAACATTTATGTCCCCCAGACTTTCCAGTGTCCCGCCAATTGCTGACGGAAAATCGGGGGAAAAAAAAAAAGAAAAACAAAAACAAAAAGGGAAAAAAGTCGCGGCAACACTATAATGACCACTTTCGCTAGCTTCGCTAGCGGCGGTCATAATAATGTACATTGTAGATGACAAGTTAAGTGGGGGAGCACCGGACAATGCACCTGCACAGATGTCAGCAAACTTTTAACCAACCACGGTGAAGCAGCGTCACCAAGTAGGCGTTAGCTAGCCGCCTGCAGTTGTGTGAAAGGAACCAGAGCAATGTAGAAAGAGAGTGGCGACACTTCCATAGGCTACCATTGTAAAAAAAAAATGGAGGACAAAATATGGTCTCCAACTTCCGGGTTATGGAGACGCCAATAGAACAATCACAGGTAAGTTGATGAAATAACAGCATACTAAACGTTTACATTTTTAAGCATTTGATCTCAGAAGTATACTCTTTTACAAAGTCACCTTTGTATTTGATTTGTATGAAATGTCAATATTGATGTTAAAAATGTAATGGTTTTAGGAAACTAAGTGAAAGCTTATTGGCGTTGTCAACGTACTCAACGTGATAATTTTACTAAAGTCAGATAACTTTTTGTTGTAAGGTGACATTAGGTAAATTTGTTCTGATTGTAATTATAGCCTGCTTTTATCACTGTTGGTTGTTAACTGATTAAAACTGGTATATCCTTCATACATCCCTTATTTGATTTTAGCTGTTATCAAGTTAGCTAACTTACTTAACCACTGTAACTACAGACATGGCGTTTCTATTTTAATAATGAGTCTCGGAGAAAACAAATTTAGATATTGATGACGTGGGGTACATTAGTGAAAATTTGGTTATCAGTGGGAATTGTTTAGGTTGCTTTGCTGTGGTGTTTGGTTAAGTTTGTCAGCTGAGGTAATTGCTACGTATCATTAACTACGATTGCAAATATGGATATACTTTGCCATTTCGTTCTATTTCTAATTTATGAAGGTTTCATAGTGTTGTGCGGTGTCTAAGTTTTATTTGTCATGCACAACTTTGCATGCATGCATCTCTTAACTTCATTGTAATACATGTTATGTGTTGGCTACAATTTATTTTCAGATTCAGCCAACATGAACATGCTGGTGTTCGCTGTCCTTTGCAGTGCTGTGTCCTCATCTAGCTCCAGTTGTTCCTCCTGTTCAACACCTTGTTCATTTTTCTTCTGTTGTTAATCTCTGTTTTATTCCAGCTATGGTTAACCTAGGCTTTTTTAAGTCATCCCTGGCCTCAAATGGAAATATTGTTCAATATTGTTCAATTGTTCACAATATTGTTCTTGTTTCAATCATTTTTAATAAAAAATCTTGTTTACTGAATAACCTTTGTACCAGTCTTACTTATTCCGGTCTGTCAGCTCTAACATAATTTGCAAGTGTGATTACTTGCTTGTATGGTTAGTTTTGTTACTGTCGACTCAATATTCAAGGATAATTAGTGGATGTTCAATGGATACATGGCTTCATCTTAAAATCTTCATGATTCTGATGCATATAACTACAGTGGTCGACTCAAGAACTAAACATAAATATAGCTGCAAGCAACGATGAGGGGCCAAGCAGCGAATTAGACCTAAGTTGCCATTCCAACAGAATGAACTCAGGCCACAGAGCTGGCCATAAGCACCCACAAGAAGTTTCACATCATTATAGCTGAGTCTGGCTGAGATATAAGGCCACATCCTGTTTGATGGCTTTGCCTTTGAATTTGATTGGCTGTGAAAGTCACATCATCAACTGTTAGGCATAGTCCGATGCTCTTTGTGCGGCTCGGTCGAAAAATCAAATACAAAATTTTTCATGAAAATTGGTCAAAAATTGTGACCTGTGAAAATGTAGTTTCACTTTTGACATTTTTGAAAATGGCAGAAAATCTTTCTAGGCAAAAATTGATGTCATAGGGTGCTTTGAAGGATGGTCCAAGGATTCCAAATATTCTAGGTTTTTAAAAATTGGATGTACGGTTCAAAACTTACATGCAGAAATGTACCTCCAACTTTGACCAGTTGGTGGCGCTAGAGAGATTGAGGTGGCAACATGAAACTTGTTGAAAAGAATCATGGAATTGTACAGAATCAGTGTGCCACACGTTTTACCTTAGGGTTCTATGGGCTGCCATAGACATCCCATGCAAAATAGCTTGTCATCAGATATGACAAAAAAAACACATTTCTGCTAATTGTAGCGCCCCCTAGTGGCCAAATTGCACCAAATTCGTTGTGTCCCCTTGGGAGGTCGTGTGGTGATATACTACCAAATTTAGTGATACGTGAAAGGGCTGCGGAGATATGAGGTCACTTCGTGTTTCGATTGGCTGTCACGGTCAAACAATTATGAAAATCAAAAATTCATCTGATTTTGTGCAGCTCGGTCCAAAGATGCCATGTACCAATTTTCATGAAAATCGGTCAAAAATTGTGACCTGTGAAAATTCAGTTTCACTTTGGACATTTCCTAAAATGGAGAGAACATTTGGAGGCAGAAATTGATGTCATGGGGGTTGTTGAACTCAGCCAGAAGAAAGGATTAACAGGACATGATTATATAGTTTCAAACCAAAATGCAGTAACAGATATAAGCCAAAACACAAGTTTGCTTATTACAGCGCCCCCTGGTGGCCGAATGACACCATCTGATAACTTTTGTGCAGATCGGTCCAAAGATCCCATATACCAATTTTCATGAGAATCCTTCAAAAAGTGTGACCTGTGAAACTTTAGTTTCGTTTTCGACATATTTCAAAATGGTGGAAAATCTATGTAGGCGTAAATTGACATCATAGGGTGCTACAATATAGGGTGATACAATATTCTCAGTGCTTTGTTTTGAATGCCAGAGCCTTTGTTGTACCACCGATGGAGGGTGGAGTTTCTTCAAGCTGTTTTAATGGTTTAAAAATAGCGTAGTCGTCATGCTTCATCAAAGGGCACCTACCACTTCCATTATTAGCCTTCTGGGACAAACGATAAAAAAAATACTTCAAACTCTGAATGCAACAGGCTAAATAAATTTTGCTCCTCAGTACACATACCAACTCGGTATGATGTTTTAACATGCCAATTTTCATTTTACACCGAAGTTCTCCTTTAAGGCAATGTGGAGATAAGCAGAGCCTACCCTGTCACTGAACGTGAACGAAGCTGGCTGTAAATTGTGGCGAATAACTTCCAAATGTCTATGAACTTCAACATAAATGCTATGACAGTTATACACAATATGATCCTTTCAAATTCAGAACTTTATGTGTATTTTTATACACTCTCAGAAAAGAAGGCACACCAGCAGTACCCTCAAAGTTACATAATTGTACCTTTTAACCACTGTTTTACAACTAATTTGTAACTTCTGCAGAGCTGAATAGGTACACATCAGTGTAATATTAGCCTTTGGAGGTACATTAATGCTAATTGCACCTTAAGATACAGATTTGTACCCCTTCTGTCGCCCTATTTCTAAGAGTGTAAGGTCAATATATTTTGAGCCTAATTTTTGGATTTTACAATTTTCTGAATCAGCCTGCCTGAACATCCTTTTGGCCAGCTGCCTGCTGTCTGTCTAGGCCTCCCCATCCTGAGCCAGTGTTTCCATAGAAAATTAGTCAGTTAGCATGGAGTCATACAACTGTAACAGTTTTGTTTCAACAAAAACAGAAGTGCAGAAAAAGTATCACAGAATAATACATTTTGTAAATATTTACATGCCAGTATTACATCATTTAGGTGTCTTTGAAGGTGCTACCTACAAATATTCTGTTGAGAAAAACATTTCCCGATTAAGCACTGCACCACACCCAATTCCTACCTCCAGCTCATACAGATAGGGATATATCTCTGTTAACTTCACATCTTTGGCAAAATAGATGCAGAATGTCAGTATAGTGAAACTGATCAACTTGTTTGTAATCTAATCAGATTGGATGTTGATGAGAACAAGCAGGATAACACACATAGGGACAGACACACAGACAGACACACACACACACACACACACACACACACACAGCGAGCCAACCCCCAGCTCAGGATATAAATAGCAGAGTGTGGTCACATGACTTCTGGTACTTGTTACATTGGTACATGTGGAGAAGGACGAGATAGGAAGGCCCCACCCAGGATGGGCCTGCTTCTGAGCCATCCTAGCTAGGCTAGCGCTACCATAGTACCACCGCTCAATATTGTATTTCGCTACAGTACTGTCAAGCAACTCTACTAAGGCTCCTGCTTGCAACAAGCAAACATTTTCGTTTTCAGTCAGCCATGATTAGTTAAAGGCAGGCCTAATGGTTTTATAATTCACACAAAGAATCCACCCACTAGGAAGCAAACCCATGCCTATGTAAAGTAGCCAGACTCTCTAAAAAAAAGTGAAAGAGTTTAGTCCATCAGGCTACAGCCAAACCCTCCCCCATACACACCTCTCACTGTGGGCACTCAGGCATTAGAGGGGGTGTATGTGACCAGCATCCTTATGCCTCAGACTCATTATATTCTGAGCCAATGACACATCACTACCAAATAATGCTTGCAAGGCCAATCCAGTTGCAGTTCGTCAATTAACACTACGCTATATTTATCAGACACTTTCACACATGCAACTTGGAGAAGGAACTTTCATAGTCTAACTATCTACATCTAAACAAAGCATTCTCCCCCAACTAGCTCATGTCATGACCTGTGTACAATACCTACAGTATGTAGCACACTTTAGGTAGACACCTGAGAAGCCTGGGGGGCTACACTGTGACAAATACTTTACGAGTGACCGTAGCTGGAAAAGACTGAGAAGGTAAGACCTCAAAAGGCAGTATTTTAGCTATGAGCTAAGGGACATAATAGGACATCAACTATGATCAGAATGCCTCACCACTGATGAAGCACATACTATTATACAGAGATGTTGTATATTGCTGGTATGTGTGTATCTGTCTGTGTGTGTGTGTCTGTATGTTTGTATTTACTTGAATTGTGCTTAAAGTGTGTGATAGACTAATGTATCGCAGACTATTTCTTTTCACCAAAGGACAAAACGATCCGGTTGCCTATTACATACTCTGTAATGTGTGTTAAGTCGTATAAACCAGGCAGAGATAGAGTGCAGTAGCTCAGGTTTACTATTAGTGTACAAAACGCTAAAAGGCAGTGATGTCTGGTAGAATGCTCAACAGGCTGTATATCATGTTTTCTGGACATACTGGACCAACCAATGGAAAATTCTGTTGGTTTGGTTACAGTGATTGCTGCAGGGGATTGCATAATGCTTAAATCAAATGGCTGACATCATGCTGGTGTCCAGTGACTGCTGTTCAACTGTTTACACCTAGGTCAGCCAGAAGACTGTGGGGAAGATTTAACACAAGCATTTTGAGGAGGTGGTATTTCCAAGATGACTAATTTTCTCCATCCAAATTTCCTCTCCAAGTGTGTGTGTGTGTGTACAGTGTAAGATGCCTTCTTTCTGTCTTCCCTTAAACAACTCAGCCTTGGGCATAAGGGTTCTTTGGCTCTCTCTCTATGCTACCCCCCCCCCCCCCCAAACCTCAAATATACACACACCATGACAAGGATGCACCACACACTTTATAGCCTATTTAAAACCCTCTCTTTACTTTTTGCAGTCTTTACCTTCCATTTTAAGCCATATATGGATCTCAAGGCCTTCAATATGGCTTTGATTACAACTACTCTGGTCCTCTCGACTCACACGTGCTCCTGAATCAGGAACTCTCAACCCCTACCTGCAGATGTGGTAATTGTTGCCTGGAGTAAACTGTTTTTGAGAAGCATTTTAACATTTTTTGCCATTGTCTTCACATTGTGGTAGCCATGAATGCATTAGATTATCTCAATGTGAAAAAGCATGCACATCCAAACAAGTGCAGTAGGTGCTAAATATGCACACCTTGGTTGGTTAATAATGGGCCGCTTTCTTTTGTTTGTCTATATATACATATAAAAAATCTGCAGTATCATGAAACGGTTAATTTTGTTGTGTGGTGCCATCAGGAAGTTACAAGGATACAACAAGGATACAAGGATATTTATTGTCTCATGTTCAGACACTGAGTAGAGTGGGACATGCAGCAGAAACTGCTGATTGTTAGTCTAATAGTAATAGTTGTGTATGTGTTTGTGTACTTCACATTTGAGGTCTGTCTAGAGAGGGATTTTGTAACACTAAGGGCCAGTAGGGAGTTTTGGGGGTTTTAGTGGCATGCCTGCTGGAGTGGGATGGCTGCTTTGCATTTCTGTGGCTCCGCTCTGCTGTTTACCAGTACTGTGCAGAGACCCATGCCGGAAACAAAGACACATCGTCCACGTAGTGCATGCAAACTCTTGCAAACTAACTTTTTGCTATTCCAGCATTGTAGACAAGCTGGTGGATAAAAGCATCTCCTGAGCACCCAAACATTAAAAATATTGACTCACATGTGCTGTCAAGCAAGTCAGTCATTGTTCCAGAGTACATGGCAAGCAGGACATGATTAGAAGACACTGGTATTTTTGCACAAGTTCCTCAGCCCTTTGTCACAGCTACTTTGGCCAAACCACCACTCATCCACCCCCACCATCTGTCCAGCTCTTTCCTAAATGCCTACATGGTAGGGCTGGGCAATACATTGATATTATTCAAATATAGATATTTTTTGAAAGAGATACTGTATGTAGTTGCATCCATATCACTGTATTGATATATTTTGACGTTGCAATACCACTTTCATGAAGCCACTTACTCTTTTCGCTCAGACATTCAGACAGCTGCAGCTGTCTCTGATCACTCAACTATGTGCCTGTTTACATTTTTATTTGCCTAGCTCGTTTTGAGCTTGTTTAGAACGTTGTGTTTTCCTACTTGTGATGTAAAGAGGAACACAAAACACTTTGCTCATTCTGTTTAAAATATTGATATATCGTGTATCACCAATGAGCGAAAAAATATCGGGATATTAGTTTTGCTCCATATTGCCCAGCCTGCCTATATTTGGCAGCCCACACGCCCTTTACACCACCATCTCTGCTCATATCCTCTATCCTGTTTACCTCTCCCACTTTCAGTGGACTGTGTCCAGCTTCTTTACATGAGAGCAGTTTCGGGAGGCAAACTGAGGTCAGATAAGGAAAAGAATGTGGGTTTTGTACGTGTTCTGGGGGAGCTTGCTACCTATGTCCGTGAGAGCGTCAAACTACAATCATGTTTACTTGACTTTAATTGTGACTGATTGTGGCATGTAGTCAGTCTAAGGACACATGGATGTCAACGAACTACATCTTGTCAGGTTAACACTTAAAGCTTATTATACACTAATAAACATTTCTCAACTTTTATGTTTCAAACAATTACACTGTGCAGTTGCCATAACATTTTGTTCCAGAACTGCTTTCATACTGAAAAGAAGACTGACTGTGCCTGCGTCAAGCAGGTACAGTCATCAACTTCCTATTCTTTTAGTCATGGATATATTTAGTGTCAGCCAGGATAGAGATCTGTGAGTGTGAGCATGTTTGTTTCTGCATATTTCTATGGCAACAAAACATTTTCATATGCCAGCGACATACTCAGAAAGCAAGGATTTGTTGTCACAGTTAAGCTCACAGGGGCATGATAAAATTGTTATGCTTATGATTTGACTCCTTCACTGAGGAAGACCTGTGTTTGTCTTCAGTATAACTAAATGGATGGATTGGTTTACAGACCAATGTTTCAAAAATTAACACTGGCGGAGGGTGTGATGTTTGTCAGTCAGTCATTGAGGTTCCGCCTTGTCTGTACAATCAAGACATGTACAAACTCATGTACGGACCCTCTCCAGCTGTCACCTGGCAGATGCTGGGTCTGCTTTTTGTGTTGTCCCTTGAATAGTGTACTGTCAAGCCTGGATGTTGTTGATATCAGACCTAAGTCTCAATAAGTTCCCATACTGTGAGCATGGAAAAAAAAATGCCACAGGGCATGCAAAAGTAGCAGGTAAACCAGGCACTCATACTTCATTTCACTTCATACAGAGGGTCTGGCAGTGCTTCCATTGACATTGCTGTCTTAGGCAGAATTTTGCCTAGCCAGTCAGAGAACAGAGGGAGTGTTTGTAGCAATGATGTTGACTTTGTGTGCTACATTGGAATTGTAGTGCATAGGCAGGTTAATTGGACATGTCATGACCAGACATTAGTGATTGGGTAAAGGCAGTGCCACTTGTTTTAAACTTCAGCAGAGTCCACACCTCCAGGAAGAAATCATGTCTCAATACAGCACTGCCAGGCCCTCTGTACAAAATGAAATGAAGTATGAGGGGCTGGTTTACCAGGCTAATGCAAAAGGTAGATGAATAGACCACTTCAGCTTTTAGAACATTCAAAAGGAGACTTTATACTAGTTAGTTACTAGTTACTAACTACAAAGTTTTCAGTATCTAATTACTCTGCCCTACTTGACCAAGCCAACCCTTCTGCCCATCACAAGCCAGGCTGCAGATCCATTTTACATTCATCTAAGACACTTGCTTTTTCTTTTGTCACTCCATCCTCAGTCTTCTCCATATATGGACATAACTGACCTGCACCAATAGTTTTCTTGAAAGTGCATTTTGATAACTGTTCTGGGGTTTTAAAGAAGTGGCTTGCTCTCTGTTAGTTCTGCCATAGAAAATAATCAGGGCAGGATGGAGTGAAGACATACACTGACACAAAGGGGTCGTCAACCCTCTGCAGCATATTGTTTCAGGCACGTCACGCATGACTGTAAGTAAAAAAAAAGGTGGAATAACGGGTTGCTCTAGCTACGAATTAAGAGTGTAACAACGAAGGACTGCCTATGTAAAGTAAAACAATCTTACCTTGTGTTTGCTGAATCGAGTGTCTGAGGGCAGGAGCCGCGACAAACTAAAATTTCAAGGGAGAGGGAAATATTTAGCTGCAGAAATAGAGTCTAGGGTTGGGCGTCTGCGTATTTCAGGCTCGGGCAACTCCCCTCTGACTCACTGCCTCCAGTCGGTTCCGCTACGAGGGCTCATGCAGGGGGAATCCTGGAACTTCAGACTCCTCCCCCACAAAAGCACGACAGGAGCAGGTCGCGAGTGACCGAGTTGGACTGCTGCAAATCTGTGCCGTCTGAGAGCGCCAGCCACCGCCTAGTTGGAGTCTCGAGAGCAGCAGAACGCGTTAACGTACCATTTATTGTAAAGCCTTATTAGTGGCACATAAAAACAATCTAGATTTCCCAGCGCATGCTGATTAAAACGCACAGGCATTTACCAGTATGGAATAAAGCAGGCTATGCTATTATACGTTGCATGTCTACTCTACATCACCGACAGGAGGTGGGCCCTGCATGCTAATTAAAAGAGACAGGCTTTTAATAGCGTGGATTTACGTAGGCTAGGATATTATATATGATCACCAAGCAGATGGGGCCTACAGGTAACGCATAGTGTTATGTAAAACGTTTTTAAATGTGCGTGTGGACAGTTTTCATATTATACGCCTATGTGTACAGATTGTACGATGATTCGGGCAGATGCTGCGCTCTGTTGTTGAAATAGTATGGGCTGTCTGAAATGAAGTGAACCCACATTAGAATCCAGCTAAAGCTGTGACCTCCCTTTTGCTGTGACATACCTCTACTATTTAGTCTTTTATAATTAGAACGCGACTAAGCACATCAAACTTTTCGGCAGACGGAGCGTGCTGTCTGGGAGAAGTGCTGTCAACACGGATACTTTTGTCTAGTAGTTCAGAGGAGAACAATAAAGGTGGTAGTCCGCCAGGTTGAGTCGTGTCAATCAATCTGCTGACTTCCCGCGAGCAATCTCTCAACGTTGTCAACTATCTCAGAGCTGAGAGCGCGTTGTCGCCAGGTGTCAAGGCAGTCATGGCCGGTGTGGCCACGAAAAAAGTATGTTAAGTAAAGAATGGACTGCAGACATCCCAACTTGCAATTTATTTCAGGGAGGTCAACAACGCACGCAGCTCAACAGCTTAGCTACTTGTGCATTCTAGTGCACTTTGCATCTGGGCCATGACGATACCGAATTTATCAGAAACTTCGGCAGAGCAGCAGTATGGGACTGTAAGCCTATAATAGAATAGAGTAGAATAGTTGCGAATCAGCACCCCGACTACCCCAGACTGCCGACTCTGGTCGCGATGTTTTATCGTATCGGAACAAATATAAAGACGGGGTACAAAACACAACTTCCATGTCACAATCACAATGCGTGCATGACAACTGCAACAGACTCGACGTAGAAAAGTTCAGGAAGATATAGGCCTACAGAGATGTAGCCTATTAATGTAAAATGGCCTTCAGAAACAAAGCTTGTTATAGGCTACTGTATTCAACAAAATCTTAATTTAGACTAATGACTAAATGGATGGTCGGATATAGCCTAGGTGATGGAAGAATTTCTTTTAACACGTCAACACTTACAAGTTCACAAAAGGGGGCTGACTGAAAAAAACTCAACGCTGAAAACGCCAAAACTGCTCGGCTTGCAATTAACTATTACCAAACATCACTCTTTACTGTCGTTACTGTCAAGCATCTCGACAAACACTGGTAGTCTAACATGAGTTCACCCAAACTGTTCAATTTCTCTTTTATCCATCGAAAATGTATCCTGCAACATCTAAATCGCGTTAGTCCATTTCAAACAGCCTACAACAAAGCATTCGTGGTGGTGTGATAACAGCAAGTTCACATAGGCCTAACGAGAAAAAAATCAGTCCCAAGCAAGACATTTTAATATTTGAGGAATTATGTAGCCTAACCACGCTTTGCAGCACAGCAGATTCAGTGCACCTTTCATAGGCTGACCTATGGTCTTTAGATCAATGCTTCGTTTTAAGCTAGCTTTGATGGGGAAGCTAATTAAATTTAAGTAGGCAACACTTCTAATATAATAAAATAAATCCATATGTGACACGAAATGTCTTGTTTGACTTATATCAGTGATTTTCTTAATAACTTTAATACATAGGAAAATACCAGACCTTCTATGGTCTGTCGCCTAATCTGAAGTATTCAGCATTTAGTTAGGCTATTTGTAAGTTTAGAATTAGTCTTGCACATTTTGGGCTGGCGCATCTGGGCTATCAGAGGGGAAAGTGTAACTAGTGCATTTCGTTTCAGCTACAATCTCTAATGTAATTAGGGTGACCAGATGGGACTGGCTGAAATTCGGGCCGGGGGGGGGGGGGGGGGGGGGGGGGCTCGCTGGTGATAGCCCACTACATAGACAACACTACATGTACGGGGGGGGGGGTATATTTCTCCCACCAGCCATGTCAAACGCGTATCACGATAGCTTATTCGCGCCTAAGTGTAGCCTACAGAATGTCAAAGAATAAACAAAATAGATACAGTGCAGCAGGGGCATCCGCATCTCAGCAGTAGTCGTGCAGTCGACTCAACCTCTCTACGAACAGTTTTAATGTTTATCGGAAAATAACTACTCAGTATTCTGCTTGAGTGCAATTTTCGGGACATTTAGGGCTTGATTCGGGTAGGGCTCTTAAGTTTTTAAGTTTGGTGGGAGTGAGATTTTTTTTTTTCGAATTATCGAACCATCAACCCATCAAGTGTGTTCAACACAGCTACTTAAAAAAGAGCAAATTTGATTCGATCAAATTTCAGTGTTTATTTATTTCATGACAAATAATAATAACAATAATAAGACAATACCACTCATTAGTACTAATAGTTATGAATGAACAGAACAGAGTACTGAACAGTGGTGTGCACATATGTGTATTTCTGTGTGTTTATGACGTGTTTATGTTGAGTGTTGTAAGCAATTTAAAGCAATTAGGCTCAATGCCAGCCATTTTCACTGTCATGATTGCTTAGAGGGTTCCGTCCAGAGCCAAGGCGTTTCTGGTTTTGGTCTTGTTTAAGCTTACCATGGAAAAAACCCTCTCTGCATCTGCATTTGAGTGTGGCAGAGTTAAAACTAATTTGCCGATTGCAGACAGCCTGGGAAATCTGCTCATTCCAGTCACCTTTGAAAAAAAACAAAGAACCCTAATTATACTCCTACATTTTTTACATTTATTAAGCTGCTCATGTCAGTTAGTGTGTGCTAGGTGTAGTTTGTGTGTGCTTGTGCGTATTTCTTACCCGATTCTTGAGTGAGCCCATGTCTTCCCAGAAAGCCTCAACGTCAAATTCTTGGGGCACTGGAACCTCCATTAGCTGGTAGTCCTGGAACTCCTCTGCGAGTTGGTCTTGGGGCTCATGATATGGAAGCAGTTTGGGGAACCTAAAGAATACAATGTATACTTAACCAGGAGAAACAAAGGGATTTGGTTTTTCATGAATGTGTTTAAACTTTCCAATAGATTTGAAATGTTGAACCATTACCTTTCCACAAAGTATGCCGCATCACTGACTTCACAGTCTGCTCTCTGCTGCACATCCACGAACCTGCCGTGTTTCAGGAGACTCTCTTTAAGGGGCAGCTTTGCCATGGCGTATTCAACTGCACCTGTCAAAAATGCCAGGACAGCCTGGTGGAACCTCTCCACCTGCTTTGGAGTGACATCCCCTGCCTCCAGGAGTCGGTTGAGGGTTGTCCTGGTTGTGAAGCCAACATTCAGCTTTTGGCCTATTGGAGACATAAATAGAATAGAATAGAATAGAATAAAAAGGCTTTATTGACATTTTTCATAGTATAGTAAGAGTTAAAGCTGCTCTCTAAAATGTACACATAAATATAGGCTACTATAAAACAAAACTAACACCCTATATATAAAATGCTTACAACAAAATAACATGTGCAAAACCCATTGGAGGTACACAGATGGACAAACACATACTGTAACAGAAAAAATTAAAGATAGACAATGGCCGGGTTTCCCAAATGCAGTTAAGAAGTTCTTAGCGCTAAGAACTTCTTAAGACCCTTCTTAAGGCTCCCGTAAGAAGCAACCGCGTTTCCCAAAATGCTTTTTAGCCTAAGAAGACCTGCCGTTAAGAAGGATCTCTAAGAAGTTCTGAACCCAATCTTAACACCCTTCTTAGCGACAAAACAGTGAAAACAGCACCCCCCTCAGGCAGGTAAAGCAATGTGACAGTAAGCAAGGAGATATTAATGCAGTACGTCCAGTTTTCCTGATCGTGTTTTCCCCCTTTTCCCTATCGTTCATGACAAGGGGACGCCAACTTCTCGGTTTTCACACATATTCTCCTCATGTAGCAGATTTCTATCAGACAGATAAGAATATAGCCTACACATTAAACGAAATGACATACTGATTTCATTTTGTGTTTCCATTTTTATTTCCCTGGTCTTTGTTTCGGTATTATTATATGTCACTTTGTTTTTGTGTCGTGACGACAAATGTCTTACTTTTAGCCGGTATTTTATTGTTGAGTTCAGTCAGACGCCACGTGTTATACCACTTCAGTTTGGAGCATTTTACCAAAGATTCTAGAGTAGCGCTCTAAAATATTTGATTTTACTATGGTAACTATGCGCTCCAATCGGCCATTCTGAGATCGATTGCTCATTGCGCTTCAGTTAAGAAGGCAGATAAGACGGTTCTTAAGACGTTGGTAAGAAGGGCGTTAAGAAGGCGTTTGGGAAACACTCTTATCTTAACGCTTCCTCGTAGCCGACCTCTTCTTAAGTGCCTTCTTAACTCGTTAAGAAGGTTCTTAACTGGGAAACCCGGCCATTATCAGTATCATAAGGTATCTATGCTTCCACATTGGTGACAGACTTACTATCAAAAGTAAACTAGTCAGTTGCGGTCAGAATCTATGCATTGTGTATGATATGAGGAGAAACTTGGGGAGCATTACCAGACAGTTGATTTGACGGCTCGGAATAATTGATTTCCTCCACCGCTCTACTTTGCAAAGCTTGAATTTTCAAGAACCTTCCGCATAATTTCAGAATGAACTTGGTCATCTACAAAGATGCAATTCATTAAATAACATTTAGGAGATAGTTTTATCCAAAGCCAGGAAACAGGCATAACAACGCTTGTGCACATGAGTAAGGTTAGCTCTGCGTTAGAAATATGAAGTGGGAAAAATCACTGAAGATGTTACTGATGAAGATGAAAAACCAATGGCATAAACAGATCTGAACTCTTACTTTACCTCTTCATAGAGAAGGAAAACGGAAGGTTTCTCTCTCTGCATAAGGAGATTGAGGGAGGTGAAGGCTGGTAATGTGGCTTGGTAAAACAGCAGGTACACCTCTGTTATTGGGTCGGCAAAGGCACCCAGAAAGCCGCAAGAATCGTGGTTGTTTCTCATCTGAAAAAAAGATAAAAAACACAATTGTACATAGTATTCATTCACACAACAATCTTAAAGAACATTGACATCATATCAGTAAAATATGCAACTTACTAGCCGACTGGAAATAGCTGCAGAGTGGCTTGTATTGCTGGAGAATGCGATTCAAGCACCGCTCCAGACTCAGCCAGCGAATGGAAATGTGAGACAAAATCTCCATGTATTCCGCCTCATGCAATTTGCACATCTGCACTTTCAGCTTTACTGCACTTTACTGCACCCGTGGATATACACACTTGGATTCTCTCGCAGAATGCGAGAGGCAATTGAATTTCTGGCCCCCGTGTTGACTGGTGCATTGTCGATGGACAAGGCAAACACAGTTGCTCCAAGGTATATTGTTTTTTTGGAGGACACCATTCATTTTCTCAAAAATTGCTTCAGCAGTTCCACAGCGCTGCCCACTTGTTGTGCACATGTCAAGGAATCTGTGAACAACAGCCTTGCCATCAAACACCCTGACAGTGAGGGGGTTCATTTTCTCACATCCTAAAGGTTAAAATGTTAAATTAGAAAAATTGAACATATCTGCAAAAAACATGCATGCACCACTACCATATAAAAATGTTTACTGAAAAATGAGGATGTCTCAATTGGCTGTTAATATAACACCTGTATCATTGGAGCCGTCTGTTATGAGAGTGAAGGGATTGCTCTTCATTTTGGTGACCAGGTCCTCTTTGAAATAGGGTGCCACAGCTTCATTTATTATGCATGTGGTTTTGGTGCTGGCACACTTATATTGTTGGGCGATGGGAGAGTCAATGAAACAATTCTTCATCAAGGGACTCAAATGATCTGCCACTGCAAATGGCACATTGTGCTGTACCATGGCCCCAGCCACTTTAACTTCAGTTCTCCTTGTCTGAAACAATGGTAGAGAATGGTAACCAGGTAATTGTTAAGAATTATTTTAAATATATGGTAATATTGTTTCATAATCAGAATTATGGAAAAACAAGATTTAATCCAAAAGTGAGCTTTGTGTGGTCTTTTTGAGCAGGACAATACCTTGGACTCCTGTGTAGTCATGCCAACAACACTGACTGGGGTATAAAACTGCCCTATCCTGCTGGTGGATTGCAGCGCCTGTTCTTTAGACAAGTGTGCCTTACTCCTAATATGTCGCTGAACATCTGCAATGCCTTGATGGCAACAAGAATTTTCCTGTCTGCAGACAGAGCACCAATAGTAGGAGTTGGTGGTTCCTGCTGTTATGAAAGGCCATTTAACTGTCCATTCATTTTTAAAGGTACACCTGTATGTGGCAGCCCCAGCTAAGGGCCTTTTTTTAGCCCTGACTTCTGCAGCATCAGCATCTTCACTTGCCCCCTCTTCTTCTGCCACTCCACCTCCTCCATGCACCCCTACTCTTTTTTCCTCTTCCATTTCTTCCATTCTCCTTCCCTCCCCTGTCTCCTCTTGTGCCTCATTAACTGTCTCATAAGTTTTCTCTGCCATCTCCATTTCATTTTCTTGATCTGGCACATCATCTGTCCCACCTGACTTAGGATTCTGCGCCTTTGCCCAGAAGGACAGAAGACTCTTCTGCTTCTTTCCTGACATTCTAAGAAAACAAGTAGCGGTTAAACGTTTAGAAAAAAACATCCCTGATCATGACAAATCCAAGGGCTAGTCCCGACACAGCAAACTCCGAGCAAATATTCGTGGTCGCCAGACTCGGCAAAAGCTCCAAGAGATACAGTAGCGGGCCAGCGATTAATTTCCAGCCGAATATAGTCATCACATTGTGGGTCAGCCTTTAGCGGCAGGCTGGTGTTTTTACTGTAATGCAGCTCGAGCCGTAAAAAGCTTGAAAATGGACATATGTACGCCCCTGATGTCGGCGGTCTTATGAGTAAAACTATGAAATAACTTAAGAAATATATGAAGCAGTTAAGTTATTACCTGATGGTCTGAGTCCCGGCGTCCTGACCAAAGTTGCTGGTTTTCTTCAGTTCTTCACACTGTAGCACCTAGCACCTAGTAGTCACCCATACAGTCTATGGTAGTCACTCAGAAATTTCGAATATGAGTGCAGCGCGCGCTTAGCTGGAAGGTCTGCCAGACAACAGTACAATCTAGTTTCTCATTGGCTGTTGGCTGAATAGGGGGTGTGGTAACCTGGTCTGAGCACAGAAGCCTGTGACTCGTTTGCACACAGGACGAAGGAAATTCTGTACGGTGATTGAAGAAGGGTTTATATTTATTTATTTATTTTTGAGAGGTGAACAATTTTGAGAGTGAGAAATACCATGTGTGGCGTGTGAGCGTGTGAACTCGTTGAGATGCGTGCGTCACACTCTCAAAGAGTGAGACTTGAGAACACTGATTCGGGACAACAGCTTAGATTTCGGGACTGTCCCGAATTTTCCGGGACGTCTGGTCACCCTAAGTGTAATAAATGCTTCCCTCCGTACACTCACTGCCAGAGCTCTCACCAAAAGACCGTAATCCTTCAGTAGTGCCATATCCCCGTGGGCCTTGATGATCATGATCCGTAAAACAGGCAATATTCCAGGGGGTGTAGAATAAACACAGCTCAAGCCATGCCTCTGTCCACTAGGTGGAGACATTTACCAATGTGTTCCAGTGAAGACGGCCCGGCGCTGAGAATGCCTTCGACTGAACTCTGCGACCCCTTGCGTTGGAGAGCGGCCTGAGTTCAAACGGAGGTTAGCGTGTTGGTTCATAGCGATTTACAGTCTAGGAACCTTTGTTTTTGATACGTTTGCACACACGAGGCCTCCTTTGTATGAGGATAGTTAATCTAAATTCAGGTTGTTGGCTCAGGGTTTGTTGCAAAAACGACTGCATGTGCACATGTGCACATCTGCACATCTGCATTACGGTGTTAGGTTTTTGCTGTTCTTAAGACTTGATTTGACGTTCATTTGTGTCAGCCAGTGATGGACTGTTGATGAATAAATGTCTATAGCTTGTGATTAACCAGAGAGCTGGGAAGGGGAAGAGTAAAAACAGATGTGAATAGAAAATGCCTGGGGAAGTAAAAACTAGACAGCAAGACAGAGCTCTCTTTAATGTTTTATTTATTTACATAGGGAAGAGTGGTGATGGTTGGCCAAGACACACATAGAAGGAGATGGATTGAGAAAGAAGGGAGAGAAACGAGAGAGAGTCGTTGATGAAAGTCTCAGACATACAGGGAAAGCATCAATGAGGAGAGCAGTAAAAATGATGGCGGCACATTATCGTAATCTCCCCCTCGCCTCCATTCTGCGGTGCTCATAACGCGGCGGACGCCGTTAGCGCGGCCGCACCGCATAATTGCTTTAACGTGTGGAAGTGTGCTGTTTTTTTCCTCCCCCCGCTGCGCTCCAGTCATTTTCCCTCCTTCACAGTTCCATCCACAACTACCAGCCCCCTCCAACTCCATCCCATTCCCACTTCCTCCATCCTGGGCTTCTCACTCTCGCTCTCTCTCTCCACCCAGCCCCATCCCCAACTGCTGGAGCCGGACGGGCAGTCCATGGTGCCACATTTGCACTGACAGCTTAATGTCACATTTCGAAATAGGCTTTGTGAACTGGGGACAAAAATAAAACAAATGGAACCAAACAAAAAGGGAAAGAGAGAGCAAGTACATGGGAAAAAGAAGTAGAGAGCGCCTTAGAGAGTGTGTTAGAGAGAGAAAAAGAGAGGTGCCAAGATAGTGAAAGCACCCAAGAAATACTAAGTGAAAAGGGAAGCAGAGGAACTCTGAACCCTTCTTCCCAACACCCCAAATAAAAGAAAGAAAGCCCACAAGAAGTAATGGGGGACAATAACAGAGACAGAGAGTGAAAGAGGGAGTATAAGGAGTAATGAGGGGGAAAGACAGAGAGAAAGAGAATTTGAGAGAGGGAGTACAAGGGAAACACAGTGCCCGCCCCGCTGCTAGTGCTGTCTGCTGCATGCTCTCAGTGTCAGCTGGCGCACTGGTGGTTAAGCCGGGCGCTGAGAATGCCACGCAGCGGGAGATGAATGACTGTGCTGGCCTCCTCGCCCGTCTCCTCCTCGGGCCTGTCAGGAGGGTAACGCACAGTAACCACTGTCACAGGCTGCGGCCACCACTGCTGCTGCTGCGTCTTAGCTGCTAATCTCCACTGCGAAACCAACCCCAGACCAGGGATGCTCTTCCTGAGGCCCCAGGCTGTCTTACCGGAGGCTTAAAGGCATTGTTGACAAATAGCGTTAAATGGTATAGTGAACTGACATACTGCTCAATCAATTTTTATTACACAGTTTCCTAAAGTATGTGCTTACCCCTGTGTGTGCGTGTGTTTGACTGAGATGTGCAGGTGAATAAGTTTTCTTATGTCAGTGCAGCATGTGTGTGTGTTTACATGCGTGTGCAGGGCAGATTATAAGATTGTATGTACCACTAGGGACACTGGGCATTGCAGCCCATATGTTTATATGCTTGAGCCACCCTGGCACACAGACACTGAACTCTTTCATGACTGAAAACTTGTTGTCTCACCTACAGTTCTCTCTCTCTCTCTCTCTCTCCCTCTCTCTTTCTCACACTTTCTTTCTCAGTATCTTTTCTGTCTGGCATGGCTGCAGGCAACAAAGCAGACAGCAGCACAGTTGAAGGCTTTTAATTACAACTCAGCTCTGGATGAGGAGCGATTGGACCCGCGGCAACATTAAATCACGCGGCTCTCTCCCAGCCACCCAACTCCCCCTTCCCTCTACTCCTGTGCAGGCCAGTATTATCTTGCTTATAAGGCAGCCTTTACATGAGGCAGGAAGGCTGTGGACAGGTATAGCTTCCACATAAAAATATTGCTCTTGGCGGTGCAGTGAAAGCACAAAACCCTCTTTGTGCTTGGCTCCTGCACAGCAGCAGCGGTGGGCGTATAGATGCCGGAGTTGTGTTTGCCCCAACCGGACACAGCGTCTAGGTTCCTGGGTCTCTGCATTGCAGGCACGTCAAAGCAGGCCTATGTGGTGAAAAAGTGAAATATTGTTTAGCGTTGTGAGAAATGTGTCTTTTGAGTGTTGCTGTTTGCTCGAGGGATGAGTAAATATTTTCTGGGGCTGAGGCATTTCAACATATGGGAGTATGCTGTAGATGCTCGAATTGCCAGCTAAGACGATCGACTGACTCTAGTCTATTGCCTGGATTTTGCCTTGAAAGACTCAGACGCTGTCAATGAAAAAAAAATCATCCACAGAGGTATTTTGATCGTCTCCCATTTTTTTTAAAGCCTTGACTTCAAGTGAGAATAAACTGTTCCCAAGATTTATCTTCCAAAAGAACCTTGTCTTTGGGCCTGGGAGTTATTTAGGATTCAGCCCATATGGATGGTTCTAAGAGCTTTTGTGCATTCTAAAAAGGATTCTCCCATAGGAACAAATCTGGAGAACTCAGAAAGAAGGCAGGTCGTGGCTCAATACTCTGCAGTACAACTTTGTATGATGATCAAAATGCAGAGAAAGACACAGAATGAGCAATGGTGAGAAGTTACTTGAAAGAGAATTTGCTAGAATACTAAATTATCAACATAAATGTGACCATAATTAACTAATAAAGCCCATTAAGCATTGACCAGTTATGTATTACACATAATACCACCTAAAAGTGTGCTTTGTGTTTAACAGTATCCATGACTATGGGAAAAAAACACCTCCATCTCCAATCTCCATCTTCCCACTCACATCAAAGGTAGCAGCAATTCTTAGAGCCTGAGGAGCCAGAATGAGTGTAGTAAGTCAGCAAGGACTTTAACGAATTAATTAATTCATTTTCCAATAGACCATGTGTCCTTGCTTGTGCGGTACTGAAAAAAATGACCACGCAATTATGTTCTGATTAGTGTATTTTAAAGCACATTACACATGCGCTGTCAATTGACATGCGCTGTCAATTGTTTTTTTTTTTAAGTAATCGGTTACAGTTTAAATTAGGGTAATGAAATGACTGGAGATTATCTCATTTATAGAAAGACAGGATAGCTTTTAAAAGAAATCATTTAATAAAGCAAAGCCAAGTAATCAATCCCTGTGTCTGCATGGTCTGATGTGTTGAGAAAACATTTCTCTCTCTTTTTCCTAGTTTGTATGAAAACATTAGCCTGGTAAACCAGCCCCTCGTACTTCATTTTATTTTGTACAGAGGGTGTGGCAGTGCTGTATTGAGAAATGATTCTTCCTGGAGGTGTTGACTCTGCTGAAACTGGTTTACCGGGATATGAAAACATGGCTTTGACCCCGCTGCCATAATTTCTTATCTTTCGTAACGGATTTTAATGTGGCAGTGGTCGGGGTAAAGTAGTGTGTGACAGCAGGCTTCAGACATTGCTTTTATGTCCATGTTGTCTGCTTCTCTTCTGTTCACTCCCACAGCTTTGCCCTGATTGCTACGCCTGTGATGTAGCCTTTCTTGTGTGCACAGATGTCCATAATGAAATATTGTCAGGATATCGCCAGGACATTTAATCTATCAGACATGTTTATGGAGCAGGGGGAAGTGCACAGCGAGGTACAGGGGAAGTCATTGTGTGACATCTCTCCCTCTCACCCTTTCTCTTTTTTCTCTCTCTCTCTGTCATGATCTGTTTGCTGTTGTCAGGTTTTTTGTTTTTAATCTTACACTGATTTATTTCCCTTAGTTGTCACCCTCAATATTTCACTTCATCTCTCCCAATGATTACTATAGTAATACATTCTTTGATACATACATACATTCTTCTTTTCTTTTTTAATTACCTTCATGTTTTTTTCTCTCTCTCTTTTTCTCTCTCTCTCTGTGCCCCTGTTTGTCTAATGCATAGCCCCTCAGGTGTCTTGAGGAACAAAGTCAGTCACTTAAGGTGAGAGGTCAGAACCCCCCCCCCCTTCAAGTTTCATGGCACTAGTTTCCAGAGAGGTGAACTGAGGGCAAGACAGCAGAAGAATAGGAAATGAGGAAAGGGCAAACGAAGACAAGATAGGGGAAGACATGAGAAAAACAAGGGAATGAGAGAGGTAGCGTGGCTGGACACTCATTGGCCATAAGAAGCTTTAAAAATGCCTCCAACTGTGCATGGCCCTTAAACAGTGCCTTTTCCATGTTTGGGTATGTGAACTAGGTCTCATGCATATTTAAAATATTAGGCTGTTGCATCACCGGTTTCACAATTGAAGGCAATGACAGAAGGTAGACAATGAGACACTGAAAGAAGCTATGATTGTGTCCTTTGGATTAAATCAAAGTGCTTTGGTTCATGCTTGACATGGCATATGTCACAGCTGTCAACCTACTGTCTATGTGGGTGTAGTCAACAATACAGCACGTCCACCTGATACTCATTATCTCTCTCATTGCTCACAGGTGTCTGAACCCTGCCTACTATGATGTGATATCAATCACAAACAAAACAAGTCAACACTACTGTATATGCAATAGATCATCATCATCATCATCATCATCATCATCGTCATCGCCACCTTCGTGACTCTCTGGTCTCCCCCATCTCTCCTCTCTTCTGAAGAGGGATCAACAGCCCTTGAGAACAAATGCTTTCTTCTGACACATTTCCTCTTTGCAGGTTTCAACACAGATCAAAAGAAATCGCTTTTGCTTGACATCAAAGACTGCGCAAAATCACTCGATAGCTGTTTTGACTTTGGGAAGGGCGAGAAAGAACGTTTTTTTTTGGAAGAAAAAGTGTGGAAATCCCGAGTGCAGGCCCAAGTATGTGCATTATTCGCAGGTCCTTCAAAGGGGGCAATCAAACGTCTGAGGTAAACTTTAACACGGAGCCCACCAAGAAAAAATAGCACTAGCTGGGCACTTACTGCCTTGTTGCCGTCCCCAATTCACAATACAGCCCCCTGGTAGAGGTTACACCATAAACTGTAATTGAGGCTCAGGGGTTGACTTACTCAAAATGACAGAAACAAAAGAACTTAATGACTTGATGCCAATGTAACCGAGAACCAAGGCATATAGGCACACTGTTTGGGCATGTCCCTTTGAGGAGACGTGTATTATCACATTATACCCTTATTATACCCTAGTCTTCTCATTACAGCTTTGCTGCAAACAGCACTAGTATGCGTGAGTGTGACTTACTTTTTGTGTACAACATTATTACACAGTCTTTAAAGATATGTGATATGAGACAGATCATTAAACTATGAGACTAATGTCATGATTTAGTTGTAACCAACACTCATATTAATTGCATGCACACACACACATATATATATGTATATATATATGTGTGCATGCAGACACATATAATGTTATACATTATAATGACTAATTTAATATTATACAATATATTGATATACAATAAGGCTGCTTCGTGTCTATTAGGAATATGGTCTAAGAATCAGGTGGATAGTCAAAACTAAGGACAGACAGTATACAATATATAAATATACAATGTATCAATTGTTTTTCAGACAAACCTTTATTAAAATCTGATTTACAAGTAATAGGCAATAACTAATAATAAAAACAGGACAGCAGTGTCCTAATGGTTAGGGAGTTGGTGTGGAATCAGAGGGTTGCAGGTTCAAATCCTGTACCAGAAGGGAAAAAAAAGACAAAAAAAATGATGGAGAGTGAATAACCAGCACTCTCCTACACCTACATCCACAGCTGATATGTCCTTGAGCAACGGACCTAACCCCACATTGCTTCAGGGGGACTGTTCCTGTACTTACTGTAAGTCACTTTGGATAAGAGCATCAGCTAAATGCAATGTAATGAAAAATACGTAATTGTATTGTGTAATCAATGTTATGTGAATGTAGTCTTTCTCCAAATAAGCTTAATTCTGATGTTGTTTGATTAACCCTAAATGGATGGTATGGTAAACTTTTATCTCTCCATCTATTTATAATAACTTGTCTTACTTTTACTCTACCGACAACTAATACAGCATTTATTTGGCCACACAAACAACATGGATACAGACAACATGGTTCTATAAGGTACAATAAGGTACATGTGCAAAGATTTTGATTGTATTTTTGACCTCGGGCCAAGTGCTCTAGTGTGCTATGAATAGTAGTTGAAACCTTGTTGACAGAATGATTAAAGTATGATTGGTGATATCTAGACGAAAGATTCTCAACAGTGGCCACCAGTTGACATTTACATAATGTCAACTGCTGCTAGGTGGAATTCAAAATTTGTTAAAATATCTATTTTTGGATCACTGATACCACAGTTATGCAATCTATAGACAAGGGCCCACATGGTCAGGCTCCATATAATTCCTTAATTATTAGCACAACTCTTTAGCCAGGTGGATGAACCAATTGGTAAATGCATCTGTTTTAAGTACTCAGGTGAAACCAACTTTTACTTTCTGAAGCTGGTGTCTTTCACCTCACTACTTTTTGTTCATATGACATACATTATTATTAGATTATGTATATATAATACCAATACAATTGTGATAAACTGATACACAGTTTACCACTACTTCTCTTCTTCCTCCTACACCAATAAATGTTGGTTGTGCATATCTGTCTGTCTATCTGTCTGTCTGTCTCTCTCTCTCTCTCTCTCTCTCAGACACACTTTTTCAATTTAAATGTCAAAAGTGCTTGACAAATAATTAGACATTTGTATTGCCAAAGCAGTGGATACATACATAGATGGAGCATAGCAACCCCCCCCCCCCCCCCCCCCCCACCCCCATCAATCTGTCTGTCTGTCTCTCTTTCGCTCTGTCTTTCTCAACTCTCTCCTTTCCTGCAGGCCATGGTCAGGCCAGGGGTAATGTGATGGTGGGAAGCATCAGTGCATCGTTACCTCCCTGTCTGATAGGCAGGCCATGGCCACGGCTATTGCAGCTGACTGAAGGCTTTCACTGTCTCAAGGCTTCATGGGCAATGCCACCAAAGTCCACAATGGGCCATGGAGATGGAGCCCCATCTATGTAAATGACACATCATCAGTAAGACACTTGAATGCTGGACCTTTCAAGTTCTTTGGTTCTGTTCACTGAATCATACAGTTAATAATACAGTTATGATGGAACAGCAAGTGGACTGCTTGAGCTGCTGGTTCTTTAAGAGTCTGTGTCCATGTAGCCTGAAGGCACAGATAAACTGTGCATGCTTTGACCAACTTAAAATCAGAATCATCAGAAATACATTATTTGTGGGGTATAAAGACAGTGTTGGAGACGATGCAGAAATTAGCTGTGAATTCACAAATTGGATTTCTCAGGATAGTTCAGCTTGTGGATAAACATGTATAGCCTACCATTTGATTCTGTAAGTTTTATTTCATTTTAATAAATACATGGTTTACCATTTATGTGGTAAGTTATAGGTTTGTGAGCTACAAGATCAAAAATAGTTTCGAAGAGAGCGTGCTGAGCAGTATATGAACATTGAAATTTGATGTAAATTTAAAGTTAATTTTCTCACAAACTGTTTATTGCAGCGAGTGGTGACATGCGCCATTGGAAAGCTTATGCTGTGCACTTCTGCGCAATATATGAGAAGATATGGCTATAAGTGAAGTAAAATAATTAGCCCAAAAAAATCATGATGTTTTGACACAGCAGGATTTGGTTCTTCCGGGGAAAGAGTTGAGGCAGGGGTGCTCATTGTCAAAAACCAAACTATCTTAAGTACTCTGTGCCAAACTTGCAGGCTGTGTACTTTGAACTCACATGTTCATGCTTTCTGTGTAGTACTTTGATGGTAATTTTTCAAGTAATTAAAGAGGTCTGTTGTATTAGCTATCTATAGCCTAACCAAACAGCATCACAATGTGTAACTTTTTTGTCAACAATGACATTAGCTTCAGGGAATAACTACTAAGGCATGTCCAGCATCACTTTTGCTGCCCTTTTTTTGTCATTCAGCTCTTTATCTACTGGCAACATTTATGCCTACATCAAATAGTTTTATGGTCTGGTCATGACACCGAAGACCCACCTTTTGCAACCAACTGCCAAACATTCCTGTCCTACCGCAAGTGAATATCAAGTGATGCCACAGTTATGAGTGCACATCCTTGTCTAGCCTGCTGTGAGAGGGAATGTTACTGAGAGGCAAAGTTAATGAACTTTGATCCATCCGCATATACCAAACCTCCAACTTAAATCCTGGAGGGTTAGTCATGTCTTGTTATGGACATAGTTTTGTTTACTGAAGTGTGTGTGCATGTGTGTTCGTCTTTGTATGTGTATGTGTGTGTGTGTGTGTGTGTGTGTGTGTGTGTGTGCATGCATGTGTGTGTCAGAGAGAGAAAGGGAGAGAGTGGAGAAAGAAACGACTGTTCTTTTCTTTAAGCTCTACTAATGGGAGGCTCAGTGAACATATCTGGGCCCTGATTGCAGACAGGACCGCAGACTCCATCGGCAGTAATTGGTCCTCAGTCGCTGGATCAGTGTTGTGTCTGTGCAATGCTCTGCAATCATCTCTCATTGTGTTCCTCTGAAGACATATTCCATGCAGCCGCAGAGACAGTGACAGCAAGGGGAGAGATGGCACCCCGGAATAAAAACGTCACAGAGAGAGGAAGAAAACGAGCTCTCCTCTCTGTCTAAGAAAAGGTAGACGGGGGGAAACATTGAAGACTGAATGAGTGATGAAAGAGCAGGAAAGAGAGAGGAGAAGTGGAGAGGGAATGGGATGTCTGAGACAAGGCGAAAGATGGACTTTCTTGCGTAGATATAGAACAGTTGGTTATGCTTATGTTGTTTACCAGACACCACAGACTGTCCTCCTGTTAGGGGTTGGGGTTTGGGGGTGGTGGTGGTGGTGGGGGGGTGGGGGGTGGTGATGGTGTTTTTGGTTAAGTTTCTTCTCTTCTTTCTTTTTCTCATTCTTGTCAAAGTGAATTTATCCAAAGGGATGCTTTGGTGGAGTGAATTGGTGGGTGGTGTAGTGGGTTCAGCATATGTTTGAGGGGGACACAGTATAACCATTTCTCTCTCTCTCTCTTCGTGTTCGGGTTCACTTCCATTGTTTTTACACAAAGGAGACCAACACGGTGACTTAGCAACACACGTGAGAAGGACAAGGCGAATTTTCACCATTTGTCTGCAGCACATTTCTAGCGCTTGGGGGCAAATTGAGTTCACGGAGATGGGCAACGGGAAACAGACCCCGAGAAGGCTGAGCTAAATTGCATTAGCTGGAGAAGCGACAAAGAATAAGCTTTTGTGCTCCGCTTGTGCCGCTCTCTCAAAACCGCTGGCCGATTCGAAAGTTCTGGGGGAACAATGGGAGTCCTTTAGAAGCTGATTTTTACCACTTCAGCACTGTGTGTTGATATTTCTCCCTCTGAATTGCTCTTATTTTCTCTCAAGGCACGCACATATCCCAGATCACCCTCAATCTTGATTTGATTGTTCTTTCTTTCTTTCTTTCTTTCTTTCTTTCTTTCTTTCTTTCTTTCTTTCCCAACTTGCTCTCTTGCCACATCCAGGAAATTGATCCTTTTCCCTGCTGCGTCTGAGGTTAGATTTTGAAATCATAGTCTGCTTATGTTTGGGGATTAATTTCATTTCCTGATGGCTTTAAGGCAGAATGGGTGGAGGGAGGAACGAGGCACCGTCACTGGTTTACCAACCTCTGTCTGTCCTGACTAGCATCCAGACACAATGCAGGCTCCCTTGGTCCAGCAGCAGACAAGCACGTCCACTGCAAATGGTCATCCTGAGCTCTGATTTATTGCCGTTTTGTTTACCCACTTGTGTGGAAATAAATAAATAAATAGAGTGCCGCAATAAATAATTTCAGAAGGCTGTTGCACAAGAGAGCAGCACCAATGGGGCTCTCTGGAGTCTCTGGAGATGCCACCCCTCACCACACACACAAACAAACACACACACTCACACATACGCCCACACACACTCACATACACAGAAAAACAAACACACACAACACACACACTCACATACACAGAAACACAAACATGCCCAACACACACACGCATATACACACAAGAGCGCGCACACACAAACATATAAACACAAGTGCACACACAAATTCACATACACACTTGTCCCCTTCACCCTCTATTTCTCCATCACATGTTCTGCCCCCCCCCCCCCCTTTCACAATGTTTTCTTTCATGAGAAGTCGATTTATGGTTTCTGAAATGAGGGGTGGTTTGCTATGGCCTCCGCTCTCTTGCCATTACTTCATGTTGAAATATAATTGGAGCTGGTGGTGAAGCAGGGGGGGATTAAAGGCCCCGAGTTTTAGCATGGGCTCAGCCCCACATTTCCGCCAGAGTGGACCTTTCACTCCCGCCCACCACCACCAACCCCACCCCTTTCACTGACACACTCACAAACCCACCCACACACACACACAGCCACACAACCCCCCCACCACACACACTGACACACATTTCTAAGTAGAAGCACAAACTCACGTACTGTATACAACCACACACACACACACACACAACCCGCCCCCCCACCAACACACACACACTGACACACATTTTTATGCAGAAGCACAAACTTATGTATACAAGCACATACACACAAACGCACTCTACACCCACCCGTCCGCTCGCCTCATGTGAAGGGCTCACTGATGCAACCAGACGGCCTAATTGTGGTGCAGCGGATGGCAGATGCCATTTCTGGGAACGCTTGTGTTCTGGTGGCTCAGAGACGTCCGTTGTATTTACACGAGCCGTGAGTCGCCAGAGCCTGGCTGGGACTCAACTCTTTTTTTTTCTTTTTTGCCCCCTCTTCTCTCTTTCTTTCTCCTCTCTTTTGCTTTCCTCCAGGGGAAATGACACAGTGGTATTGGTGTGGAAAGTAATGGCTTTTATATTTCCTTGGAAACTCTAGTCATTGTAATTTAGCGGTTGAAGCTGGAAAGAAGCAGAGAAGACCGTCTGTCCGTCTTGCTTGTTTGTTCTCAAGAAGGATTAAAAGAGGCTTGTTCGTCTTTCATATTTTTTTGTTGAGATGTCTGGCTGGAATGGCCCAAAAAGACATTATGAAAAACACACAGACAGACAGACACAGACACACACTCACTCACTTACTCACACTCACACACACACACACCAGGGGCGATTCCTTTAAGACAACAAGGGAAGCTCAACTTCCTCTAACATTTCAATAAATGGTCAAATATGCAAGGTTGAATTTACATTAAATTGGGATTGACATTATGTTTAAAACTAGAAGCATCCTAGAAATATGTTTAACTTCATAGCTAAGTCTTGATAACTCTGTTTATTAATGTCGGGTCCGACGCGATTTTCCGAGGGTTTTGAATGCACAGCACAGCGGGACACCCCATTGAAGCTGAACGTCTGATGCACTTTTTTTCAATGCAGTAAAGCCATGTGTTCATTGGATAAATGCTGAAAATCGTCATTTCCTCGGACGCTCAGCGTCTCTGGGGGTGAATGGAAAATGAGATGGGCGGGGGCGGGCCAAGACGCTAGGCTTACACATTATAATTGGTGGAACTGTCTAAAAGACTAGCAGCTACACCCCTTTTGATTGGCAGGCAAACAAACATCGGAGTAAAGTAGAATTCAGTCGCTAGCGGATTTCCCAAAGACAAGTGGTGAGAGAACGTGTTGTCCGTCCAGAGTGCTTGTTATTTACACATTGCACATATTATATTCTAAATAAAACATACCAGTCAGCACAAAGTTATTGAGTTTTTTGTCTAAGTTTCATTAGTTCGTTCACAATCATATTGTTCAAATTAGTCAAGTTGTTAAGGAAACTAGCCCGCTAGTTAGCGTGCTAGCCCAATACAATGGCTACTGCTAATATTGTTGACAATTTTGGCAAACCCATTCGATAGTCTTCCGTATGAGGAGAGACTAGAAATTAAACAGCAGGACAGACCAACACCCAAGACTGATTTGGCCCACAAAAACTGGTGAAAGTAACTGTTTTTTTTCCTTCAACTTTCCTGGTATGACGAGATGAACTGTCTAATTGGATGTGCTGTGACAAACAGAATGTACTGTTGGCCATGCCTCTTGATAAAGCTGTGTCAGGGATATGAAGTTTTAGTCAAATGTAGGTTTTACGGACCTGAATAACTTTGACAGGGCATACAAAAAGGCATGAAAAAAGCAATGGCATTTCCTGCAAAAGGAGCGCAGGGCAGAATTTATACACAATAACGTGTATTTCTAATGGTTCTGTTATATATTTCTGTTCATGTTCTGTTCAGTTCTGGTATTGTTGTATACAGATACAGTTTGGGTGTGTGTTACTCCTGAAAATCATTTTCATGTGTGTGTTACTGTAGTTCTGTGGCATGGCTGTGGTTGACAACAGTCTCAATTAACATTTTTTTTTCTTAATAACGGCCAGGCTCCAATAGGATAAAAAAAAAAAAATATATATATATATATATATATATATATATATATATAATAATGTACACCTAAAATGTGCTTCCCCTATTTGAAAGACCAGCAGCCGCCACTGACACACACACATTATGATTTGGCACTTGTACACTAGAGACGGTTGATATACTCTAATATACTTTAGCAGAAAAACAAGTAGGTGGGGAAAGATCATAAAGTTCTGACACTTTTTAATGTACAACTGATTTTATGTAACGCTTGGCTCCAGTGCTCAGTGTATGTTGGGGGCCAAGTTTAGCAAATGGCTTTCTTTCGCATGCAGTGCTAAGACTTCATCTGGATGATTTTGATGGAACGAGTGGGCACTGGTGGTCATTGTAGCTGTCATCTTAAGCAATAAGTCATGCTGTTGTCTTTGGACGGATTGAGAACACTGGCATGTGCTGATGCCATTTAGAGGCTTTTAGTCTTTACGATTTCAAAATGTCATGTGTGATGCAACACTGTGTTTGATTTTAACGAGAGAACGAAGGAGCATTGAGGAGAGTGAGTTGTTTTTCACTCACCTTTCCACAGTCAGACTATCGGTCTTTGGTCTTTCATCAGTGGGATGTGAACAGATACACACGTGTAAGAACACTTGTGCATGCACAGACACACACACACACACACAGATTCATATAGGTTTCTGTCTGAATCTATTAAATCTCCCTCTCAGGCCATGGTTTAATCAGCTCCCTGTAGTCCCACACCACACACACACACACACCTCCTGAAATAATAATACCTGTCACCCCATTTTAGAGAGATCAACACTGTCTTACTCTGTCCCTTGAGTTTTTCTCCTCTCTGTCTCTCTCCTCCCTTTGTCTTGCTTTTTATATTCTCCTCTCTTCTCCTTCCTCTTCACTCATTACTCTTTCTTTTCTTCCCTTTCTCTCTTCCTTCTTACCACCCTCTCCCTCTGTCTCAATATGTCTGTCTGTCTATCTCTCTCTCTCATTTCCTCTTTCTTTCAGTCTTGCAGGAGGTGAGGCGATGTCACCGGGGCCTGAAAGCGTAAATCACTATCTGAAACACGGATTTGGGAGGCAGATCAAGAGGCTCATCTGGTTTGAGGATTTGCAGACAGAAGCCTGCCCCCCTCCGACTCCCCCCTACTCTTCGCTAATACCTGTATCTAATAGTCCTACTGAGGCCATCTCCTTGCATTCAGAGGCATAAAATATTCATGTCATCCGAGGGGGAGCGGAGCAAGGTGCGAGCAAGAGATGATATCAAAGGCTTAGAGTTGCAGAGATCTCTTTTGTAATGATGTACCTCTGAGCAGAGATGAGACATAAAGATCAGAGATTAATGAAACAGTACAATGGCCATGCGGTTATGTGGGGTTACACATTGATACACATAGACACACAAACACGGTGCATGCAAATACAAACATGCATAGTCTCTCTTACACATGCACGCACTGACACTTATTTTAATGCCATTTTTTATTTAACCTTAAGGAAATCTTATAAAGAAGCAACCCTAATATTGGATATGCAATTTATATGCAAGGAGAAGGCCAGGCATGAGCATAATACACACACTGAGCCTCCATTCCCAAACACAGAGCTGTCAGCCAGCTGAATTTCATCCCTATACTGCAGCACACTACCCTTTACACACGCATACACACACACCACCTCCACCCTACCATCATCAAAACCACCACTAACGCATGGTTATCATACAACATTGTCTTGCTTTTAAACGCTCACTCAACATATCTTGCAGGCAAACAAACTGTGGCATTTCCACGGGGCAAAAAAGGCATTTTCTTTTTAGTTTCTGACCCTCCCCCCTCACCCTCCACTGTGCCCCTTTCTTCCTGTCTCTCTCTCTCTCTCTCTTTCTCTTAAAGTCTGTGTCCCTTTGACCCTTTAACATGACAGAGAGAAGCACACCACAAAAGGGGGGGAAAACGCACAAACAACATATATCGTCTGCTTTGCTCAAGCTCATATACAAAGACTATCTAATGTGACTTTATAACTAATTCATCAAATAATTGCATGGCATAATGCAATCCCCCTTGGAGCAGGATAATGTATGGGTATGAAAAGAGATTAATTATCCTGTTTAAAGGGCCTCTCCTTTCTTTTCCACATAATGCAATCTGCTGTCTATTCTGTAAATGTTTATTTAATAATGTAAATATATGGCATTTAGGAGAATAGACTGTGCATTGTTTCTACGAGTGGTTCCATATGTTGACGGGGAGCAAAAAGCAGCCTGGTAATACTGAGGCATTGTTCTTCAGCATGTGTGTGAGATTAATTTCACATCTTCAACCGGCATGGCGGAGTGTTTTATGTCTGCCAAGTGAATTCAATCAGTGTGCGTGTTGGTTTTTATCTGCCACTGCCATTGTGGGTATTGAAGTTGGTTTCACATTGTGCTGCTATCTCCATCTGCCTTGTTGTTGAGCCTCTGAGGATGATTCCATTTGTTGGAAGGCTTTGTGATCCAAGGCCATCATGTCCTGTGTGGTTCTTTGTTAAAATAGGATGGTCACCGTGATTCCTGAGTAACTTCCCAAGATGTCGATTCTAACTATACCTGTGTGTAGGTATGACTATTGGGATTGGTTATTCAGTGATTTGGGTACTGTCTGTCACATGTAAAATCAATGTGGGTTCTTCTCCAATGGCTTTTAAGAAATACATTTTACATTACATTTAGCAGACACTTTTCTCCAAAGTTACTTGCAAAAGGAGGACATAAACAAGCTAACAGGCGTGTAGAGAAACACAGGCTAAACTAAGGCATAGCAAAGTTAGAACAGCCTAGGGTTCACACAAGGAGGGGACACACACAGAGATAGATGTGCCTTGAGTGCTGAGTCTCATTTCTGTCTTATCCCCCCTGTTTCTGCACGTTCAAGAGAGGGGAAGGGTTGTCTTGACTCTCATTTTTATTAAGGGCTAGGGCCAAGATGTAGGGCTACTTAGCCCTTGAAACGAAGTCAGCTGACAACCACACTTAGGGCCTGTTTACACGAGAACGCTTACGGGTAAAAACGCTTACGGGGAAAAGTTGAATACGCTCCGCCGTAGCGTTTCCGTCTAAACGGCCCAAGACGCAAAACTCTGGTCAGATCAGCTCATGCTGTGTACATGTTTACGTCACATACATGAGGCAGTACAGGGAAACATAGATCCATGCGATTTCCATGCGTCGGACCTTCAAGCTGCTGTAGTAGCTCTAATAAACTTGCAAGAGGCATTCCAGCAAATGTACAGAATTTGTATATATACTATTACTGAACAGAGGAGGATCTGCAACCACCTCTGTCAAATTCTGGATGCACTGGTTCTTTGCAGGCGAGCCAGACTGCTATGGACGAGACCTGGGAGAATGTCTACCTAGCCCAGTGTTGTATAAAGTACTGGAAAATCACACTCAAGTAAAAGTATAGGTACCTCTTCAAAAAATTACTTTGGTAAAAGTCGAAGTCACTGACTGAAATGTTACTTGAGTTAAAGTCTTAAAGTATCAGAATTTTTTTGTACTTAAGTATGACAAGTAATGTAAAAATAAATGTACTCAAGTAATGTAATTAAAAGTACAAGTAAAAGTTAATTACAGGCAAAGGCAGTCTGAATTTGTAATATTTTGGTGAACTGTGAAGGTCATTTGACACCTATGGTTAATCTTAAATAACAAGCAATTACACTGCTGAAAATGCACACATGACCAATTGCTGTCATTAAAAACAAAAGTGGAGAGAAAACTGAATGTTATGTGGCATCTGAAGATGGAGACCACAGTTTGAAACCTTTTTTTTTCATAAACCTTTGTTTTTTAAAATAAGATTGTCAGTGCTGAAAATGAGGCGTACATCACACCATTAAGAAAAAATAACAAAACACTGCTGTCTCCGTCTCCTCTTCCATCAGGACTGAGTGCGGAGCTAGCTTACTGCGTGAAGCCAACAGGTGTAGCTTATTGGTTGTCATGCGCAAGTGGCAATTGCGAACAAGCCAGCTTGACTTTATGTATGTACTGTATGTATGTATGTATGTATGTATGTATGTATGTATGTATGTATGTATGTATGTATGGCAGTTAGTTTTTTTTTTTTTTTTTTGGTAACGAGTAACTAAACGACACATTTAAAATGTATCGGAGTAAAAGTATGCAATTAGGTTCGGAAATATAGTGAAGTAAAAGTAAAAGTTATCAATTTTTTTTCAACTCAAGTAAAGTACAAAGTCTTCCAAAATGTACTTAAGTACAGTACTGAAGTATTATTACTTCGTTACTATACAACACTGACCTAGCCGCCTGACATGCATACCCCCATCGAATTCCACACACTTTTGCGTCATCGTATGCACGCAGATTTCCTCCCGAAAACGCTCGTCTAAACGTGGAATAAAAAGTGAAGACGCGACGCCACTTTTGCGTCTTCTGTTCAGACCGTCATCGTGTAAACATAGCCTTAAAAGCGAGGGGTATCAAAAATTCTCAGGCATTAGGTGCCAGTGTAACGGCTTGGACTGTGATCAGCTTGACTGGTGATGTTTGCCTAATTTCACTGAATATCCATGAAGCCCCCGCCTAGGCTACAACACACCCCCGGATCACCATATGCATGAAGCATGTGCCTGAGACAACAGTACAAAGTTTCGCCGAATAAAGAGTATGTCGGCAACGAAAGTGCAATGAACGACCACACCAGTGTCATCTACACACAATAAAAACATGTTGCATGAACAGTAACAAAATTCACACACATTTAAAATTGTCGTCCGAGAGAGGGCTCGAACCAAAGAAATGACATCGCTAGAGCCAACACCAATGCCAGGCTGAGCTCGATCCTGCTACGCCACGGATCGCAGAGTCAGCCGTTTTCCTGATTGGTACATATCTAACACTGACCTAATTTGACACAAGTTAACATAGGCGAAAATATAAACTCCCATGTTAACTGGTGATATCACAAGTTAACATGGGCGTTCGCAAGTTAACATAAGCAAACGCTGCGGCTTGTTCAGGCCTTCAAAGCGGCCCATATTGTCCAAACAATGAAAATGCAATTAACGATCACTCCAGTCTTAACCACACACAATAAAAACATGCTGCATGAACAGTAACAAAATTCACACACATTTAAAAGTGGTTTACGGGAGGGGGTTAGAACCAAACAGAGGAGTTCACGACAACCAACAGTGCTAGTTTGAGTTCCATCCTACTACGCCACAAATCGCTGGGATTGTCATCTTTCTGACTGGTACATATCTAACACTGACCTCATTTGACACCAGTGAACATAGGTAAAAACATAAACGCCCATATTAACTGGTGATATCACAATTAAATAAGCAAACGCTGCTCATTCAAGCCTTGAAAACAGCTCATTCTTTCAGAACAATTAAAATCTAATGAACGACTACTCCAGTCTTATCCACAAACAATAAGAAATACATGCTGCATAAACAGTAACAGAATTCATATGAAATCAGAATAAATGATCCGAAGAAGATTCAAACTAGAAACACAAAGCTACCACGCAGTTTACTATGTACGAGACCTGTGTTCGTTCCTGCTGCGCCACGAGCTACCGACAAAGCCGCATGTCTCACTATAATATACTGCAATACTGACTTCAATTGACACAGATTGACATACTGTGAAAATATCCCTTTTCACAAACTGTCATGAATATTGTCATACTGAAGTATTACTCTTTGTATTTCTTTTGCATTATAACTTCAAGACCTTGGCAAAAGTGTCCTTGCTGATGACGTCAAACAAACCTAAATGGTGACTGTAGTAGCCGTTTGTCAAATTTAAACTCAAAATGAACATCACCAAACTACATGAAAAGACTACTTTCTTGCACCCCGATAATGAGATGTACTCAGGCAGACACTGAATGCCCGTGCTGAATTGCTGTGTTGTAGAGTTTTGCCTACATATTGTAGGATTTCGGAATATGCTTGGAGGAAAATGTCCTGCATGTCAGGTTCTTCGGCATGTAGTGTTCGTTGGAATTCCCCAGTGTACACAAGGTGTTTGCTCGTCTACATGGCTTTAAACGTTTAGTTTTGTGCTAAAAACCAAGGTTCATTAGGCCTGCATATGGGAAGAATGAACCTTGGATTCACAGCATTTGCTATATGTTGGCTTGCATATCACCAGTTAACATGGTTGTACTATATAGTATGTTAACTTGTGTCAAATGACGTCATCATTGCTATATATATTGGTGACACAGACACTAACGGTGGGTGGTTGTGGTACAGCGCGATATCCAGTGGCTCAGCATTATTGATGAGTCGGTCTACTGTTTGTGACTGTGGTTCGAATCCTCTGGGACTCCCAGACAATGTCATCTTGGGTTGGCAATTATTCTCTTTTGTTTCTTATTTTGTGTGGATGAGACTGACGAGGACGTCAGTGGAACATTCACTAGCACAGTCGCAAAACATTGTTTTTTTCTAAGATCCAATGTCAGATGACTGATCCTCAGTTTACAGCAGAATTGTCTGTCAACATGCATGAATACAGTAGACATGACGTACGTGTCGGGTTGATACAACCGACAGATGAATACACCAACCCATACAAGTTGCGTCGTGGGCAGGCAGATGTAGTGTAAGTAGGCCTGCGCTATTATCAATCTAGCAAGGGGCTATTTTCTGAAATTATGCTAAAATTGACACCATAAATCATGCGACGGCTAGTGAGTTTCTGTCGCACAGGAGAAAATTTACCGTACTGGTTGGATAACAAGCTGTAGCCACAGTCATGCTCGTTTACTTTTCTATTCATGTTGGGGAAACATTTACATCACTATTTCCCGAAAAATAAGCGTAGAACTTGGTATTTGTTTGTAAGCAGAATCGCTATCTTTATGGATTTTACTATTCGATGCAAGTGAATTGAGAAAGACTGCTAAGCTAAGCTACACGCTATAGCTTGTAGTTTACATGCTAACTAGCTAGCTCCCTTGACATGCTGGCTTGCAAGACTGCCTGGAACCAAAGTTAGTTGACGAAGAATCAAGTCCCCACATACAATATTAGCCCCCCATTCCACTAACTGATTGCAGCTATAACGGTAGAAGAATGCTTATTAAGAAAATTATCTTACGCTGTATGATTTGTGATTGAGCATCTACCACTCAATTTATAGTATTTGGGTTCGCTGGCCGACGTGACCGTACGTCACCCCCCGCTTGCGCAGTTGCCTGGTGACCAATTAAAAATCTCAAAATCGTGCTTCAACGGCTCCCATTGAAAACGACGCCATCCCTCAGTCCATTCTCTTCTACTGTCTATGATTAAAACTCCTCAAAGGTCCACCTCAAACGCTGGCAGTGCAGGTTCATATAGTTTATTGTTCATAAAAAATAGTTAGCCTTCACAACAACGAGCCTACGTGTTTTGATTTGAAGGCTTGGATTCGCAGCGTTTGCTGATGTTAACCATATGGTGCGTTCCAGACCCAATCCAAACCAGTAGGATGTGGTACTTATCCAACATTCTACGAGGAAAAATGCTCTGGAATGCCCGTCAAAGTGGGACCTACTAGCGAAGTCGGGGGTCCTCGCCCTACTCCCACCTGAACAAATTGAAGTCGGAGGAAAATGGCGGCGCCCAGCGATGTCCGTATTGTGACCAGTAACGTCAAAGATTTGCCTGAAACTTCATTTCTGTGTGTCTAGGGTTGCATTACACACCTTGATTATAATTCATTATAATCACCACTATACTTTTTCAACAAGAATTGTATCGCATACTGTTTCAGTCGTTAGATGTGTTGCTTGGCAACCGATGACAGGAGCTAGCCCAATGTTTCACTCTGTTAGATATTCATTCATCCGTGCTATTTACTAAAATTTTACTTTGGCCTCTTCCATCTCAGTGGTGTACGCGTGTATAAAATGCTGTTGAAGGTCTAAAAACCGCTTTATAAATAGAAGCACGGTCATTTTGTCACGGTGGTCGTCCATGTTTTCTAAAACCTCCCACTTTAACGGTTTGGAACGCTTTGAAGTGGGCACGGGGAAAATCCAGGTTGGATTAATCCCACATCCTACTTCATTTTACGGGTCTGGAACGCACCAATAGACTGTATGATGTTAACTTGTGAACGCCCATGTTAACCTGTGATATCACCAGTTAACATGGGCGTTTATGTTTTCGCCTATGTTAACTTGTGTTAAATGAGGTCAGTGTTACAATATGTACCAGTCAGAAAGACGCTAGGCTCGGCGATTCGTGGCGTAATAGGATGGGACTCGAGCTAGCACCAATGTTGGCTCTAGTGATCTCATTTCTTTGGTTCGAGCCCTCTCTCCGACAACAATTTTAAATGTGTGTGAATTTTTTTTACTGTTCATGCAACATGTTTTTATTGTGTGTAGATGACACTGGTGTGGTCGTTCATTGCACTTTCGTTGCCGACATACTCTTTATTCGGCGAAACTTTGTACCGTTGTCTCAGGCACATGCTTCATGCATATGGTGATCCGGGGGCGGGGGCGTGTTGTAGCCTAGGCGGGGGGCTTCATGGATATTCAGTGAAATTAGGCAAACATCACCAGTCAAGCTGATCACAGTCCAAGCCGTTACACCAGCATCAGCATAGCTAAGCCTGCGTCATGTCGAGCCACGAAACCGTTGCACTCAGCAGTTATAATTATCACTTAACAGTATAACATGATTAACAATTATGAAAGTCATGTTCTATGATACTTTTAGTGAAATGTTATAGAGATTTAAATTGTAATGTTTGTTTAGCCGATGTTATAGTGACATGATTGAACCCGTAAGCAGTTGTATGTATGAGGGGCCGTTCAAGACATTATTCATTCTGCCCCTCTCACATACATATATTCTCACTCTCACATACATACATAGTTTGCACTCATATACATACATTTGTAACACTGACATACATATATTCTCCTCTCACATACATACATTCTCCTTTCACATATGCTCATTTTTTACACTCACATACATACATGCTCTACACACACACATACATTCTCATTTCACACACATACATATTTTGCATTCACATACATACATTCTCCTTTTACATACATACATTCTTCTCTCACATGCATACATTCTCCTCTCACATACATACATTCTCCTCTCACATGCATACATTCTCCTCGCACATGCATACATTCTCCTCGCACATGCATACATTCTCCTCTCAGATACATACATTCTTCTCTCACTCTTACCACCACCCTCCCCCTCCCCCTCCCACCACCCTACCCTAACACCACCCTCCCCCTCCCCAGTATTAAGCAAAAAAAAAATCCTAATGTCATCTACATTGGCACTTACCAACAAAAAAAGGAAAAGAAACACTTGAAAAGTGCCACTGAAGGCTCTGAATGACCTCATACTGAGCAGCAAATGAACCAAAGTAGGAACAGTAAAAAATATCCAGTAGATCTCTCAAGAGGGTCTAGCTGCAGACCCATGGAGGAGTGGAGCTCCACCGGAACACGTCAGCTCCACAGGAAATACGTAGCTCCACTCCACTCAAACTAGGAAGTAGTTTTGTTGATGTTTGATAACAACGTTGCAGGAATTATCGAAGTTTTTGCTGCAGTTGTACTTGTTGAATGTCTTTATAAACCGCACGACTTTGACTTACGTACTGTTGTGGGTCTATGTGACGAGAAATATTTTAACATTAGCCTTCTTTGATACGATAATGTGATATTTGTACTTGGTGACATGTTAATAAAGTGTTTAAAGGACGAAAACTATGTATTGTGTATACACATGCATACATTTCAGTTCTCTGTTGAACCTGTAAACATGCCTTTGAAGCTGCGTTGGTGTGAGGATTAGCGTTAAATGTATGGCAATTATATGGGGGGCAAGAGAGAGTATGTGTGTGATCTTTAGTGCCGTGTAGTACTTTTGCAGACATAGGCTTCATCAACAGATGACCTCTGTCTCTCTCATCAAGTCATTTGGTCATTACAGTTTTTCTCAGTTGCTTTGGTGCTTTTCTCAGATCAGAATGTAAACTCTCATAACTATTAGTTCAATCTCCACAACATTTAGTCATTTGTGCACCTCATAGTAGCAATTTCTCCTTCCTGTGAACAAATTGCAAATGCTTTTGGACATGTGTCAGTTGCTTTTATACAATACAATGTTGTTTTTTAACATTATCATTTGCTTATGTCATGTCAGTCAAAATGAACTATACTTATGGGTGCTGAATAGTCATTCCCAATAAAATTAATAGTCTTAGTTTTATTGCTTGAGTCATTACATACAAAATTGTTGACCTAGTTATCAAATTGTTTTTTTACTGGAAATGTCTCCTAAATTGGAAGAGGGTCCCTTTTTACCCTGTAGCAAGAGAAAGCCATTTGTGCAATGGTGATTGCAAACATTGCAATAAGTTTGAAAAAAAACAAAACAAATCAAAGCGCTGTCATAGAGGATAACAATGTATTTGTCAATATTGAATCTGTGTCAATTGCAACAATTGACAGAGTGCTCAGCGAAATGAAATGTGCATGAAACAATTGTACAAAGTGCCATTTTGAAGGGAACAATGAAATGCAGAGGGTGGATTTGCCACTCCAGGAGATACTTTCCTTGCTGCATTGCAAGGGATGATACACATTGTGATGTAGATGAAAATATGTGGCCAAACAGACAGGAACATCTGAATGTGCCAGAATGATTTACCTATTTTCAGTTACAATACATACTGTAATGCTGTTCACATTTGTGCACAGCTCTACCAAATCAGAATCAGAATCAGCTTTATTGGCCAAGTATACTTACGTATACAAGGAATTTGACTCCGGCAGATGTTAGCTCTCTATACACATAACACAGAACATAATACAATACAATAAATACAATAGACTAAACAAGTATGTGTACTTGTATTGCACAGTAGGGACAACAATATACATACAGGCACCCAATATGGGCAATGATGTACAAGTAGGCACATGGTATCACAGTGGGTTAAACAACCGGTATGACAATATACCAATAAGGCATAAAGTTTGGCCACTAAAAAAAAAAAAGAGTCTTGAGTTGCTGGGCAGGGGACACCTAGGCAAGTCTTTACTTGTGTCATGTGCAAGAGAAGCGCTGGGAGGGGGGGAATACAAGGGCATAACAGTAAGCATATACACATATGTGCATGTATGTATGTATGCATGTGTAGCAAAAGGGCGTTTCTTATGTTTGTTCTAAATATGTAAGTGCCTGTAGTGTAAAATGACTGTACAGGTAGTGTATAGTGCATTTTCAGGTAGTGTCAATGAGTTCTAAACTTCTTTGCATTGGAAAACAAAGACAGAAGTAACTGTCATAATGAAAACATGCCAAAGCCATTTGACTGTCTTGTTCATAAATAATGGTGTCAAGACTTCACTTAAACATCAAAACAAGTATGGGGCAGGGCAAGAGCCCAGTCTAGTCCAGCCCTCCATCATTAATAAAACAGTCCCAGCTACAGTAGCCAGGATAGTCCTCTGTGGAGTAAAACCCCTGGAGGACTCCCCGCTGACCATTTCCTTTGTAGCCAGCCCCGCAGTCTTTGTACAGCCCCCCACACAGCAGATAGCGGCACTGGGAAATAGTGTAAGGCCTCCTATATTTGTCCCGGTGCTGAGGTGGCAGGCTCTTCCATTCCACCACACCTAAAATCCAATAACAAGTAACAGTAAGGATACCTACACAGATATTTTTCCACATTGCACACTCAGTTTTGGTCAGAGGGTAAAGAGTATAAAGTGCTGCTTTAGATGGTGGGTGGTGGTGGTGGGGGATGCAAACAAAAAGTGTACATTAGGGGTGCAAAAGACTTGGAATGCAATATTACAAGCAGTGAATCGGCAGATTTAGTTTGTGTTTATAAAAAATGTTTTATCCACACGTACCCGGGTATCTGATAAAACGAAGATGTTTCTCTTCGTTTAGACCTGTCATCCACACGAAGACGCGTCAAAAACGAATATTCAGAAAAACTCCGGCCAAAGTGAAGATTTTTGAAAACTCCGTTTATGCATGCTGGTGTGGACAGAGATAACCGGAGATTTGCGTTTTAGAACGTCACTATCTGCGCCAAAAATATTCTGAATATTCGTTTTTGACGCGTCTTCGTGTAGATGACGCGCAGAGAAACATCTTCGTTTTATCAGATACCTGGTACGTGTGGATAAAACATTTTTTATAAACGAATTGGGGGAAATGTTCGGTTCTAAAAATACCCGGCTACGTGTGTACATGGCCTCAATCATGACCCCATGACCAATTAAAACTGGGCCGGACCTGCTATGCATGGCAGGACGGGCACTATAGATGATGAGCCACATATGTAAGGGACATATGCAGCAGTCAATGTTTTAACGACCCGCACCCGACCGACGTTTTCAACTAACCCGCCCCAAACTCGAACATACATATATCCATAACAGAACCCTAAATCAGCTTACTATAATTGTTTTTCTACACTGGCTCAAGCTATGTAAAAAGATATGACAAACCTAACATTTTTCAGGTCAATGTAGAAAACCACAACTACATGATCCAACATGACGATAGCCGATACCAACAAGCTAGATAATCAATCATCCGTTGTAAATGTTTAACGTAGGTATAAATGCTGCACATATACTTTACAATTAATTACGATTACAAATACTTAAGCGTTTGTAATTGACATTACTCACGTTTATTGAAAGTCTAGGAGCTCTGTCACTGACGTCTTAGTTCGCTACTCCTCAACTTCTTCTCCAACTTTCTTCTACTGTTTGCTTTTGGCGGGAGTGGGGCTGACGTGTTTCCGAAGAGTGGAGCTGACGTTTTCCGGTGGAGCTCCACTTCTCCATGTGTCTGCAGCTAGACCCCTCTCAGATCTCTTACAAAGTATTTCCTGATATGAATGTCACTTCCCTCATTATAAATGTCACTTCCTGCCTAACTACTATGCTACTAACTACTACCACCATATATAGTTGGAATGAATCGTATTTGAGGAGAATGTATGCATGTGCGAGGAGAATGTATGCATGTGCGAGGAGAATGTAGGCATGTGAGAGGAGAATGTATGCATGTGGGAGAAGAATGTATGTATGTGAGAGGAGAATGTATGTATGTGAGAGGAGAATGTATGCATGTGCGAGGAGAATGTATGCATGTGAGAGGAGAATGTATGTATGTGCGAGGAGAATGTATGTATGTGAGAGGAGAATGTATGCATGTGAGAGTGAGAATATATGTATGTGTGAAGGCCAGAATGAATAATGTCTTGAACGGCCCCTCATATGTATGCATCTAAGAAACAATCTCCTTCTCAAATGTCTTTGCGTGATGGCACACCAGCATGTAAAGATAAAAGGAGCCCAGCCGACTGACATCATAACCTGAGACGATAGCATCTACGTTTGTTTGAGGGCATGGTTCCATTTTTGCGATTTGCGACCTAGGTGCACTCGCAACCGTACAGTATCTACATTGGATAATCATGTAGGTGTTCACGTTTTTCAGATGCCATTGTCCATATTTCCCACCCACACTTGTCAGCTGCTTAGCTGACTTTTGTGGTCAGGAAATATTATTAACCCTATGGGCCCTAGTCTATTTTCAGGGTATTTTTTACTAACTTTACTTTTAAGCTCATATCTTGGTCATTTGTAAGGGCCATACATATGCTATATCTTGTTTGTTTTTTCAGGACAGTCTGGGCTATCCAGATTTGGTTTCATTTGGTGAGCTACTATTTGCACTGATCAATAAAAAATCATATTGCGTATAAAAAAAGTACCTGTCCATTAGATGCTGTCAGTAGGGATATCTTTTCATATGTGAGTAGAGATTGTCTGGAATCTGGCAATATAAGAACCATGATGGTGGGATATCCAGTGGCTTATCAATGTTGATAAATATGTAGTCTGTGCCTGACGAAAATAAGGGCCTATTTTCCATGTGATGAAGGGTGTTATATCAGGATTATGCAGGATGGTGGATCTTCTGCAGAAATTTGCAGTAATTTCAAAACTGTATGAAACATGTCTTCACAGAAATGCACGACAGCAGTAGAATCGGTGAGTTCTGCTATTGTTTACATTATGCATTGACTGATAACCGCGAGTGTAAAATGGATGGAGATATTTGTCAAATAATTACTTGGCAAATATTTGATCCCTTGTTTTAATGTGATAAATTAACGTGATAATATGTGCTTGGTGTTGTTGGAAAGTTGTTGGAAATTCCGTACTTTCTTCTGATATGCGTGCCTTATCTATGCAATCACGGTTTCGCGAGTAATTTCAACGACAGTAATGCCTGTGCAAAGCGCTAATATGAGAGATTTTAGCTAATTTTAATAAATTAATATCTCGTCGATACTTGAGCACAAAAGTAAGCGAGAGACCTTTCCTGCGTTGTTTGCGCTGCTTCTGCCATTGGGTAGTCGGCATGTGAACATACAGACTCATTTAAATAAAATAGAAATTTTTGACAAAGTTTGCAACATGCAAAAGTGCAACAGTGCCCTCAGTCAGTGCTTGCTGCTCTGTTAACTTTGCAGCCTGCTAGCGACAAGGGATAACACAAATGGTCATCGAGAGGCGTGTAGTTATGACCGCAGCTAGCTAAAGCGGTCATTATAGTGTTGCCGCGAGTTTTTTCCCTTTTTTTTCAGCAATTGCCGGGACACTGGAAGTCTGGGGGACATGAATCTTTGTAGGCATGTAGCCCTAGAACGTTTTCTTTCCCCGCTGTACCAGTGTCCATCAAAGAGGAGGAGATGCCCAAAAGTTTTTGCTGAATAACTCAACGCACATTTCACCCAAGAACATGAGATTTTGAGTTGCTAATATCTTGGACCGAGAAGGTGGGAACTGCACAATATACGTCATGCATGTTCAGCACAAAGACCTCTAAAAGCACAGCACATGCCATAACATTTGGTCCATATGGGGCGCTGTAATTGTACAAAATGTCATTTTGCCTATTATCTAGCGAACATTAATGTTTACAACACTTCCAATGAAAACAATTTACGTGAAATGTTAACACTGCGAAAACAAATCCAAACGAACTCGTCATATGCCGTTCATGTGAATCTCACCAAATTTGGTATATGTCATCTACAGACAATGCTGACAAAAAGTTATCAAGGGATTTATCTTGAGATAAGCCGTTTCGAAGTTACATGTCAATGAACATTTACCACGTAGCTTAAAATTCTTCAAAACCCCATATCTTGGCTTCTAATTGCTCAAATTTGGTCAGCGTTGACTTGCCAACTCCAGACATCTTTCTTTTCATGTGTACTAAATTTTGTGACATTTCATCAAAGGGGGCGATGTTAATCGTCGAAGCTATGTGTCAAAAAACCAAGACAACGATTTTGTGTTAGTATGTCGGTGTTACAGAGGCGTATCGACCCAGCCCGACACAACACTCACTTGAAGCATAGCAACATCTTGGACCGAGAAGGTGGGAACTGCACAAAATATATCATGCACGATCAGCACAAAGACCTCTAAAAGCACAGAACACTCCATAAAATTGGACCTATAGGGGGCGCTGTAATTGTACAAAATCTCATTTTGCCTATTTCTTTCACAAATCACTCCTACACACTACACAAAGTCATTCATTCAAAACGACAACTAAAGACCTACCTGTTCAACCTTGCCTATACCTAACTTCTCAGGGTTGCGTTTCCTGAAAGCACTACGAGCGATGTTAAGTAGTACTTAAGCCTAAGTAGTACTCAACTTCACACTTAGCACCATCGTAGAGTTTATGGACCATTTCCCGAAACGTTCTTTGGCCAAGAACCATCGTGAGATCACTCGTAATTCTACGTGTGGTCCGGAGTAATCGTAGAACACTAAGATTGATCTTAACTGACACGTCACAGTGGAGACATCCAGAGGAAAATAGGCTACATGCGCCTGAAGATGTTGTCATTAGACGTTTTTTTTTTATAACTATCATATAACTATCATGACATCATGTAGCTGACACAGAAGACTAACGGTGCATTTCCATTACAGCGAATTTCGCCTCGCTCTCACTGACTTTCAATGGAGGCGAAATTTTGCCTGATAGGGCGAAGGCAGGGCGAATTCGCAGAGGGAGGCGAAATACAGTTGGCGAAACCTGAACTTTATTTAAATGAGAATGATGTGATAACCAATTATATCAGCTTGTGATGTGTTTAGAGCATGACGCTGGCTGAAGAGGCGGGAGTTACAAAAAACTCAGACCAACATGGCGGACGCTCGTGAAAGTGAAACGTGCAAGTGTTTAAACTCTCTGGGTGACCAAAAGTGATGGTGCAATCACGGATTGTTGTCCCACGAACTGATTTAAGACAACCAGGCTGCTCTAGATTGCCATTTAATCACTCAAAGTTTTAAGTTCTAAAAACTAGCAAGGTTTCTAACTACTAGCAAGCTGGCTAACATATACGGTCACAAGCTTGTACTAGTACACGTCTTACATTTGTAGAATGATATTACAACACTTAAATATTATCTAGACAAACCACCAATAGTAATAAGTGCATGTAGACCATGCAGTTCGCAATTCTGCAGCAGTTCTGTGCAAGACTGCCGTTATATGTAGCTGCTAGCTAGGCTATCTTGCTGGGCAGCTTCTGTTGGCCAGCCAGGCTGCCATGGTAGACTGGCCGACGACGTGATCACTGACATTGGATAAGATCCATAGCTGTCCCGCTAGCTAGATAACCTGCTTGAAATATTGATGACCACGCCGCCAGGCGAAATTCGCTTGCCATTTCGCCCTGTGGAAACGTAGCGTAACGGAAATAAAGAAGTAGCCTACATTACATAAGGGCCTGAAATCAAATCAGTATGATTGCAGCCAGGAAATATTTTAACTATTTGATAGTAAAATTGGCCATAATTAAACTGTGATTCGACACGTGATTTGTGTGGGCATGTCATAAACATGATTCTTCCGATGGCTTTCAAGGGCTTTAATTTGCTGAAGATTGTAGCATACTTCAGCTGAGCAGCTCATCAAGTAGAATTTCTCATACAGAATATTTGCTTATTTTGTTTGGGTTGTTTGTTTTCTTTATAACACATCTGTCCACCTTCCATGTTTTTAGTGGCCTTATATAGTCTATATATAGGAGCTTCATGCCACATAGTGCGCATCATAGTCAGCTGGGTGAGACAAGTATTGTTAAGTTGGTGGTTGGATTTGTGGCTTTTAGAAGCCGACACTGACGTCTGTGTCATGTCTGTGTATTTCATTTATACTACATAGAGGTACAGCTATAAATATAACCACTTCCTCCATGTAGGTAAGTGGTGTGGTGGATGAGTGGTTAGCTCGTCAGTTTGTCAAATGAAGTGTGCTACCTTTTTTGGTGAGACATGGGTTCAAATTCTGCTGAATAGTACTGCTGTGCTTAAAAAAAATCGATACAGCGATATATAGATATTTTTAAAAACGATATAATATCGATATTTTTAAAAACGATATAATATCGATATTCTGACTATTAATATTGCTACACCCCCCACAGGTACCTAGTGAGACTGGGCACCCTTTCTGTGACATGTTCAGTAAAAAAGCATTGAAAAGATGCACTTCATTTACCTGTTCAATAATTTGAACATAAAAACAATATTTGTCTAGTTTTGTTGAGCGAATGCCATTGAGTAATAATTATAATATGTATCGATATCGGAATCGAATTGAATTACACTGTATCGAAAATCGTATCGAATCGCCATGTCCTAGATGATACCCAGCCCTACTGAATAGTAATCAATTTGTAACAGGTGGAAGTGATCTATGGGACAATGGAATAATTGTGCTTGTGGGTCAGTAATCAGTGCTCATACATCACAGTATTACAAAAGCGCTCATTAACGTTACGAGGTAATTAACTAACCACATTTTGCAACATCTTTTCTGTGTTATCGGGTGTGTTTTCTACCTTCTTTTTACATGATCTGGCAATGCCACACTGAAAATTTAGTGAATTGGGAGTAATATCATTCATGCAGATGGTGGCAGTAATACATAGACGGCTGACTAATCTGCCCCAAAATAGCCAAAGGTGACGAGCAAGACATCACGTGAACAAACACAATGGCCTAACGACAGGTCCATGCTAATCATTCCAACTGCACAAATTTACCGTAGTTGTAAACATCGTAGGTCTGGACGATGGTGTTGGGAAACAGCAGTGTAGTAAGACCATCGTTCAAACCACCAAAGTTGCTAAGGAAGTTAGCAATGACGCTTTTGGGATACGCACCCCTAACAGGACCATTATAAACACACGTATTGTGTATAAATTCTGCCCTGAGCTCCTTTTGCAGACAATGCCATTGCTTTTTTTATGCCTTTTTGTATGCCCTGTCAAAGTTAATCAGGTTCGTAAAACCTACATTTCACCAAAAACGACATCCTTCACACAGCTTTATCAAGAGGCATGGCCAACGGTACATTCTGTTTGACACAGCACTTCCAATTAGCCAGTTCATGTTGTCATACCAGGAAAGCAGGAAAAAAACAGTTTTTGTGGACCAAACCAGCTTGGGTGTTGGCCTGTCCTGCTGTTTAATTTCTAGTCTCTCCTCATACGGAAGTGTAGGATAGTGTGATTGAGCGGCTGAAGAATTTACCAGGAGATGGTGGTTTTCCATGCAGAAAAGGATTTTTTATTCTTCTTGTAAGCTGCCGGCAGAGTGACAAACAAGACAAACTGAACACTAAATAACTAACTAAACAAAAAAAGAAAAAAAAATACAATAAATCAAAACTTGTCTAGAGCAGACAATCACCTGGGAGCTCCTCTCACATCAGAGGTCAAAAGTAGACTGACACAACCACTCCATGGAACCGGTTATATGGTACTTAACCCCTCCCCTCAGGGACTACTTTATCAATAAACCTTAATTATCTGCTCAAACACCAATTAAACTCGCCAAACAATTTTAAACACAATAAACTGTGAAAACAAAAGTTACAAAACCAACAGAAAGTAACTACATGCTTTAAACAGCGAAAATAAATCATAAATACAAATCAACACCTATTCCATTTCAAGCAACATATCCCTCCGCGATTTTCGCGCTTCCTCGCGCTTGAGAGGGTCAGACACCATTCCCTCGGCTTGGCCGAGTGGGGAGCAACATCCGTGCAGGTAAGTAAGAGTCTTTGTTTGTTAAAAATTGTCCATAGTCGCATCTATCGTCCAGACACACAGCATGGCGCGCTTCATGCGAATGTGCCGATATGAGAGGTGTTATGAGAAGGATGTTTCACAAGCACCACTTAAAACAAACAACCACAGTTTACTCCTGCCGCTTCTGTCCCGCGGCTCCCCTTTTCCCTGCACAAATGTTTGCTATGAGCACCGAAGCCCCTTTGTGTTCCCCCCCACGAGTTTTAAAACATTGGTCAACACCAGACGAATGTATAGCTCTCGTAAATGTTCGATAGCGCTTCCAATTGCCCAGAAGCGCTATTTTTAGACCAAACGCTTTTAACGTGATGGTGGGGCTCACTCCGTCACAGGAAGACTATCAAATGGGTTTGACGAAATTGTTAACAATATTAGCAGTAGCCATTGTGTTGGGCTAGCACGCTAACTAGCGGGCTAGTTTCCCTTAACAACTTGACTAATTTGAACTATATGATTGTGAACGAACTAACGAAACTTAGACAAAATAACCTTGTGGTCACCGGTATGTTTTATTTAGAATATAATATGTGCAATGTGTAAATAACAACCACTCTGGGGTGCGTTTCCCAAACAACCAACCAACTTAGCTTTAAACCAACATGGTACGATGCACCGTTGAACTAACCAACAACCAAAGTGCGACTGTGTCCCAAACACTGTCGTACCTTCATAGTCTGAACCAAGTTGGTTTGAACCAATATAGTCCAAACCACAATGGTTTCCAGATGTGTTCAGACATGCTCGTGCATTGTCGGAAGCAGAGAGAAACAATCCGAAGTAGGCTATGACCTTGTGAACGGAATTTAACAGAGATGACTAATTACGTAGCCGATTATTTATAGCCTATTAATAGGCTATTTCACATTATGTCGGGAATAACTGTGTACTAGGAAATAAACAATAGAAACTGAATAAATCTAACGGTGGAAAGTATCACTGAACCCTATATACTGCTGGCTTAGTGTTCCTTTGTAATATAGTGACAGATTTGCAAGACAATTTAGTGATTAAATAAACTTTAACATTGTTTATTAGGCTAAATGGCGCAGACCTCTGGATATGAACACAGATGAGTTGTGACTACGTCCCAAAAGCAGCCTATAGTTCTAGGCAATACATTAAGCTATAGGAAATCTCCCTGACTTTGAAGTCATGTGGAAGCCAAAGTCTATATAATGCTATTTTAATCAGGCTAGCTGTGATGGCTCGTAGTCTATGTGATTTAAATAAAATAAAAGCTTTCAAAATGCAATTTTGCATAGACACCAGGCGATGTGCCATCTGTAAATGCATGTGCTTATAGGGCAATATGCTACACGCTATCAACATTAGGTTTATTGCTTACAATGCACGTAATGACGGAGGAGCTGGAAGTTTATTTTCACCTTGGCGACCTGCATTCTGCAGTTTATGAACACAAGCCCAAGAATATGCAGACTGGCATAAATTGGCCACACTATGTTAATACGCAACAGAGGAGACACCTTCACCCTTAAACTAAGAAAAGTAACGTGGCAGTTGAGAATGTCAACAATTTCATGTAGCATCTTAATTATGCATCATCCCGGATTGGAACCAGAGTACTATCTACAAATACAGGTGTGCATGACCTGCGCTCTACCAATAGCACCACAGAAACCAGCTCCTAGCTTACGGAATTCGGAGGTACTTGAAGGTACATCACAGCATGAGTCGCTTAAGCCAAACTGCCAAACGAGTTGCAAATATCCTCCTAGAACCATTATTTTGCTACAACAACGGGCTTTTTAGATTCTACACTGTATATTTCTCACCTCATTTTGTAAAATCTGAGGGATACAACATCAAACAACGAAGATATTTACAATGATCGAGGATTTCGCGACATTCGGTCCGCCATGTTGGATGCTGTCGAGACCTTCAAACAACGTTGGTTAGGTGGAACTAAGCACCGAGAGCTGTGGTTGCAAACCTCACTAGTTACCAACGTGGTTGCGAATGTTCGTGTTTTGGGAAACGCCTGTGTCGGTTCACACGAACGAAGGTTTTGAGAAACACTTGCGTCGCACCTACATAGTTTGAACCAAGTAAGTTGCTAACAGCGTTAGCAACTATGCTTTTGGGAAACGCACCCCTGGACGGACAACACGTTCTCTCACCACTTGTCTTTGGGAAATCCGCTAGGGACTGAATTCTACTTTACTCCGATGCCGATGTTTGTTTCCCTGCCAATCAAAAAGGGGTGTAGTCTTTTAGACAGTTCCACCAATTATAATGTGGAAGCCTAGCATCTTGACCCACGCCCGGCCATCCCACTCTCCATTTACCCTCAGAGACGTTGAATGTCCGAGAAAATGACGATTTTCAGCATGTATTCAATGAACACATGGCTTCGCTGCAGAGTTATAAAGACTTGAAGGTAAACACGTTTCTAGGATGATTCTAGTTTTAAACATAATGTCAATCCCCATTTACTGTAAATTCAACATTGCATATTTGACCATTTATTGTGTGACATGTTAGAGGAAGTTGAGCTTCCCTTGTTGTCTCAAAGCAATCACCCCTCAGGCTACCTGCAAAATGAATGAGAGAGTAGTAGAGAATGAGAGCCTCCTGAACTAACTTTGCACCGTGTTCAGGTGGAAAATGCAGCATGCATTGGTTAGTGATTTTGCGAATGCATAGCCTATATTTTGTCTAAGACTTATGAAATATTGCTTTAAACATACGTATGAGCATGTTGTATCAGAATGAGAGAGGTGTGCGACGGATCTATCAATGTTGTGCTCAGTGTTAGGCAATTTTTTGTTTAAAGTCAGAACAAGACGAAGGAAGGGTATTTTATCCAGGCTCACAGGTTGGTTATCATATTCCAGTGGTCACAAGTGTATGCTTTCCGAGGCAGACCAATAATTTCTAAGTATATGATTAATCATAGGTCTCTCTACTAAGTTAGGCTACATTAAATAACGTATGAGAACACTGTTTTTACTGTACTCAACAGCATGTTCCTTTTTATCTGAAACTTTACGAGCAGTATTTATTCACCACACTATTAAAAATTTCCTCGGGGGAAACACCCCGAATACCCAATAAATCTCTTCATACGTCATACTTTGAATGCGCACCTGTTTGAGCCTGTTGTATGAGAAGTAGGGGTGGCACGGTCCTGGGAAAAAAACCGAACCGAACAATACGCCTGTTGCGGTGCAATACGCGTGTAGACCGCGGTTCCAAAAAAAAAAAAAAAAAAAAAGCCGAATGCCCGTATGAAACCACGTGGTTCTCTTTCGCGCGAAAGAATTGAAGTGACAGCGGAGTGTGGATGACAAGTGCAAATATGGCAAGTGACAGTGGAGAAGGCATGTCGTACATTGAGGATGCCCCCGCATCATTCAAATCAGGTGTGTGGGAACATTTTGGTTTCCCCATTACATACGATGACGCCGGCAAAAAATTGATTTAGAACTCATGTAGGCTGATAATTGTCAAAGCCTTTATTCACTCCCGGTACAAGAAAAGCGAACGCGTTTTAACCCCTTCCATAAAGTTATGATAAACTCTACCTCTTTGCCAACAGTCACTTTGCCTACATCGGGTAAATAAATTATTAAATGTAGTGACTTATGGACCTCAGTTTTGCCTAGTGCCTTATTGACTAGATTTATCAAACCAAGTAGGAAACACTGAATGACAAGAACGAGGTGGCTATGTTTTATAGCTCGAGTGGCCGACAGCAGACTAGCGATTGATGCTTTTCTTGTATTGAGAATACACCGAAGAAGAAATCTTCAGCAAAATCTTGCTTCTTCCTATTAAGAACATAAAAGCTAAACAATTATACCTACAACATGTTTGACTGCGTGACAACTTCACAGGTATTTCAGTTTCTGTGTTTATGTAGGCTAGTCAATGCCCTTGTAGTGCAGATCTGATATGATGCCAATATTGGTAGCTTTCCAGCGTTTGTTTCATGCAGTTGTAAGCGAATGGTAATATTTTGCAGACAGTCGCGAGGTTTTTGAGGTATTCCCTGTGTCAATACATGCATTGATAGCACAGTTGACATGAATTGTATAGCTGTGCCTATAGCTTTCAATGGGATTTTGGCTAAATACGCGCAGAACACGCGCAGAAAAATAGACTTTCTATTTTCTAACTGCAAGTAGGTCTCGCCTCTTGCCAGAAAACGTTGACAAACTGATTTTCTTGCAGAAGAATATGAAAATTAAGTGAACAGGGGATGTTTGTTTTAAACAGTGCAGTGATTGGTTTTATTGCAATATTTTATATTGACTGTGTGTGTGTTTTGTTATAAATCGTTATAAGAATACAGTGGCAGTGCAGATTAGATAACAAATCCAGCCATACGTTTCAAAACACTGCACTTTAATTTAAAAATAAAAAATACATCCTCACTGTCAGGAATTAGAAGAGTTTTTGATTCCGTTTTTGTATATAGGTGGTTGGTTGGTCGCCACAAAAAGTTTAAGTTTTAACACACACATCTGTTCAAAAGTAAGCTTTAAGAACTCATTTTTCTTTCTTCCAATTATGAAAACTCTGTGGGCCCCATCATGCCGCGGCACACTGCATTCGCGACGTGCGCGTGGTGTCATTACTATTCTGTGCCAGCGCACCGTTCATTTTTTCAGGCAAAAAATCACGTTGTCTAGATAGCAGATGACACTGCGCCATCACGGGTGTGTTAGCGAAAAGAAGAGGTGTGGTCTGGCGCAAACCGTGCCAGATGCTATTATAAGGACGCAAAAATTAAATCCGCCAGTGACCAACAAAACCCTGGTCTGTATTTTATGGGCGCACAACGCTTTGGGATATAACGAGAGGGATCCCCCTTTTGATGAGTCGCTGTTAGAGGACGATAAAGGCATGGTTATTAACACATACATCATGCCAACAACAGGGCTTAAAACGTCTTCAAGCTCCAAAAAGATGTACAATTGCATACGACTACGAATCTGATTATTTACTAAGTGCAACGACATAAACACTAATACATATTTTGCAATAATGCACATTTATTGAGCAATCAGTTTTTTAATAAACATACACACATTGTTCATAACCAAAGGGAAACAGTAAGTGTAAAAAACAGACTTAAATATCCATCCCGGAAGATTAACTGCTCATGCACGAGCAGATCGGTCTTCAAATAAAAACGCTCCTGATGGGAAACACGCCATCGTAATAGCAACAAGCCATGGACAAAGCGGCTGGCTTTTAAAGGGAATGAGAGTATAAACTCTGATTGGTTTATTGCATGTTACGCCCCAAACACACCTATGATTAATTAGGTAACTTAGGACCAACCCTTTTGAACCATGCGCCAGGCGTAATGTTCACTTTTCCCGTCGTCAAAATAGCATATTGTCTCGGAAACGCCCCCAAAGCAACTTGCGCGACAGACTTTAGACAATGCGCATATGATCGTGAAAATAGAGCCCTGTGTGTGACACCTGGTTCCTCTAGATGCCAGAAGATGGCAGCAAACGCTCCTGACACTTTGTATAAATACTGTAGTAAATAAAAAAGCTGTTGAAATGATCCATGTGTTCCCTCTTGCTGTTTCAAAATACTACCTGGCTTTTTATAAAATACGCTTATGTCAACTCAAACTCAGTTTGTGCATGATTATTTCATTCTAACTATAATTTTAACCTCTCTTAAATGCTTAAAAACTATGGTTATTTAAGGTAAATAGTATATGCCCAAATATAGAGTACTTAAGATTAAATAAAAAAAATAAAAAAAAACGCAATACGTACCGAACCGCAGACCTCAAACCGCAATACGTACCGAACCGCGACTTTTGTGAACCGTGCCACCCCTAATGAGAAGCCATTCACTTTCTTTTCGAAATGTGTAAAAATGTCATTTTAGCTGATAGGATTTTGCTAATTTTCCCAGGAAAGAAACCCCCAAACTACGACTAGGTAAATTCATTCTTGAATCCACTTTAAACCTGGTTCTGATGCTGATGGCAGGTGAATGTGTGTATGAAACAGCGCGGCAGGCAGCAGGTGTTTTTTTGCCATATAGCATCACAGTCAACACTGCCTAAGGTGAAAATATCAATGTCACATCGACAGATTAAAGGTGTACTTCCATCGTGTTTTCATTAATTTTGCGGTGTTCTCTAGTATTAATAATTGCCCTGTGCGCTGGTTTTGATGGAAAAAATGTTCTAGTGCTTCTGTTTCAGGCTGTTTTAGTTTGGTGGAGGGAGTGGGGCCGGGAGAACGACACGATTTCACCAGAGGCGTGACACGCTCCCTGCAGCTTCCTTTGCCCCACAGTCAACTTGATAGCAGAGTAAGGTAAAGGGGAAAAGTCAACTTGACAGCGCTAAAACTGCACACAGAATGCCTTCGGAGATACAGCCTTAGGCCGCGATCACACCGAACACGGATTTAACAGTACGAGGCGGATTTTTTCTGTTGTTTATCAATGAACATGAGCGTATTCCGCGCTTATTATCAGCACAAGGCCGGATTTTCCACCTGTCCGCCCCGAGCGGATTGAGTAGAAAAAAAGGCGGAGAATCCGCTTCTCGTCACGGGCGGATGTCCAGATGTTCTGTGACGACACCGTTGTCAACATTCCACTTTGTCCGTTGTCATCAGGAGCAGCTGGTACTTGCCATTACGGGGTACCCTGAGCTGTACGATTTCTCCCACAAAAACTATCAAAACAAACATTTGAAACAAGCTGCCTGGAGCCGTGTCAGTTTCGCCGTTGACAGATCTGGTAAGTTGTTATTGATTTTCACCAACCTGCATTGACGAAGTCATCCTATCTGGTTGTAATGTTAACATAGGGCCTAATAGTTATTATTCACTAACTATTGCTGTCGTTAAGCCGAATTTAAGTTATAACTGCCTGCTGTGTAGTATATGATACATGATGTTATGTACTGAAATCAAGAAATTGGTATGATGTAACATTAAACGTTAACATTACCTAACATAGCAACCGTATATAATAACGGTCAAAATGTAGCTGTCACTGTCGCGAGCATGGGATGTGTTACTAATAGGCCTAATATCTGCTACTGTGTTGCCAGTTAAAGAATGCCAGAAGAAATGGAAATACCTAAGAGATGAGTACCTGAAACAGAGGAGAATGGAGAAGGAAAGGCGGAGTGGGGCAGAAGGTGGCATGAGGAAGAGGTGGAAATACATGGGCATTCTGTCCTTTTTGGAGCCCTATGTAAAGGAGAGGGAGACCTCATCAAATTTAGAAGATAGCAACACCATGACCCTGGAGCTCATCCTGAGCCGGACAGTGTCAGACATTGAGGTGAGCATATTGTATTGAAGGACTTTAAATTTGGTAATTGTAGTATTTCTAGTCCATGGGTGGCAAAATCTAGCTATGGTTTTTGTAACCCTTCATGTCTGAAAGAAGTGTGTAGCCTTTTCTAAGTGGCAGCTTAGTTGTATTTTTTACTGGCTTTCATACCCATACATAGTACATCTCACAATACTTATATTCCTTACCAAATAATGTTGGATACTTATTCATGTCTGTGTTTTGTTTCTGCACTTACTGCTGTTTCAGGAGGAAGACCTATCAGCACCAGCCGCCTCTCCTTCCCTTGACTCAGAACCACCATCACCACAACCAGGCGAGAGTGCACCCCAGTGCACAATCAAAAGGCCTGGGAAACCCCGCAAGAGACAAGCTGACCAGCAGCCACTGTCCGAATACCAAAAAAGACTCCTTGCGGCAGTGGACCGTCCGTTTGATGAGGATGAACACTTTTTCCTGGGGTTAGTTCCCCAACTCAAGCGCCTCCCCCCAATTAAGCGAGCAGCTACAAAAATGAAAATCATGCAACTCATGTTTGAGGCAGAGTTTGGTGATCAGTGTTCTCATTCTAAACATGAGTTGCATGATTTTTATAGTCTTTATTTATATTTATATTTATATTTATACTTTATTTGCACACACACAGAACACACACACCCAACTGTGTATATCATACAATTTTCCAAAAAGTTTAATTAAATAGAAAAATGTGCCTTACATGCCTGTTTTTTTCTCTCTTTGTAATATTACTTGCACATGTACAGAATGTGCAGTATGTACAGATTAGATACAGTATAAATTAAATGCAGTCATATTTACATACAATATATACAGATATCTTATTTTACATAAGGGGTAAATATACAGCTGTTATACATAGACAATATACGGAATATACAGAATCACTGATTTAACTTTCCTTCTGGATATTCTGCCAGCTTGCTCGGCCAATAGGGGAGGAGAAATATGATGTAAATCTGTCCCTTACTGCCAGAGCTTCTTGGGAAGCTCTCTTGCTGCCCACCTGACCTACACACTGCATCCCAGGTGAGGATTCTGGAGGCATGAAGGAAAGGGTGCTTGGGTCCTCTTCCTCAGAGTGCCCACGTATATAATTATGCAGTATGCATGTCGCTTTCACAACCTTTTCAGCAGTCTCCGGTGATACTCCCAGGCTTCTCCTGTACACTCTCCACTGCGATGCGAGAATGCCAAAGGCACACTCCACCATCCTCCGGGCTGTGGACAGGCGTAATTGAAGACCCTTTGTTCTGGGGCCAAATTGAGTCCAGGGTATGGCCTCATCATGTTTGCGCGAAGAGGAAATGCCTCATCCGCCACAAAAACATAAGGCATGGCCCTGTCAGTCCCAGGGAGTGGTTTGTCTGATGGCAATCCCAGGGTGTTATTGCGGAGGGCCCGGCCAAACGCTGATAAAGAGAGCGTCCCACCATCACTGCTCTTTCCATAGGCTACCACATCAACCATCAAAAAACGATACCTGGCATCCACCATAGCCAAGAGCACTATTGAGTAGGAGCCTTTGTAATTGTAGTACATGGACCGACTGTTTGCTGGTGCCTGAATGACAACGTGTTTGCCATCTATGGCCCCAACACAATTTGGAAACCCGCAAATCATTGCAAAGTCCTCAGCAATGGCTCTCCACTTCTCACCTTTTGGAAAAGGCATGTAATCCTGAACCAGACAGGACCACAGTGCCTCACACACTTCATGGACGATGCCGACAACCGTTGAAAATCCTACCCTATAGCTGAAAGCTATACTTCTGTAGGAATCTCCCATTGCCAAGTATCTGAAATGACAAAGGAGTCATGAGGGAAGGACCAATAGAGACTTCATAGTAGTAGTAGCCTACTATTATAGCACTTATTATATTGCTTAAAGGAGAACTTCGGTGTAAAATGAAAATTGGCATGTTAAAACATCATACTGAGTTGATATGTGTACTGAGGAGCAAAATTGATTTAGCCTGTTGCATTCAGAGTTTAACTATTTTTTATCAAAGGCTAACAATGGAAGTGGAAGGTGCCCTTAGACGAAGCATGACGACTACGCTATTTTTAAACCATTAAAACAGCTCGAAGAAACTCCACATTCCATTGGTAGTACAATAAAGGCTCTGGCATTCAAAACGAACCTTTAATATGAATTAGGCCTGTATTGTTTTCTGTGAATTACATAATATATCATTAGTATAAATAAAAAAAATAGTCTAAGAATACTGCATTGTGTGTTTTCATAAGTAACATTTGTGTATGCATGTGTGTGTACCGTGACATTACAGTCTGTGTGAGACGAGTCTAATATCTGATACTGCTGTCATTGCAAATTGACTGTCCGAAAATGATTATGCTTATGGGACAATAAAGACTATTAAGCTTAACCATAGTAAAGTTAGTACATGGTACAGAATGGCTGAATGAGATTTACCTTTAGCTATGAGACAAGGCCTGACAATAGATGACAAGGCTACAGCTGACATGTTTTAACTTACCTTATACAAATACTCAGCCGTTCTGCAGGCCCAATTGAATCCCTGTAGTTGGTATCCTGTTTTGTGATTGTTGGCCCCACGATTGATAGGAGGTTGTCAAAATCCTGTCTACTCATCCAGAAATACGCTTTGAAACGGCCATCGTCTAGTCGAAGCTCTTGGACGAGGTGGTGGTACTCTCCATGGCGTTTTCTCTCTTTGAGAATATCGTGTACCCAAATGGATCTGTTCTCCTGCCTATTAGATTCACGGTCGAACTCGATGAGGGCTAGAGCAAGGGCTCGTCTTCTATCCATTTTGCAGAGCTGAATTTGCAAAGCTTTTTGTGTATCTTTTCACAACACTCAAAAACACAACACTGTACATCAAGTTACGAGTGACAGCTCAGCTGTTACAACATTGCCTGGTTACTGCTAAAGATTCTACTAATAACATTCGAACGAACGCGGCGGACTTTTTAAAAATCCGTGTTCGGTCTGATCACTGCCTAAAAAATCAGCTGGACGCGCAAAGCGGATTATAAGCAGAAATCCACGTTTGGTGTGATCGCGGCCTTATGTGTTTGATCCTGAATCCGAAGAGGAAGGAGAGATGGCACAAGCACAGTCGCTTCCTGACCGTTTGTCAATGAACGTTTCAGAATGGTAATATTTGCATGACAAAACAGTGCAAGTGCCCGGCTAAATGCAGTTCAGTCATTCAACTAGCCTGCTAATCTTATGCGAGTCAGTCACAGGCTAACATCATTTAAAGCCCATTCGGTCAGTTTCTCTTATATGCATTTGCACGTCTACGTCACGCCGCAGGCCCTTTTCGCATTGGGTCGTTTTCCTATTGTCTTCTTTTGACTGATACAGAAAATGGGGGTAGAAAAACATTTTGATATGCAGCATGCATATGCAAATCGGGGTGACCTATCATATTTCAAAAGAGCAAGTACTAAACGGTACCTCGTGGAAGTACACCTTTAAGCAAATAGACAACAGACTATCTTTTTATTGTTTGTAGGCCTATGTGTGCTCAGACATTTCAGCGTATTGCAACGCAAAGGCCCCGGGCTACCCATCACAAGTAGGCTCACTCGGATGCATCACAGCAGCTAGTAACACCTTTTGGTTTTGTCCAAATAATAACAGAAGTAATGGAATGAGGAAACATTGTATGTTTGTCAGATCTACCGTCCCTGTGCAGTATCACCAAAAGTGGCAGGAGTGAAATGTTAGGCTATTTATCCTGTCAGTGGAGCTAGTGGTGTCAGAGAGAAACTAGTAACATGCTAACTAGCAGCTACATGGTGCTAACATAGGCTACATGAGCAACATCCCGCAGAGAACAGCAACATTCACACATTAGGACCAACAGGACAAAAAAACAATGTGTGTTTTTGAAATTTACCCTACCATGACACATTCTACTGAAATTGCCATCCCATTTTGAATCAAATGGGCTACAGCCTCCCATGAACCTCAGCTAACGTTAGCCTGTTGCACACATTTATTGTCAGAATCAGAACAGATCGAGACAAGCCCAAGTGCGTCACGTAATACAGAGCGTCTTTATTAAGGGATTCGGGGAAAAAGGGAACGATCCAGGGGCCACAGCCCGACTGGCTGTGGTTCGTGGAACTGCCAATGAGCAGGGATCTCAGCGTCAACGACAGGCAGCGAGTCGGGTAGCCGGGACAGAAGAGCCGAGCGTCGTCACAGGCAGGCAGGTCATGGAGCCGGGGCAGGAGAACCAAGCGAGGTCGTGGGCAGGCAGGGGTCGTAACCAGGGTTGAAGAGCGAGGCAGGGTCGTAGGCAGGCAGGGGTCGTAACCAGGGCAGGAGAGCCAGGCGGAGTCGGGTAGGCAGTAGTCGGCAACGGAGAGCTGGAGAACCAGGAAGAGCCAGGGACGGACCGGGGTCGAAGCCAGGGGCAGGTGAGCCAGGCGGAGTCGGGCAGACAGTAGTCGGCAACGGAGAGCTGGAGAACCAGGAAGAGCCAGGGATGGACCGGGGTCGAAGCCAGGGGCTGGAGAGTCAGGGGAAGTCAGGCAGGCAGGAGTCGGCAACGGAGGACTGGAGCAGTACAGACAGACGGGGGAAAAAACAGGAACAAACAGGAGACGAGCAAACACCGGGAAAAACAGCCAAACAGACGCGGAGAAGTCAGGAGTCAAAAATAGCTTGCCGAGGAGCACACCGTGGTTCGCAGACGGACTGACAAGGAAGAAGTGAAAAGTGAGAGACTAAATAGCGAGGGAGAGTAACCAGGGAACGAGTGGCAGCTGGAGATGGGCGTGACGGAGCAGGTGAGGGTAATCAGAGAGGAGGTAACGACCGGGGAAGTAAAGTGACTGAGATAGAACTGATAATTAGACAATAAGACTGTAGCAGAAAATACGACACAGACGGGGAAACACAAAACCACCACCCAACACAGTAAAACCGTGACAATTTATACTAACTTATAGTCCTAATAAAATCTCAAACAAAGTCATTGGTAAGTACGAGTTGAATATAGGCTACATGGTCATAAAAACACAAAGGCAATGTTTACTGTGAATGTCACAATATATATCAATAAATCAATACTTACTCAAGAGCTCAGTCGAAAGTGTCTGTGCAAAAAAAAAAAATCTCCGCTGACTGTCTGTATTTGGTGTACCTCAACCGGGTACATTCCTGTTTGACAGTAGAATTTACAGCGGCGCCCAGAGGCCCCAGTGTTAATTTCGTCAGACGAAACGAGACGAATTGCCCATTTTCCCATGACTAAGCCAAGACGATGACGAGACAACATCAGTGTTCTAAAAACACTGACGAAAACTGTGGTAATGTGCGTTATTGTTGACGAATAAAAATGAGACTAAAATGTTATGCAAGAAATAAAAAACAAACAAAAACTCCCTCCTCTTTTTTGTATGCTACACAAACGCAACATCCAGTCCTGCTGTCGTGTTTGTGCCAGTAGTTCTTGTAGGCTACGCTACTTTAGGTTTGATAACCTCTACCTGCGCCCCTTTGGCTTAAAAACAAACTGCCAGAGGAACACCTACAGTGCAATCATGCTTGGAAGGAAAAAGAGACTTTAGAAGCAGAAAAAAAATCACAATGGCTCGTTTTGACCAATGGGTATATATGTGGGAAAAAATTGCTGTTAAAATACCACCAATCTGAAAAGGCATATTACCCTCAGCCACCCAAATATTAAGGTAAGCTAACTGGCACGCATCTGCATACACTTGATTAAGCTAGTCCTAGCAGTTAGCGTCCATGTAAGTGTAAGGGGTGCAACGATACTGTACGTATTGAACCGTTCTGCTACAGGACGTTTGGTTGGGTACAGGGCTCACTTTCTTTTACTGTCTGTGCTCGCTACATGTGCAGCTACCCTCGCAGCCGGTGTGCATCATCAAAGGTATTAGCATTAGATATTAGTGAAGCGAGCTGACAAGTTAACAAACTAACTTATTCAAGTGAATTAACTATGACAAGTTCGCTAGCATGCTAACAACCACATTTTTGGTTTACCTGACCAGAAATAAAAATCATTTTCTCAAAATCCAAAAAGTTACAATTTCCACTATTAGGCTTGGCATAATTACAAATAGCTGCAAATTGACGCACACTCCACGTGTCCCATTCATTTGAATGAAACAAAGCTTGCCCCTGGTCTGCATAAAAGAGAATTTTCCCCCTTCCTAGCATGAGGGTATTTTCAACCGCAGGAGATATGCACTTACTGCTGATAATGTGGACTAGTTAATTTTTCTGGCTAATTTTTCCATTTATTAGGGAACTGTAAACACATCAGTAGACAAATCTTCTTCAGTATAGTGGCTAAGAGACTTGTGCAGTATTTGGAAAAGAATGGGTTAATTGACACAACAGTGCAGAAGGCAGGAATCCCAGGTTTTGCTGGATGCATTGAGCACAGTAGTGTAATTTGGCACCAAATTCAGACAGCAAAGCAAGAGGGTAGGGAGCTTCATGTAGTTTTTGTGGACCTAGCTAATGCCTTTGGCTCGGTGCCGCATAGTCTGATTTGGAGTGCTTGTGAATACTTTAGAGTGCCAGTTGAGGTTGTGAATATAATGAAGGAATACTTTAAAGATATTAGACTGTGTATAGGGTACAGGGGAGTTTGTATCAGACTGGCAGAAGCTAGAAGTAGGCATTATGGCGGGGTGTACGATCTCACCACTTGCTTTTACAATGGCAATGGAAATGGTAATAAGAGCTTCTAAGTGGGTGGTGGGAGGGGAAAGGCGTCGGGAGGGACTGCGTCTCCCGCCAATTAGAGCTTTCATGGATGACATGACTTTATTAACAACAACGGTGCCATGTACAAAAAGGTTGTTGGAAAGGATAAATACAAATCTCAGGTGGGCGAGGATGAAGATAAAGCCTAGTAAGTCAAGGAGTATCTCAGTCACCAAGGGAAAAGTGGTAGAGCAGAAGTTCACGGTGGAAGGTGAGGAAATCCCATCTATCAGGGTGAGACCAGTGAAAAGCCTAGGGAGGTGGTATAATGCAGACCTGAGTGATCGAGAGCAGGTAGAGCAGCTTAGAAAAGACGTGGTGGAGGGATTGGAAAAAATTGACAGGTCGGGGCTACCAGGAAAGCTGAAATTGTGGTGCATGCAATTTGGACTGTTCCCTAGAGTGATGTAGCCCTTGTCAGTGTATGAAGTACCATTATCAAAAGTAGAGAAGCTAGAAAGGGTGGTTAATTCATACGTTAAAAAGTGGTTAGGGGTTCCACGGTGCCTAAGCAGTGTAGCTCTGTATGGGAAGGGAATACTGCAGCTGCCAATAAATAGTTTGGTAGAGGAATTTAAGTGTGCTAAGGTTAGGACAGAGCTGTTGTTAACAGGGAGCAAGGACAGGATAGTCAGTGGTCTGACTCCTAACCTGAGCAAAGGGAGAAAGTGGAAACCAAAGGTAGCAGTGCAGGAGGCAGAGGCAGCCCTTAGGCATGGAGAGATAGTGGGGAATGTCCAGATTGGGCGGGGAGGCTTGGGGCGTACATCAGGGAAGCCAATGTGGAGAAAGGCAGATCAGAAGGAGAAAAGGAGATTGGTTGTAGAGCAGATACGCAGGCAAGAAGAAGCTAGTAGACAGGTAAAAGCTGTGTCACTAGCAAAGCAGGGCCAGTGGTTGAATTGGGAGGGAGTAGAGAGAAAACAGGTTACTTGGAGGGATTTGTGGAGTATGGAGTCTAACAGGCTAAAGTTTTTATTGGGAGCGACGTATGACGTGCTCCCATCGCCAGATAACCTGAGAATATGGACAGATGGAGATCCGTCATGCACACTCTGTTCACACATTGAGACACATACTATCTGGCTGTAAAGTTAGCTTGGCACAGGGTCGCTATACGTGGCGTCACAACCAAGTATTAAAATGCTTAGCAGCAGGAATTGAGAGTAGGAGGCCGCAAAGTCAAGGAGTACTACACAGGAAGCAAAGGATTGGCAGATGCTTGTAGATGTGGGTGGAAAGTTGGTGGTCCCGCAAGAAATAGTTACCACTAACTTGAGGCCAGACATAGTCTATTGGTCGACCAGCCAACAGGTAGTGTATTTTATTGAACTCACTGTCCCATGGGAAAGCTCCCTAGAGGAAGCATATGAAAGGAAAAAGCTTAAGTATGAAGAGTTGAGATTAGAAGCAGAGCAGAAAGGATGGAGGGCAAGAGTATTTCCAGTAGAAGTGGGTTGTAGAGGGTTTGTAGGGAGGTCAGTCATTTCATTGCTAGGGGAGCTTGGGGTAGGTGGCAAGAATCTACGTAAAACTGTTAGGGAGATGTCAGAGGAAGCAGCTAGGACTAGTAATTGGATCTGGATGAGAAGGGCGGTCTCTGCCTGGGGCAAGCAGTAGGGTTGCCATGTTTGAATGGGGCGGTGAAGGGACATCATTATGTCATTATAGTGTATAGTGATACTGCGTTGTTGCATCACGCAAGAGCCCGCATGCAACGGGGCATTGCGTCATTATTATTATTATTATTATTATTATTATTATTATTATTATTATTATTATTATTTTATTAATGTAGCAGTGGAGGCTGGGAGTGGTTAGCGTGGGTACTGGTTCAGCACAGGACATTAGTAAGGTGGTGGAGATTAGTGCAACCTAGGGCTGTTTGTGCAGATAAGGATGGGCACCCCAGACCAGCAGATGGCAGTAGTGCGTTTAGTGGGTCAATAGAAACATAGAAGAAGAGGCTTATAAATGGCAGCCATTACACACATGGGCAGCTTAGAATCAGGCTCTCTGGGATCGTGCGGTACAGAGTGGCCAAGTTTCCCGGGGTTTTGCGGTGTATGGAACACGGGATAACTGAGCATTAGACACCATTAGATTCAAGAGGTGTATACATTTAATGTTAAGTCAGCGGGTAGAATCATGAGCTCTCGCCACTTTAAGCCAGAGATACGGGTCAGTTCTCTGAGGTTCTCTCCTACTGGTAAGTGGCAACCGCCAGTTTATTATTATTATATAACAGTCACCCATAAAAGGATCAATATGTGATTATTACTGTATTACTATAACTGAGCATTAGTCACCATTAGATTCAAGAGGTGTATACATTTAATGTTAAGTCAGTGGGTAGAATCATCTTTAGAACTAGCATTGGCAGGGTCGTTTGTGTAATGGCATATACGTTAGTGACTGCAAAGTGATAGTATTTGTGGTAAAATGGTGGTAAAGTTCAAATATTCGATAATAAGTCCTAATTAGTAAGTAAGCAGGTCATTTTGGAAGTAAATTGTGGTGGTAGTTAATTTTGGAAGTAAAACTTTGGAAGTCGTGTAAACAGGTGGTAATGAACAGTAGGTAGTAAATTTTGGAAGTAAACTGTGGTTGTAAGTGAATTGTGGAAGTACATTTTGGAAATTTGGGTAGCAGGTAGCTGAACTGTGGACACACACTAAAGGATTGATCACCTTTAGTGGGGCCGCCTCAGGGCAGGGTGTACAGTGAATAAAGGCCCGAAACACCGGTTGATCCTGAGGTACACTGCTGAGGATGTGTCCCACATAGTGTATGGATAATTGTAATGGCTGTAGTTAGGAAAGCCTGAAGTGTGGTACAATGGGTGCTCTCCCCACATGTGCAAGTGTCTTGTATTTTTATTTATTTACTTATTTATCTTAATTGTTAAGGAACTGTTGGAGGAAACTGCAAAGGCTTGCCAGTGGTCCTGGATGAGATGCATGTTGTTGGCATGGTGAAAGCCATGGGGGAAAGCTATAGGTAGGTGCTGCTGAGTGGATCATGTAAACGGCCCCAGCAGCCCCAGTCACTGTAACGGTAGCCGGCTGGTTCAGGTTAACCCTTGTTGAGCATCTGTCTGTACGGCTCCAGTTGGCCACCCCCGCAGCTGCTCTGTCCTGTACAGCTCACATGAGGTTGCGTGAATAGCTGTAGTCAGCGGCCAGTTGTGCGTGTTACACCTGGGAGTAGGGACTAACAGCCTGAACTATTTACTTGATTATAGATAGTGTAGGGGTAGGTGTAACTATAGTTTCTCCCTAAAGTGCTCTTCCTACATGCATAAGTACTTTGTGTTCTTTGTAAACTCAGTCTCACACCCTGCATCCGAAACCTTAGTAGGCACTGCGTTCTATGCAGTGCTTACCACTCGACCGTTACAGTAGTAGCTTCTACGTAGCAAACTAGCCAGTAGCAGGTACAATTCAGACGTACTACGATATCGCCATCTTGCCCGTCCTCTGACCCGGATGTTTACATTAACGTCATGATTTTGCCAGCTTGTAGCAAATGGTTAGCTGCATTTTATCAGATAACCTCAACATTTATGTGCATTTGTGACGTGAACAACTATTTACATGGCTTTTATTTACTGAAGTGCACATTTGTACACTGTCAGACAAGCGACCGGAGTCTCCGCCATCTTGGTTACTTTTAACAAGCGGGAAGTTTTTGGTTCTTCTACAGTTTTCAACCTCCCGGTGACTTCTGGGATAGCGTAGTGTAGTTCGCTTGCACACTGCAAAATACTACCAGAAATAGCAAGCCATCCGGGTACTTTTGGCCCGGCTTCGCCTACTACTGAAAGCTTACTAAGGTATTTGGATGTTCTAGGTCGTGGCTTCCTCATTTTTGGCAACTATGCAGGCTGCTAGTAAAGGTATTCGGATGCAGGGACAGTGATACAGTTAGGCACTCATTGAAAAAACACTCAACTACGGCAAGTCCATTTGAATATAATGAACGTAATAAAATGAATATTACACACACCTTCAACAGCCTGCGCTGGAGCGCCTACCTGTGGCATAAACATATACTAACACAAATGATAGACATACTGGTAATTAACACATCTCTTATCAATAATATTTCATAAATTTGTTGTTTATTTGAAAATATTTTTTAACATATTACTTTATTAACATATTACTTTATTTATTGAACTTATTTTCATTACACCCCTACACTGATAGTTTTAGTTTACCATTTAGTGTCTATGATATAGTTTTGTAATGTGCCCTACCAGTAACATGTCATACATACATTCATTCAATTCAATTCATTCAAGATGTTTGTTAATCCAAACATTTAATCAATATGATAGCTGTGGAACACAAGTAAACTGGAATTAATAAACAAAAATATCTCAATAAACAAAAATATCTCAAACTAAAATTTGACTAAAATACCTTATATTTATATTTGACTAAAACTAGAATAAAATGTTGAGACTTTTAGTTGATTTAAAACATGACTAACAAAAATGATATGTGAATGACTAAATATGACTAAGACTAAAAATGAACTTTATCACAAGACTAAGACTAAATTGAAAAGGGGTTGACAAAATGAACACTACCCCACCCACCACACACACACCCCCTCACACACACACACACAAAGGCACCCAGATACAGTGTGGGTTAGTGGAGGTTAGTTTAGTTAGGAAGGGAAGTACTCTCAGAAAAGAAGAGTCTTCACAAGCTTCTTAAAGGTTGAGAGGGATGACCCTACTCTAGTAGCAGCTGGTAGCTTGTTCCACCACTGAGGGGCAACAACGGAGAACAGTTTAGACTGAGGTCGTCTTGTGGAAGGAGAGGGCACTTCAAGACAGTTTGTATTTGAGGATCACAATGGCCTGGTAGGGACATAAGCCTTTATCATGGCCTTCAGGTAAGCAGGGGCAAATCCTGAGGTTACTTTGTAGGCTAGAGTCAAAGCCTTGTGCTTAATGCTAGCAGCCAAAGGGAGCCAATTTTTTACTGTTTAGTACATAAACCAGATATCTGTTTCTGGAAGTTAGACTCATGTGAAAGACCTAAGGGAGGTGAATGAGAAGCTTGTGGTTATACTGATTATCAGCTTTCACATAATACCTCTTTGTCTAAGCACACTACTGCCAAAACTAACAGTTGTGTAACTTATGATAATGCATGACAAGTAATCTGTCTAGAGTTGGTTGGCAGTTGTTGGCAGCAAATTGTAAAGAGGTTTTTTTTTTCCTTTTGATACCACTTATTTTCACTCACATCCTATTGCTCTGACTCTGTTTGGATTGCTTTTGCAAACAACAAAACAAACTAAAAACAACAACAACAGTGGAAAAACATGTATGCAAAAAAATAGAGTGCCATCCCACCCACACCACCTCACCCCCTCAGCTATCTAGACACAACAAGAGGCCTGCAGTACACCGATAAAGAGAAAGAGAGAGAGAGAGACTGAGGTCCAGACACTGGTCTAGTATGCAGGGCCTTGATGAAGTCACTGTTGGCTGTGTAATAAGCAGCTGGATTGGGCTGTTTGTGGGCCTGCTTTACCTCCTCTTGTCTCTCAAAGGAGCTAAGTTGTCAGCAACTGGACTTCTTTTTGGAGCATGAAGATGTTTCACCTTTCATCCAAAAGGCTTCTTTAGTTCTTCAGAAGGTGAATCATCTTCAAGCTTCAAAAAGAAGTCCAGTTGCTTACAACTTAGCTTCTTTGACTACCATGACCTGAATGAATGAGAATCTACACAGACATCTCTTCTCTCCTCTCTTCTCTTTAAATGCCCTGCTGAGAGGAAGGGCTTAGACTCCTGCATCTAGCCTCTTGTTTGTTGCCTTATTCTTTCTCCCCCCCTTGCCTGTTTCATTTTGTCACATAGCCTTTTTCTGCTTCACTGTTGCTTCATTTTTTTATATAACTCTAATCACAAACACACTCTTGTTTTCTCATTCCTTCTCTTTCTCTCTCACTCACTGCTAACTCTTTGGTTTTTGGCAAGCTTAAGGGTTAAATTGAGGATGGCAGGCAGCCAGATGTTTTCCCCACTTTTTCCCTCCTCTTTTGGAAGAGGTGGGCTGGAGGGGAGGGAGGCGGTGGGTTTTGAGAGTTTGGGAGGAGGCGTGGTGACGGTGGGTCAAGTTTAGGCTCTGAGACCCCAGAATGATAAGGTGAGGGTTCAGAGAGAAGTCAGGAAGCCATTGTTTTCAGACATTCAGATTATTTGGTTACTTAAGCCGAGTGGGGTATACAGGGGCGGGGGCCTTCAAGCAGCCAGAGGCCTGTACACCATCATATTATTAACCACATCTGTGCTGAGCGAAGGACAAGAGATAGAGAGAGGGAGAAAGGGAGAAAGACAAGGAGAGAGATAGGGAGGGAGAGAAAGAGGGATGGAGAAAGAGAGAGAGGAGGGGGCTGCAGAGGGAAAGAGGGAGCAGACGTAAAGACTGAAACAAGTGAAAAAGTTCACTCCAAAACAGTATATGTCATTACAAGTGTCTGCTTTACAGAGACGGTTCCATTGCAAGGTCACATTTGACAAGGGAAGTGATCACACTTTTTTGTGGGTGTTTTAACTTGTTTTGACTTTGTTTCTTTTGCTATTGCCTATTCCTTCTCATAGTAATGTTTAAGGCTCACAATGTACAAATGGCAGCTTTTGCAGTACTGCTGCTGTTTACTAATCACTACAGTAATGTGGGAAAGTGCTTTCGTTATTTCAGCACCACAGATTGCTTTGGCATTTTGGAAAGGAAAAAATATTGTGAGTGCTTATTTGATGGGTAGGTATGAGAGGATAAGGCTTTGTTAAACCACAGAAAAAAAATATTACATAATATTTTGTTGTGGATGTAAAAATCCTGATATTGTGAAGACTGTGCTTTTAAATTAAATGCTAATAAATAGCAGTTATATAAACTCTCTCTCTCACACACACACACACACACACAGACACACACACACAGCTCTACGTGTCCATTTGCTGTACTTAAGCAGAAGGTACACTTTATTCATCCTTGTGTTCATTCTCCATTGCTATGGAAACCCATGCTGAAGTTTCCATCATTGCGCAGAGACAAGCAAGCAAAAAGAATACCTGAGCTCTTAACCAAAATTAGGTACATTTACTCTGACAATAGAATTGTATACAAATTATATTGTAATGTATGTTATGGTCCAGATCCCAACATAGGATAGGATTTTGGAGCACAATTTAAATTGCCATACTATTTCCAGCTGAGAAAAAGTAAATTATTTGACTTAACAATAATAACTAGATATACCATGTAGCGGTACATGGTACGACCCTGTAGACCATGGTATTGATTTCTGGAATATGAAATACAAATGCTAATAGGTTGGAATGGCCAAGTGCAGTAAAATGTTTTGATGGCCAGGCATGGCCAGGGTTTTTAGACTGGATTTCCGAAGAGAAAATGCGAAATGTGCAGTGTCAACTGTTGCAGATAGCCATTCACAAATACTGGTTCAGACATCAAAATTACACATCATTAGTGGTTTACCTTGTTCCACTTTATATACAGTTACTTAAATGATAGTTAAAAATGTATCCTTAAAAAACTTCTGTGGCCATCTAAATGTTCCTTCAGGGTTCCCGCATGATCTTAAAAAGTCTTAAAAGCATTGAATTTATGGATTTAAAAATAATGCCTTAAAAAGACTTTAAAAGTCTTGAATTTTTATAACTAGGTCTTAAATTTTGCGCAGTTTGTAATTTCTCCGTGTCGCTTTGCTCCTCAAAATTTTCATTCGTCAACCACCAATGTTTGGTTAAATAACGTAGCCAGAGAACGTTGCGGCACTGTTTAAAAGAAGGCTCTGACGTAGCCTGAACAAAGACGGTCGAATCTGGACTGTCTTCAGGAGCTAAAGATGAAGAGGAGACAGGTACAAGCAGGGGCGGAGCAAGGGGGTGGCTTTTGGTGCTGAAGCCTTAAAAAAACTCATGACAACCCTGAGAATATGCTCCCTGTAAATTACATTAAAACTGATTAATGGACAAATAGCCTACAACAAAACCCACATACTGTTGGAAAGCTTAGATCGTCAGGATTCATTTAAGCCCATTCTCGAAGAACAAAGGTTATTTACAGTGCTAAAAGTTATCTGATCTTCTCGGTATGCCACCGAACTGCAGTATAGACTGACAAAATGCCTACGTACCTTCAGAGCCTTCTCTTTATCCACAGCGACTATATTACTGCACAAGATTTTTATACAAAGCCATGAAGTGTCCATGGATATGAAATATTCAAGCCATTTTTTCGAAAACAATGTATTTTTGTTATAATCGGCATGTCTCATGACTTCCGAGTAACTAGCTCAACGCGAAAACCTTAACGTCTCCTTTGTACAGTCTACGCTCATCTGTCAGAACTCGTCTATCTTCCTTCAACCATGGACATAAGACATTTCTTTAAAAAAAAATACGGGTACCTTGCCATCAGCAGCAGCCAGTAAGTTGTCACACGTTTCAGGTCGGTGATTAAAACGTTATTTTGGGTTAGCACGGCAGTCTTGACGTTTGGTAGGCTACTAGCCACAGCTTGGCTGTTTACAGTACATCGGCTAGCTAGGTTAGGCTGCTATAATAATTCTAGCCTGATAAACCAGCCCCTCGTACATCTTTTTATTTTGTACAGAATTCTGTAAGTACGAGGAAAAAGTTAATGAGTTAATGAAATTGGGACGTGAAGAATAACTAGGTGTTATGATACATTAACTAGTAATTTTCTCCATTCCTGAGCTTTGATTGCCATCTAGTGGAAAATATATGCAACAGCATACTTAGCTACAAAAGCATGGGCCTATTGTTCACTAAGCACAGTGAGGATAGTTTAATGTCACATGCATAGGTCTATAGTGACAGAGTGTAGAAAATGCAGTGAAATTGTGTCTGTCAGTCTATTTATACCACTTCTAACATACAAAAAAAGCAAACAAGTAATCCATCTCTGCATCCCAGTTTGAATCTACTGAAAGTTAGTGTAACATGAGTCTCAATTTTGCTATTGTTTACATAAGAATCTCTAGAAGTCAGTAATGAAGTGGTTATTGTTTCTTTCCATATTGTCTTGTGCGGGCCATGCAACTGAGAATATAGGCTATGAATTAGAAAGGATTTAGGATTTGACATGTCTAACAGATCCCTCTAAAATGGACTAGAATGCAGGAAATTGCATCTAAGAAATCCAAAATTTTCTGGGGGAGGAATAAAAGAATTCACAAATTCAAGAATTAGTTTTTTCTTTGACGATGGCCGTGAAATGGGTATTACGTTTTATATAAATGGCCTTAAATAGGTCTTTAAAAGACTTAAATTTTACTTGAAGAAATCTGTAGGAACCCTGTCCTTAATGTTATAGACAGGTGACAATCAAGTGAACACTATAGGGTCATTCCATGCCAACTCAACCAATAATGAGAAAAGTTCCATGGGCACTATTTCAGATTTTTGAGTACCCTATAAAACCCCAATTTAATGTTTTATAGCAAGATATTTTGTTTCTATTCAATGACTCATTCCTAAATAACACTAATCAAGTAAATAATTAAGTCTTGGTGAATTAGGGCTCTCACAGCTGATGGTCAAAAAGTGAAAAATATATATTCCGCCCAACCAAAATTCATTCATTCAAAATCTATACATTCCATTGTATAGAAATTAAGTTATGGGATCTAAAACTTGGGGATTTTTCATTGCTCCCATAGAGGTACGAGGGGATATCAAAAAGTTTTGAGCCTCCCATTTTTTTCCCAGTCGGATAGTACAATGCACCCTCATCAGATGTACACCATTGTATTAGCTACTGATTTCATGTGGGATCATTGCGCTGGCTGCTATTGTTCAGTCAGAACACCAGGAAGGGGCATACCCCCCGTCAGTTGGCAAAAATGGACAAAGCTGAGTATAGAGCAGTGATAAAGTTTCTGGTACTGGAGGGTCAATCTGCCAAACAGACTGAAGAGCAATTGACTGCAATTTACCAAGAGTCTTCCCCTTCTGCTGCAACTGCCATTTACCAAGAGTCTTCCCGTTCTGCTGCAACTATCAAACGGTGGGTAAAGGAATTCCAGTGTGGCAGAGAGAGTTTAGAAGATGACCCCCGGTCAGGACAGCAATTAACCAGTACCACTGAGGAAAACATCGAGACAGTTCACAGACTAGTGATGGAAAACCGCTGTATCACTCTCCATAAGTTAGAGGAAGCCATAGGGCTTTCATATAGATCGATTCACGGCATACTTCATGACATATTCCACATATCCAAGGTGTGCACAAGATGGGTCCCGAGAATGCTTTCAGATGACATGAACCAATTGAGGGTCACCATCAGTGGAGCTTCGCTAACTGGGTACAATGCCAACCTAGATGATTTTCATTTCAGGGTTGTAATCTGTGATAAAACCTGTCTTTATCATTATGAGCCAGACAGTAAACAGGAATCGATGGAATGGAAACACGCCTCATCTCCAAAGACAAAGAAGTTCAAGGCCACCAGGTCCCCCAAGGAGGTTATGGCGACAATTTTTTGGGACAGCAAAGGAGATGTTCACATTGACTACCTGCCCCTTGGAACCACAATGAATGGGGACTATTACACTAACCTACTGAAGCAGGTGCACCAGTCCATCAAAGAGAAATGTCGCGAGAAAATTTGTCGTGGGATCCTGTTTCACCAGGACAATGCGCCAGTCCACACAAGCTGAGTTGCGATGGAAGCTGTTCACGAATGTGGTTACGAGATCTTCCCTCACCCATTCTATTCTCCAGACCTAGCCCCCAGCGACCTCCACCTCTTTCCCAGACTGAAAAACACCTTTGGGGCCGGCAATTTGAGGAGGATGATGAGCTGACTGCTGCTGTGGAGGGCTGGTCAGGGGACCAAGATGTTGAGGTGTACTGATCGGGTATCAATGACTGGCAAACTAGATGGAACAAGTGTGTGGAGTTGGAAGGTGACTATTTTGAAAAATAAAGCAATACAACTCTGATTATCTTGTTCTTTCTGTGTGAAGCTCAAAACTTTTTGATATCCCCTAGTATATTTGGTGAGTTGGCATGGAATGACCCTATATGGTATACAGTGGTCTACCTCAAAACATTTGTAACTAGAATCCTATTTGATTATAGATCACAATAACTTGTTTGGTAGTTTGTTGAATGAAAAGGCAAAATGTTGTTAGTTGTTTTTATTTTTTATTATAGAGATTGCATAATAACTCATATAACATGCAAACAGTTATTCTATTACAATTGTTAATTTTTTAAAAATAAATTGTACATTTTCAATACTTTAAATGTATGCACCTATGTTTTTGTCAAGCATTGTATTGGTGGCTTACAGGCTTTAACTTGCAAGTTTAATTAAAATTCCCATGTTATGCCGTTTTTACAACAAGTTAACATTGCTCTCTGAGCTTCACTGAACATGTCTTCGAAGTTTGTTGAAAATACCTCTCACATTAGGCATTTTTGCCTGCCTCTGTACCCCTCTGGTTCAGAACAGGCTGTTTCTCATTAGAATTCTTACATGCTAGTGAGCTGCTACTGTCCATGCTTCTGTTGTGTAGAACATACCATTATTTCAGTTTACCGCACATCTTGAAATGCATTTTTATAAATTCTCAAGTGTGGGGATGGCTCGGTTGACTTGATTTGCAATGTATCAGTGGTGGAAACTGTCCTAGCCTATATGTTAGCTGCTTGTGTTCCCTTGTGCTAAATGGCAAAGCACCAATAGATAACTGGTTAGTTTGTGCTAAACTGCAAAAAGAAACACATTGATAGGTACCTCAGGTTTCCCCGGATAGTCGGAAGCAACCCCTCGTTGAGGCAAAGTTTGGTGGTTAATTCATGTTTATACTGTCCGCGGTTGACGAAGCTATTGTCCTTGAAATGGTGAGCACACCAACAGATGTTTACAAATATCCTCTGATACTTAGTCTTCAAAAATGCAGTCCGACCATACTGCTCCTTTTTCCTCTTAGGGTGAGGTGATGTAGACACTTGTATTGGTCTTTGCAACCGATAGTACAACACAGTGTGAGTGGACATAAAGATTTCTTCATAGCCATTCCCAAGCTAGCTCTTGTGAAATGTCCCCATCTGGGATGTAGAAGATATATAAATATATAAATGAGAAATATAAATGGATGTTTTTTTTTGTCACACAGTTTCTAACACTGGTAAATTTATTATTTTAACATATTTTGATTTTTAGCAAACTCACAGTGTGTGTAGAGGCAGTACAGGCCCAAAAAGACATGCTGTCTTAATGTGACACCACAGTCAAAATTGAACACAGCTTAAAATAACTTGACAGTTAATGTCTTGGCTTCTAATTGCATCATTTCATAAAACTTAACACATTAAATCTACATAGTGTGCTTGCAGTGTTCCCCCTCAAAGTTAGAAGTCCAAAAACATTAAATAACTCACTAACCATTTCACCTGAGACAATTAATTTTCTTTTGTCGGGGTCATAGAGCTGTATCAACCCAGCCCTTAAACACTCATGTGTAGCTTAGCACGAGCTAATCGGGTAAATGTAAAAAATGGGAGGGTGGGAACTGCACACAATTTGTCATGTACAATCATCAATACAACCTCTGGAAGCATGGCAAGTACCATGACATTGCATGCATAGGAGGTACTGTACTTTATTCAAGATCACATTTTGGCTATTATCTGTGGAACACTAATTTAAAATAAAAAAAATCTTTTCCCTTGTATTCAGTGGAACCTCTTGCATGAAAATCACCTCTTCATGCCCACTTCCACCGATGGAAATGTCAAAATACAAAAACAAAATCAAGTTGAAGTGCACAAACAGGATTCGGGCAAACAAAACAGGCAAAATGTCATGGGTTGCAGGACCGGAGGTACAAGAGCCCGTCATTGCCGCTAGCAGCTATATTTTTAATATGTTTCACCCATTACCCCACAATTTCTGTAAAATCCTCCAAGCCAAAGGGAGGTTGTTTATTAGAGAGGGTAATGACTGGTAATTACTGCATTGTAGCACAAGCTGGAAATTAAAATTACAGATGAACAAAAAAATAAAAAATCGTGCACTTCAGTCTGCAATCTTGCCTCCTGCTCTTAAAACCACCCTGACGAAACGCATACACATGATGGAGGGAGAGAGAGAGACAGCCCTTTAATCATGAAAAGGTATTTTTGTGTTTCACCTGTCAAGGCTTGCCCTCGGTGTGTTTCTTAGCAGAGGCGTATTAGCACAGTAAAGCAAAGCCAAACAAACAAAAATCAAAAGCCTAAAAGAAATCCTCGACTAAAGCCTGAAGTGAACTTGTTGGGGGTATGACAAAGAAAGAAAACACACACACAGTCACTCTTTCTGCAAACATCAGAAATGGCTGAAAATCAAACAGACAGATAGATACAACAAAGGTAGGGAGTCAGTTTTGATGAAAGCTGCTTGAAAGCTGCAATGTCTCTTCCTTACCAAGCAGAACAAGCACAGAGAGATGTAGATCTATCGAACACACACAAACACAAGCACTGGCATTGCACAGAGATCCAAAAATGATGCTGTCATCAAAGCTGGAAAGGAATCCCTGAGGAAACTGCTGTGATCTCCCTTGTGCTTCATGTGCACGTGTGTGTGTGTGTGTGTGTGTTAATGTCTTAACCCCTCAGGGCCTGATAAGGTGAGTAGTGAGTGTGATGGCAAAACTAGTTCACTGTATATGTTCAAATACCACCTACAAATGAGTGCAAAACAGATGAAGCCTCACTTTTACCATTTTTTACACTTCCATTAAATAAATATACCATTAGTGCACTACACTGATTATATCATATAGTGCTTAATAGAGAAATCGTATGAAGACATCAAGACATGGATATTCTTTCAAACTACTGCTGTAACATTACTGATATTGCAGTATCCAATCAGAATTGTTGGGTGGTTTGCTGTCTCTAGGAATTCTGCAGATAATTATTTTGTTTCCATGTTTTTTTTACTGGTGTTTGCAGTGTAACATGTGTCATCTTGCTAATGACCCTAACCTCAAGCATACCCTCAGGCTAATCATGCAAACATTGTGCATGTGTGTGTGCGTGTACCTGTGCATGTGTACGCGTATTATCTACACATCTGATTAGCCATGTCAGTGCCTTTCTGAAGGGTGTTGATGATGTATCCCTGCTTATGTATTCCTCAGCATTCACCAGCAGCCCCTCAACCAGCACTGTTCCCCAGGAGCCTTGAGGCAGCGTGGGCATTAGTGCTCTTGTCTGGCCCATTCATGACACCCTCTTATCTCCTCATCTCATCTGCTCCCCACAGCTCTGGAGATGAAGGGAGTCAGAAGAAGTTGCCAAGTCGACATTGTGGAGAAGTCCGACCTATTCCTCCCCCCTTCTGACCCAACCAACGTCTCTTCCTGCTGCAGTTCTGCTTACAGTCAGCCATACAATCATCGCCTTTGGAACTCCAGGGGGTTTTGGTGTTTCTTCTTCTCTGTGTGAATGAAGATGCTGTCTCTGACAGGTCTGCTTCAGTGAGCTGTGTCCTGGCCAATGAGCCCTTGCTTGCCGCACTGATCACTCACTGTGCAGACAAGTCAATGGGGCGGTCAGGCAAGCAGAGATCTAAGGAGATAACGTGGCAGTTTCCTTTCTTTACAGGGAATTAGATAGAGGGGAGAAAGAGGTGGTGAAAGAACAAGAGAGAGAGCAAGAGAGAAGAGGAACTGGTGCTAAATGCGCTGGTGAGTACAATAGATGCTGATGATTATCTTAACCTCTGATAGCTAGGAGTTTCTTTTTTACTCTTCATCTCCTATCTCTCTCTGTCTTTCTGTCTTTTTTTCTTTTTCTCTCTCCTTCTTTAAACTCTCTCTTTCCTTGGGGCTTAGCATGGCATCCTGTGCAAGCCCTGGTGAGAATGGATGATAGGCGCTGAGGGGTATCAGGAGTGTTTAAGGCTGTCAGCTCTGACAAATGGACCTGCTCCATTAAACCATGAGTGAGTGTAGAGTATGCCCTTGCCACTTTGAGACAGACAGACACACACACGCACGCACACACACACACACACACACTCACAGACACACACACACCTACACACACTCATATTACTCTTACAAGTCTTACATAAATTATCAAGGGAGACATAAACACATACATACTTATCCACATACCCTTTTTAAATACAGACACAAGTTTCCATGTGTATATACACACGGCCTCTAGAGGATTAAGTATTCTTAGCTCAGAAAGTTTTGGGAAAATTCTGACAAATTTAGGTCTGGGAGAGCCACTTCAGGGATATGTAAATAATAATCTAAATTTTGAGGGGACTCAGAGGATTATTTGAAAATGCAAGTGTGTCAGAGCCTAAGCTTCACTTGTCCCTCTGGCCCACAAATCTGAAGTCAGCTGCAACATAATGATACCATCTTATCGCCTTTCCCCCATTTTCTTGTCTTGAGAACAGAACAACAGTTTGAAGCGGCATTATGTTTTCAGAGTGTTCTCACAGGACACAGCCTTGCCTCCTATAATTAAACGAGAGAGAGAGAGCAAGAGAGAGACAGAGAGAACTGTCAATCAAATGATGACGTAGTGACATATTGTCCATGTTGCTCAGTTCAGATGCAGAAAGATGTACCTACAGAAAAAAATTATTTGTGTTAGTATCATCAATCAAACTACAGCTGAAGTAGAAAAATTAAATATAAAGTGATCCCCCGCTATGTCATGGTTTACCTTTCGCGGCCCCTCTATATTGTAGATTTTTCCATTAATATATGTATGCTATGTCACTATGCATTCTAAAGAAAAGTTTGTCAGAACAATATTAGAATTTATGATCTGACAAAGATCCCATAGATAGGAAGTTAGAGGTGGGATCAACAGGCGTCTTTCAAATACCTCTGTACACTACCGGACAGAGCTACAACCAATCAGATCACTGATTCCGATGGCATATGTGTAGCATTCATTTTTCATTGGTGCCCGATTTTTTGGGCAAAGGAGCAGCTGACAATAGGAATGTGAAATTCTCTGCAGTGTCACGGGCAGTGTGGGCAAGCCCAGACAAAACAACCTATCTGCAGTTTGATTGAAACAAAAATGGAAAATAAGACAAATGATTTACGAGAATTTGTTTAAAAAGTCGACTTTGGGGTTTTTGCATCTGAACTTTTCAAATGTCCTGCTACATATTCATGCTGTATGTATGACAGAAGCTTTCAAATGTTTTTTTTTTTTTTTTTTTAATTGAGTACATACACCGCCTTATGTAAAAACAAAAATACGCGTCATATACCATAATGTTAAGCTACATCCTGAGAACTTTGGTCTGTTCTTGTAAGGTGTGTCTGTTTGGCTCTACTTGCTGCTAAGAGTTCAGCTCTCCAGCAGTCCCGGCATTTGCTTTCAGGGGTGTGCCACTCCGTCCTCAGAGGGAGCCAAAATTAAACATTTAGAAGAAGCATTGGTACACTGAGGATTGTCATTGTAAGCAGATGGTGTGTGTGCTGGTAAAGGAGTTGGGGGCTGGGGGGCGGTCTGTGGTTGCAGGGGGGTGTCGGTAGGGGAGGAGGAATGTCAGCGGAGCATCTGTTTCAAAGTGTGGAGGGTCGATCACAGGAGGCAGACTGCGAGAGAAAGACAGAGAGAGACAGACAGAGCGAGAGAGAGAGAGAGAATGAGAGAGAGAAAAAAGAAAGAGAGAGAGGGTGATTTAGGAGGCAGCAGACACGTTGTATTCTAGTACTGCTGTGCTGATCTGTGGGCCCCAGGGAATAGCATGCTCACTTTTTCTTCCCTGACATCTCTCTCTCTCTCTTCCTCTCTCCCTTTTTCTCCCACCCTACTCCCTCTCTCTCTCTCTCCCCTCTCACCAGGCTGCCTTGGTTGTATTTGATCTGTGCCGTAACGCTGTTGTACACCAGTTGCTTCCCCCCTCTGTGTAAAACACTCCATCGCCCGCCTCGCATGCGTCCAAATGAAGCTGGGAAAAACGAGGAAAGCATAGACAAGATGCCGTTAGTACTTCATGAACCAGTTACTGTAGTTTTATTATATCAGTTATTAAATGTTTTAGATGTGTGTGTGTGCATCATACAGAGAGGTGGGGTGGATAAGGAGTTTACATGTTCTTGAAGGGCTTTGTGCATGTACACAGGCATATGCCTCTCCACCCACACACTGCAGTTTTGTACCCCAACCCTGATACATGTGCACACACACAGACACAAACACAGACACACACACCCACCCCCACACACACACACACACACAAACATACAAACACTGACTTGCAGGCTCTCACACACATGCACACACACAAACACAATAATTCTAGCACACAGCAGGGAGCTTGTAACAAGCGCAGCCAACAACAAACCCCAGATTTCACACTCTGCTTATTGACACAACAGGTCCGCAGCCCTGAGGTTGCAGTTATTTTATCTCTGCTCTGTACCATATCTGTGCCCTCTCTTTTTTATTCTTTTCCTCCAATTCTCTTTCGTTACTTTCCTCCAACTCTCTCCAACCCTCCTTTCTGTCTTTTTTCCCAGCCTCACCACCGCTCTGTAGCACTCTGTTGGAAGAACAAGCCCACTTTCTCATACTGACATATGCAGCACTTTTCACAAAGGACCCAGCTACAGCACTACTGTGAAGCTGAGGGAAGCAGGAGCAACATATGGACAGAGTCATTCTTGATGTGGTTCAGGCAGCCATTATGTCCATTACTGTTTGTCACCTCTGCTGTTTGACACTGTGGAGTGACTGTGCTGTTGATGTGGTAACATGTCAGTCAGACAGTCAGTCAGACAGTCTGGGGTGCGTTTCTCAAACAACTAACCAAGTTAGCTTTAAACTAACATGGTATGATGCATTGCTGAACTAACCATCATCCAAAGTGCAACACTGTCGTACTTCTGTTGTCTGAACCAAGTTTGAACCAACATAGTTTGAACGACAATGTTTCCGGAGAGCCTCGGCTATTGTCGGAAGCAGAGAGAAACAACCCGAAGTTGGCCATGACCCTTGTGAACAGAATTTACCTGTAGATGACTAATTATGCAGCAGGTTATTTATATCCTATTAACAGGTTATTTCACACGATGTTGGGAATGACTGTGTACTGGGTAATAAACAATAGAAATTAAATCAATCTAACGGTGCAAAGTGTTACTGTACCCTGTATAGGCTACTGCTGGCTTAGTGTTCCTTCGTAATATAATGAGAGAAACATTGTTTTGTAAATGATGCTGACCTCTAATTTTAGGTAGACTGGATATGCACCATCATTGCGGAACATCATCCCCCTACTACAAGAGTAGCCTACTCCTTTAAGGTAATATAAATTATAGAAAATCTCCCTCATTTTGAGGTCATGTAGAAAAAAACATAAAGAATGTCATAAGTATTTTATTGAAATCACATAGGGTACGCAGCCTAAAGTATCAATTAGGCATGCTGTACAAATACAACTAGTTGTACCGCATAGCGGTACATGGTATGACCGCCACAGTATATTGAAATGTGGGAACTGTTGGTATGATGAGTGTGTGGTAGAGCAGTGTTGTGAGGTGAGAACTTCTGTGGAAATGATTTCCTGGAAGTGAGCATGGATGTGGGTTTTGAATGAATGACATTGTGTGTGTGTGTAGTGTGCAGGAATAATTTGTGTAGGCAAGGAATAGGCTAAATGAGATTTTGTACAATTACAGCGCCCCCTATGGACCAAATGGTATGGCACGTGCTGTGGTTTTGGAGGTCTTTGTGCTGATCATGCATGACGTACTTTGTGCAGTTCCCACCTTTTTGGTCCAAGATATTGGCAGTTCAAAATCCCAAAGTTTGCATTTACCCTTATCACTAGGTGGCGCTATGCTTCAAGTGAGTGTTTATGAGCTAGGTCGATACACCTCTATAACACCAGCATACTAACACAAAATCGTTGTCTTGGGCAAAATTGTTGCCGAGTTATTTAACAAAAACTGCTTTTCAACACCTAGCTTCGGCGATAAACATCGCCCCCTATGACAAAATGTCACAAAATTTACTACACATGAAAAGAAAGCTGTTTAGAGATGGCATGCCAACTTTGACCAAATTTCAGCAATTAAAAGCCAAGATATGGACTTTTGAAGAATTTAAGCTACGTGTTAAATGTTCATTGTTCAAGATAAATACTTTGATAACTTTTTGTCAGCATTGTCTCTAGATGGCATATACAGTACCAACTTTGGTGAGATTCACATGAACGGCCTATGACGAGTTCGTTCAGATTTGTTTTCAAAATGTTAAAATTTCACAGAAATTGTTCTCGTTGGAGGTGGGCGTCGACCAGTGTTTTCAATGCGTGAGGGTCAATAGGTGAGAAGGTGGGAACTGCACAAAATACGTCATGCACGATCAGCACAAAGACCTCTAAAACCACAGCACGTGCTTTCTTTTCATGTGTACAAAATTTTGTGACATTTCGTCATAGGGGGCGATGTTTATCGCTGAAGCTAGGTGTTGAAAAGCAGTTTTTGTTAAATAACTTGTCAACAATTTTGCTCAGACAACGATTTTGTGTTAGTATGTAGGTGTTACAGAGGTGTTTCGACCCAGCCCATAAACACTCACTTGAAGCATAGCGCCACCTAGTGATAAGGGTAAATGCAAAAATTGGGATTTTGAGTTGCCAATATCTTGGACCGAGAAGGTGGGAACCGCACAAAATACGTCATGGACGATCAGCACAAAGACCTCTTAGACCACAGCACGTGCCATACAATTTGGTCCATAGGGGGCAAAGTTATTATAGTTACCGAAAGCGAACGAAATAACGAAAATAAAATTATTTACTTATTTACTAATTATTTAACTAAAAATATTTTCGTTAACTGAACTAAATAAAAACGATAATTAAAAGAAAAAAAACGATAACTAACTGAAACTGTATTGTGTGTTTACAAAACTAACTGAAACGAACTGAAATTATAGAGAAATTTCCCTTCGTTTTCGTCTTTGTCAACATATTTACAAGCATTTTAGATTGATATAAAATAAATCAACCCATCACGCTAGCAGTTTTACGTGAGTTGGAGGTCAGCTTACGGCACTTCCTTTCGTCACTTACTGTTTACAGTCGGCTTGTGCACATGTGCTCACCGCGGTATATGGCACAATGGCTAAAGTTGGGAGAAAGCGGCAGAGCCCTATATGGGATTTTGGTGAAGCTTTTGGTAACGGACAGAAGCAAATGCATTGTGTTGGAGGCAGGTCACAACATTTGCGGAACAGTTCAGAGGGAAAAATCCCACAAATCTCAAAGTACATTTACGGAGCTCACATAGGGATGCTAATAGCGAGTACCTTGCCAAAGTAGCTGCTTGCAGTAACACTCCCGGAGCTACTCGGACAGAAATAACTTCCCGGCGGCCAACAAGCATACACGAGACTACCATAATAGACTGTTTCCAAGGACAAACAGATCGGTCATGCTGGTCAGTCAACACACAGGAACACCACAAGTGGGAGAATGCACTAGTAAACATGTTTATTCAGACTGGGATGTCTACACGACTGTGTGACTCCATAGCCTTCAGAAAGTTTAGGGCTGCACTCGAAGTTCAGATCACCAGGTGCTGCAAGAGTGAATAACCTAATTGGAGCTAAGATGGAAAAGGCAAAGCACAAACTGAAAGAAATCATAAAGGATGTGAGGAAGCTGACCCTCTGTGTAGATGGTTGGAGCAAGAGAGGATTAACAGCATCTTTCATGGGTGTGTCAGCATGTTTTTATTATCCACCTGGAGGCCAGGTTTACCATACACTACTTAACCTACACCGGATAGAGCATCCACACACTTTGACCGTGAGCCAGGGCCTCAAAATATGAAAACAGTTACCAAAAAAGTGGCAAAGGCTACCATACCTTTTCTAAAAAGCCTGGAATCTCAGCTTTTCAATGATGTATGATGGCCATCTGACAAGAGTAGCTGTTTTGAGTTATCACACATAATGTAAACTAAGGTAGAGAAAATAATGCGTATAAATCAAGCAGAACACTGACATAGCTGAAGATATATATTGGACATATTGGAATATTTTATTTTGTTATGTTTGGTATCATTTTAAACGGGAGACTCTGGGCTTTCATTTAAAGCCTTTTGTGAACATTTTGGATAAGTACAGCCAAACCTGGAGCTTTTCAAACTTTTAATCACACACATTTTCCTGCCATTTCCGCCCAAGTCATCTTTTGTCTTTTAATCCTGTGGCACCAGGGAGCATCAGAGAAACAAAATCCAAACACTGGAATACTGGCATGGCCCTAAGGATTCAGAAAATGTATCATTTACCCATATTATCTGATTTGGAGGGGGTGATTTTTGGTCTTATATCAGACATGGTGTTTTTTCACAGACAGAAACAGTAGTGTACTATAGGCTAATTTATTGATATGTCTGTATGTTTCACAGACAGAAACAGTAGTGTACTATAGGCTAATTTATTGATATGTCGAGTTGCTAACGTGCTCACAGCTAACAGGCCAATTGGTTGAAAGTCTGACATAAATATTTTTTTGGAAAAAGTTGTTCAGCATTTTCAGCATTTTTAGATAGTTCAAAGGGTCCTTGATCGGGGTCCTCCTCTAACACACACACAAACACACACACACAGTCACAGCTAACGTGCTAACATGCCAATTGGTTGAAAGTCTGAAGTAAATATTTTTTTGTTGTTATTCAGCATTTTTAGATAGTTCAAAGGGTCCTTGATATATATACATCACATATAATTTATATCAGGTCCCCACATTCATGGTATTTACATTAAAATGAATGCCTTGTTCTCGGGCGAGAAAATACTGATAAATAGATGGAAATAGATAATGAAATGTCCTCACTCTCTTTATACACCACTCGATGCTGACTATGGAATTGTTGACTCCTCCCCATTGAAGGGCCCACAAGTCTATTAGCTAATAATTCAAAATTCCACCAACAGTGTCCTCTCTGCCTGTCGAATATAAAGACGGTTCTTTTGTGCCTGAGCTCACTCTGACTGGCCCTCTCAGTTTGAATCTGCTGCTCCCTGGCTGGACAGGTTACAACATTTTAGCATTAAATTCTGTGGATGTTATTCCTAGTGTTGTCAGCTATCTGCCAACCATCAATGCCCCAGCCACCCAGATGGCAACTGTTCATGAGATTCTCCTTCAAAGTAAGAAAATCATGACTTCCTTACACATCAGCAACATGTCAGTTACCTTTCATCAGGCTCTCTACTGTAAAATTACAGAAATTCTGTGGGCACATAGAGGCAGGTTTCCCAACATTGTGCCACAATTTGGAGTCTTTCACACCATCTGTATGTTCTTGGGTGTGATTGGGAAGCGCTTCCAGGCTGCAGGCCTAAGGAACATATGCATTGAATCTGGAGCTGTGGCCGAGTGATCTGTCAGTGGTGTTTTGGATGGCCATAAGTACAATAGATCTCTGAGATTCCACAAAATCATGTATGAAGCCTTCCTGAGGCTGGCCTGGAATCAGTTTCCCCAGTGGCTCACAGAGAACTATCCTGATGTCCACAATCTCTTAGATATCCTGCCCCTAGACTTGAGTGTCTTTTCTGAGGGTATATCATCAACCACTGTAGAAGAATCACTTGACCGTACAGTCTTTAGAAAGTTCCATCAGTACTTCTGTGAATTCCTGCAGCATCTCAGGTCTCAGCAAGGTCCACTGGCCAGCTTCTGGATGTCATATATTGACATGGTGGAGGTTGTACTAAATCTTGTGAGGGCATCACGTGAAGGAAACTGGGCATTGCACATGGCTAGCATTCGATCAATCATCCCTGGACCTTTGAGTAGTAAGCAGTGAGTGACCTTGCATAATTCAGATGATCATAGGCAGAGATGAGCCACATTGAACATGAGAAACCAGATGTGTACATGTTTCTCTGTGAAGGTGGCTTTTCGGCCCAGCTGAGTGAAACAAACACATTTGGCAGGGTTCCGATTGGAACCCCAGTTACATAAACATCTCACAACTCGCTCGTTGTCTGGGTTCACAGTTGTGTCAGGCTTTGCCTGGTTGACACGCATACACAGGCTGTGACACTGTGAGTGAATTTGCAGGTCGTGGTAAAGTGTCAGCCCTAAAACTTCTTCAGAAGAATGAAAAGTTCTGTGAGACCTTTCAGAAGGTTGGGGCAGATTGAACAATGACACCTGAGTTGTATGCAGCCTTACAGGAGTTCACATGTCAAATGTACATCTCCAAGTCCAGAATCACCAACATCAATGAAATCACGTATGCACTTTTTTGTGCAAAGAAAGGCATAGAATCCTGGCAGTTACCTCCATGCTCAGATTCTCTCAGTAAGCACTGTCTCAGAGCTAACTATCAAGGTGCTATCTGGAGAAGATGCCTTGAAAACACCCCTGAAGTTCCTTCCCCAGTTGAGCATGGGTGGTCTAGGGTGGACCAAGATGGTGACTTGCAGCTCTCCATAGACTGGTTCAGTGTCTCCATTGGTCCACAAGCAGTACTTGAGTTTCTGTCCTGCTCATGCAAGAGGGACTGTGTCATTCCATTATGTCAGTGTGTTGCCAACAACTTGCCCTGCACTGACCTATGCCATGCAAGACAGTGCAAAAACCAGAAGGATGACTTTGCTGATGAAGAACAATCCTATTCCTCTGATGAGGATTCCGACGAGGAGTTTGAGTGTCGTGGCCTTGAATGATGCAATGTGTCCGAAAATGTCACAAAATTCTTATTATTGTTATTATTTCCTTTATTTGTCATAGAAGGACATTGTACATTAATGGACATTTTACAAATAAAATGTTAATGCACCCAATTATGGCCAAAAGGCTAATTTCCATTGGTAGTCCCCCTGCCAAAAGAAGCATGGTACCTGGTAATTAAAACAAAGTTATACACAAAAAAGTAAAACTACAATATATAAAACAGATACATTACATGTCTGTCTGTAAACCCCCACTCCCTGCCCCACACAACACACATGCGCACACACACACCCACCCAAACACACACACACAAACACACACGCCCACACACATACACATTACATGTCTATCTGTAACCCCCCTCCCACACACAGACACACCCACACCCAAACATACACTCACAAGAAAGAATGTCATTGACCATGCTTAAAGGTCATGACCCTGACCTTTTACAGCAATATCAATGTCATAATTGGCGTTACCACACATTAAAACATAAGAATCCATGTCTCATTTGTTATTTGTTATACCGTTAGATTTTCAGCTATGGCAATGTTCTGCTTAATTTATACGCATTATTTTCTCAAACGCCATGTCTGATATAAGACTCCAAATCAGATAATATGGGTAAATGATACATTTTCTGAATCCTTAGGGTCATGCCAGTATTTCAGTGTTTGGATTTTGTTTCTCTGATGCTCTCTGGTGCCACAGGATTAAAAGACAAAAGATGACTTAGGCGGAAATGGCAGGAAAATGTGTGCGATTAAAAGTTTGAAAAGCTCCAGGTTTGGCTGTACTTATCCAAAATGTTCACAAAAGGCTTTAAATGAAAGCCCAGTCTCCTGTTTAAAATGATACCAAACATAACAAAATGAAATATTCCAAAATGTCCAATATAGATCTTCAGCTATGTCAGTGTTCTGCTTGATTTATACGCATTATTTTCTCTACCTTAGTATGTATCTCTACCTTAGTATGTACCTTATTATTATGTGTGATAACTCAAAACAGCTACTCTTGTCAGATGGCCATCATACATCATTAAAAAGCTGAGATTCCAGGCTTTCAGAAAATGCATGGTAGCCTTTGCCACTTTTTCGGTAACGACCAACCCCTCTGGCTCACGGACTAACTGGGGAATCCATTGCTCGCTGCATTGATGAGACATTAGATGCATGGAGTATACATGAAGACAAGGTGCTGCTCATTGTGACAGATAGTTGCTCCAACATACTCAAAGCTGTACGTACTGAGAAATGAAAACACAGTACACACAAAATAAACATGTTGGTATGTAATTTTGCGGTGGATTTTTACCGTTTACTGCATAGCACACAAAATAGCAGCAGCAACTGACAAATCAGCTGCTTGGGCTTAATGTTGCAGAATCTATGTATCCAGGTTTGTTAATCCAGGTTGCTTGAAGGTAACAGCATATCCATGTAACTGACTACACTTTCTCTCTGAAGTATCCTTCAAATCAGGCTCAAGGCTTGGGTGGATTATTGTGGGAAAAAGAGTGCCCTCCACCACTGTCACATGAGAGTGCACAAGAATTGGGAGCAGAAGAGAGAGAGAGAGAGAGAGAGAGAATGAAATGAGTTGGCATCCAAGTTATTTGTTAACTCCTGCGGCATTTCTCCTCCACCCTCTCTTTTCTTTTTCTCCCTACAAACTTTATTTTCCTCCTTCTCTCTGAGAAGTGTTCATGTTCATTTCTTCTCTTTTAACAGCACCATGACAACAGAGGAGTTTTTTCTTGGCAAAGTCTCCCCTCCCTGTCGGCAAAAAAGGTTTTTGTTGCTCTTTCTCTCTCCTTAGGCCTGCACAAGCCTGTTTAAAGACCTGTTCTTCTTTCCCACTTTTTATCTTTCTCTCTTTCCCTTTACGTCTATCCCTTTCTCCCTCCCTCTGTATGCCATCTTTTAATGTTTCCAAAACTCTATTCTATTCTAAAAATCTATTTTTGTCCATCTGTATGTCATTCACATCATTACTCCATCAGAGTCCTTTAGAAGTGCCACTCATAACTTTAAATCTTCATCTTATCAGACAGAAATCATTCTATGTACACAGTGTATATTTACTGCATGCTTTGCCTTAAACCAACTCAAACATGGTCAAGGGAGAATAGTTGTGGTTTATTTACGTGTTTTGTTAACTTGTCTTCTGGTGTTTTTTCTCTGATTCAACGAAAGTGGACTAAAGGAGCTATTTTGCAATTCAATACACTTTTTTCTTTTCCCCACCCATGTGTGTCCATGACTGTTCCTTTCTCCCCCGTGTTTCAAATTTACATTCTCCTTATCTCTACCATCAAATAGAATAATAGATAACAGCCCTACAGGGAAGTAACCAGTCACCTTTTGCTCCCACTCTTTCTGTGGTCCCTTTCTTCCCATCTGTTTTTTTCTTTTCCCATGTTTCATCTCTATCTGTATTTGCACATCTTTCCTTTACCTTTTACATTTTCACTTTCAGTTTTACTGTCCTCTTCTTCTTTTTCTCCCTCCACCCCCAACCTCATTTCTCTTCCCTTCTGCCCTTCCTCCCACTTCCTACCCCCTCTTTCTTTTTCCTTCTCTCTATCCTGTTGTTGGAGAAGGCCCAAGCATTGGGAGTCTTTCCTGGCCACGAGCGACGTGAGGAGGCTGTTAGGAGAGCCCCAGACCTGGGGAGGGATTAAGAGATCTCAGGCCTAATCTCCTGTCATGGAAGCGCCCCTAGTCAGGAATGTGTTGTCATCACTGTGGTTAAGAAAGACACACTGGTTTAAGAAAGCTCAAATGAGAGAGGGGGTGGCAGGAAAGGAGAGACAGAGATTACAGCTGCAAGTTGACACGTCCAAACACTCTCCTTTTTCTCAATCAAGGTAACTTCACAGTAGCCTGGTAAACCCGCCCCTCGTACTTCATTTCATTTCGTGCAGAGGGTCTGGACCGGAATCTCTTGAGGAGCATTTGGCAAGTCGCAGAAAGTACGATCCAATCAGCGAACAGAGGGTGTGTTCGTTAGCTGTGACGTTGACCTTGTGTGCTACATTTGAATTGTAGTGCGTAGGTAGGCTAATTGCATACGTGACGACCAGGCATTAGCGATTGGTTAAAGGCAGATGCACTTTTTTGAAACTTCAGCAGAGTCCACACCTCCAGCAAATCGTTTCTGACGGTCTCTGTTGCAGAAATGAACAGAGTCTCTGCACAAAATGAAATGAAGTACGAGGGGCGGGTTTACCAGGCTAACTTCACAGTGGGTCTTTGAAACAAACAGGAGTTTGTTCTTAATCTTACTGTGCAGACATTATTTAACTGCACATTGACAATGTTTTTTTGCCGCCAGAAACATTTGAAGCTAAAGCTAAAATGGCCTCTGCAAGCTAATTGGACAGGTTTAACAATTTTATCTTGGGTTTACTTAACAACTTTTGCTTGATTTGCTACATATTGGCCACACTGTCAGAATGGTGATACATATACATTTGTATATGTTGCAAGACTTCATACAGTTTTGTGTGTGAAATACAAGTTAGCTGGTAGATCAGGTGGAATAGATCAGGTATCAGGCTTGTTGCTTGTTAAAAATACATCACACAGCATTCTCAGAAACTTCAGCAGTAATGAGCCACGTGTCTGTAAAATGTTACCTGAATGCGACACAGCGGAGTGATTAGAGTTCTTCTGCTCCCCTTGGCTAACCCGCAGTAAACAGCACAGCATCATATGTATATAAATGATCACACAAAAACAAGCAGTGTGCAGTGATGTGTGTGTGTGTGTGCCTCTGTCTGTGCCTCTTTGTGAGAGTGTGTGTGTGACTCACACCAGGCAGCAGGTGGAGGAGGTGGAGCAAACGAATGGAACATTCGTTACACCCTCATTAGAGATTATGCTTTCTGATGGACGGCCCGCTGCGCATCTCAGATGATGTTGAAATTTGCTTCAGTTTGACGGATGTGAAAATGTAACCAACAGGAAAAGGGAGAAAAAAAGCAGTCTGGTCTTCGATTAGCCGCAGAGAAGCAGCAGCTGCTATGAGAGAGCTCAGCGCACGTTGCACAGACAGTTGTTAGCCCTTGGATGGTCCTCGTGAGGTCTCATGGCAACCTGATTCATAAGGCTGGTCTCCATAGCATCCGTATCCATGGCATAGCTTATTCAAATGCATTGGATGGGTCTTTACCCAAAGGTAAAGCAACTCAACCAGATCACCACCAGTGTGCTGAGATATGACACGTTGTTTTACATCCATGAGCAGATGCAGTGTGATATTTATGAAACTTCCTCATAAATTAAGCATTTTTTTTGTGAAAATTTTATGCATTTAAACTCTCTTGACGTGTTTGGAATGCCTCATTAAGTTGATAGATTGAATGAGAGGAGAGAGGGAGTTTGTCGTCCGGGGATATTTCCGTCACTGATGAGGCGTCTTCACAGGAGCTGAAAGGTAAAAATGTGATTGTAGAAGAATGACTGGCACTGAGGTAGAAATTCTGCAACTTGTGGGAAGGGATGTTTTATCTGTGGACTGAAAGACAGCAATGGAGGGATCTAGAAAGAGAGAGGGAGAGAGAGGGTGGTTGGGGGAGTTGGAGCGGTGTGTGTGTGTGTCTGTGGTGATGGGGTGTGTGTGTGTGGGGGGGGGGGGGGGGTTCAAAATTTCAGTTGCTCTTCCACCAATAGAACAAATTGTTCTCAGTGCATTAGTGAATGAGTGAAGGGGTATTTACTAAAAATGGCCAGAGAGAGCTGTGTTAAAAATGCTGACTATCTCAAAAACACTCTGCTTGGTCCTGCTTGGTCTAAGAGGAATTTTCAGCTGGAAAACAAACACCAGTATTAAAGTGCCATCTTCCATTTTCTTATTTTACTCCCACTTCTCCTCTTCATATGTAGCTCCATTTTAACTCAAACCCAGAGTTGATGCAGGACCATTGTAGTGTACTGTCCAAGGCAATTAATTAAGACCTGCCAATTGGCTTAATAGGACGTAATTTCCTGTCTTTTCACCAAGAGTAATTTCCCATCCGTCCATCTGTATTCTTCCACTGTCCATTTTCCTGCAGCAATTTTAAACAGCAAAAAAAGCCTAAGAGAAAAGAAAACACTCAGCCTTTTCACACAAGCCATTTATAAAACTAGATGTACCGCATAGCGGTACATGGTATGACCGCCGCAGTGTATTGAAATGTGGGAACTGTTGGTATGATGAGTGTGTGGAAGAGCAGTGTTGTGAGGTGAGAATTTGTGTGGAAATTATTTCCTGGAAGTGGGCATGAATGTGGGTTTTGAATGAATGACATTGTGTGTGTTTGTATAGTGTGTAGGAGTGATTTCTGAAAGGAATAGGCAAAATGAGATTTTGTACAATTACAGCGGCTGCTATAGGCCCAATTTCATGGCATGTGCTCTGCTTTTAGAGGTCTTTGTGTTGATCGTGCATGAGATATTTTATGCAGTTCCTACCTTCTTAGTCCAAAATATTGGCAATTCAAAATCCCAATTTTTGCATTTACCCATATCACTAGGTGGCGCTATGCTTCAAGTGAGTGTTTATGGGCTGGGTCGATATGTCTCTGTAACACCGACATACTAACACAAAATCGTTGTCTTGGGTAAAATTGTTGACGAATTATTTAACAAAAACTGTTTTTTGACACCTAGCTTCGCCAATAAACGTCGCCCCCTATGACGAAATGTCACAAAATTTAGTACACATGAAAAGAAAGCTGTTTAGAGATGGCAGGTCAACGTTGACCAAATTTCAGCAATTAAAAGCCAAGATATGGACTTTTGAAGAATTTTAAGCTACGTGTTAAATGTTCATTGACGTGTAACTTCGAAACGGTTTATCTCAAGATAAATCCTTTGATAACTTTTTGTCAGCATTGTCTGTAGATGACATATACCAAATTTGGTGAGATTCGCTTGAACGGCCTTTGACGAGTTTGTTCAAATTCGTTTTCGCAATGTTAAAATTTCACGGAAATTGTTTTCATTGGAAGTGGGCGTCGACCAGTGCTTTCAGTGTGGGAGGGTCAATAGATTTCATGATAAAAAAAAAGTTGTTGTAAACATTCGCATTCTCTAGATAATAGACAAAATGACATTTTCTAAAATTACAGCGCCCCCTATGGACCAAATTGTATGGCATGTGCTGTGATGTTAGAGGTCTTTGTGGTGATCATGCATGACGTATTTTGTGCAGTTCCCACCTTCTCGGTCCAAGATATTAGCAACTCAAAATACCAATTTTTGCATTTACCCTTATCACTAGGTGGCGCTATGCTTCAAGTGAGTGTTTATGGGCTGGGCCGATACGCCTCTGTAACACCGACATACTAACACAAAATCGTTGTCTTGGGCAAAATTGTTGACGAATTATTTAACAAAAACAGTTTTTTGACGCCTAGCTTCGCCAATAAACATCGCCCCCTATGACAAAATGTCACAAAATTTAGTACACATGAAAAGAAAGCTGTTTAGAGATGGCATGTCAACTTTGACCAAATTTGAGCAATTAAAAGCCAAGATATGGACTTTTAAAGAATTTTAAGCTACGTGTTAAATGTTTATTGACGTGTAACTTCGAAACGGTTTATCTCCAGATAAATCCTTTGATAACTTTTTGTCAGCATTGTCTGTAGATGACATATACCAAATTTGGTGAGATTCACATGAACGGCCTATGACGAGTTCGTTCAAATTCATTTTCGCAATGTTAAAATTTCACGGAAATAGTTTTCGTTGGAAGTGGGCGTCGACCAGTGCTTTCATTGCGTGAGGGTCAATAGATTTCACGATAAAAAAAAAGTTGTTGTAAACATTAGCATTCTCTAGATAATAGGCAAAATGACATTTTCTAAAATTACAGCGCCCCCTATGGACCAAATTGTATGGCATGTGCTGTGATGTTAGAGGTCTTTGTGGTGATCATGCATGACGTATTTTGTGCAGTTCCCGTCTTCTCGGTCCAAGATATTAGCAACTCAAAATAGCAATTTTTGCATTTACCCTTATCACTAGGTGGCGCTATGCTTCAGGTGAGTGTTTATGGTCTGGGCCGATACGCCTCTGTAACACCGACATACTAACACAAAATCGTTGTCTTGGGCAAAATTGTTGACGAATTATTTAACAAAAGCTGTTTTTTGATATCTAGCTTTGCCAAGAAACATCGCCCCCTATGACGAAATGTCACAAAATTTAGGACACATGAAAAGAAAGCTGTTTAGAGATGGCATGTCAACGTTGACCAAATTTGAGCAATTAAAAGCAAAGATATGGACTTTTGAAGAATTTTAAGCTACGTGTTAAATGTTCATTGACGTGTAACTTCGAAGCGGTTTATCTCAAGATAAATCCTTTGATAACTTTTTGTCAGCATTGTCTGTAGATGACATATACCAAATTTGGTGAGATTCACATGAACGGCCTATGACGAGTTCGTTCAAATTAATTTTTGTAATGTTAAAATTTCACGGAAATTGTTTTCGTTGGAAGTGGGTGTCGACCTGTGCTTTCAATGTCTGAGGGTCAATAGATTTCACGATAAAAAAAAGTTGTTGTAAACATTAGCATTCTCTAGATAATAGGCAAAATTACATTTTCTACAATTACAGCGCCCCCTATGGACCAAATTTTATGGCATGTGCTGTGATGTTAGAGGTCTTTGTGGTGATCATGCATGACGTATTTTGCGCAAAATTCCACCTTCTCGGTCCAAGATATTGGCAACTCAAAATTCCAATTTTTGCATTTACCCATATCACTAGGTGGCGCTATGCTTCAAGTGAGTGTTTATGGGCTGGGTCGATACGTCTCTGTAACACCGACATACTAACACAAAATCGTTGTCTTGGGCAAAATTGTTGACGAATTATTTAACAAAAACTGTTTTTTGACACCTATCTTCGCCAATAAACATCGCCCCCTATGACAAAATGTCACAAAATTTAGTACACATGAAAAGAAAGCTGTTTAGAGATGGCATGTCAACTTTGACCAAATTTGAGCAATTAAAAGGCAAGATATGGACTTTCAATGTCTGAGGGTCAATAGATTTCACGATAAAAAAAAAGCTGTTGTAAACATTAGCATTCTCTAGATAATAGGCAAAATGACATTTTCTAAAATTATAGCGCCCCCTATGGACCAAATTGTATGGCATGTGCTGTGATGTTAGAGGTCTTTGTGGTGATCATGCATGACATATTTTGTGCAGTTCCCACCTTCTCGGTCCAAGATATTGGCAACTCAAAATACCAATTTTTGCATTTACCCATATCACTAGGCGGCGCTATGCTTCAAATGAGTGTTTATGGGCTGAGTCGATACGTCTCTGTAACACCGACATATGTGTGGAGTGTGGAGTGTGGAGTTTCTTCGAGCTGTTTTAATGGTTTAAAAATAGCGCAGTTGTCATGCTTCGTCTAAGGGCACCTACCACTTCCATTGTTAGCCTTCTGGGACAAACTCCTCAGTACACATACCAACTCGGTATGATGTTTTAACATGCCAATTTTCATTTTACACCAAAGTTCTCCTTTAACAACTACTGTTCAGTTATCTAATGTTTCGCTGGATTACATTCTTTTGTTTGCTCATAGACATGGTTGCTATGCTTTTATAGGCTGTCATTGAATAAAATGTATGAGAACGTTTCAGACTCAATAAGGATAACAACATATGATTGGTTGGTGGGCTTCACTGCCACTGAATAAGCTCACAGACTGCTGTGCAGAAGGAACGACCGACCATGGGAAGCAGCGGACTAATTTGCCTTGTTCCTCCCCCGAGTCAGTTTAAGTCCACTGTACGATCAATGGATGAATGACCAAACCCATCTTAAAATAGATTAAAATGAACAATGCTTTATTCAACATTTATGACACAAAGTAAATATAACTTTATTACAAACTGTATTAACAACTACTGTTATCTTCTGTAGCGCTAGATTAACGTTGATTCTTTTGTTTAGTCATGGAAACAGTTGCTATGCTTTATACGCTCTCATTGGATAATGTGCATGAGAACGTCTCAGACTCAATAAAGACAACACAACAGCGCAGCGGACGATTGGCTGGCTAGTTGGCGGGCTTCACTGCTGCCACTGACAGACTACACAGACTGCTGCGTTGATTCTCAAAGGAACTGGGAATGAAAGGAACGACCGGTAACAAGAGCGGTGAACTAGTTCACGATGTTCCTCCCCAGGAACTGTTCAAAAGAACCGATTCGTTCGTGAACGACACAACACTATCACAAATATTTTATGGTTTTTATGAATATATAGGTTCCGTCAAGCTTAAACATTCAACACTTTTTAGGGGCAAATTCATAGTTTAGAAGGTTTTATCAAAAAGTAATATTTATAGCTATAAAATAGAACAATATCTAAACCGAATAATGCCATGTAGCATCCTGATAGCTGCTAGTACTAAGAATTAGCATCAGATTAAGAACAGCTAATGGTGCCGGTCTCCATCCGCTCTTGGCTGGGTAAAGCCATTATTGACACTGGGGCAACTTTTACCCTTTTACAAGAGAGTGTCTGGAACGCCATCAAACTCCCAAAAGAAGACCTCCAACCATGGGTTAGTGGACCACTCCATCTGGCAAATGGTGAAACAGAGGTTCCTCTAGGCTGGGTTAAGTTAAGCCTCAACATCTAAGAGCATGTGTTTTCCTTACCTGTAGCAGTGCTTACGACCAAGGCCTTGGCCTATACTATGGTCCTGGGTCTGGACTTCCTCTGTCTGAGTGGCATGCAGGTGAATGCAGCAGACTTGCAATACAGTTTTAAGATGGATCCATCTCTATATCCGTTTCAGCCAGTGGATATTGAAGTTCCTGTAGCTGTGTTATCTATGGAGAAGTCTTTTGATGACAACCTCTTCATTCTTGGTCTCCTCTCTTCCGTACCTCCTCCTTTTCTGTCTGTTCCACCGAAGCCGACTCCTGCGGAGTACATCAAGACTGCAGTGGAAAACTGATCTGCAGGGAACAGAAAAGACCTTATTACAACAGCTCCTGGACATGTATTCACGACTGTGTACCGGCAAGCCAGGGAAAATCACTGTTCTTTCCCACTATATTTACACCACCACTGAAGTTCCCATTAAACAAAGGGCTTACCGAATGTCTTCTGTTAAGCAAGCGATAGTGGGCGAACAACTTTCTGAAATGCTGGCCCATGGTGTTGTAGAGCCTTCCTTCTCTGGATGGGTGTCTCCAGTTGTCCTTGTTCCCAAGAAGGATGGTGGACATCGATTTTGTGTTGATTATAGAAAACTGAACACCGTTACAGAGACTGATGCCTACCCACTCCCTAACATCACGGAGCTGTTGGAGTCCCTTGCTGGAGCCACCATCTTCACTTTGGACTTGAATAGTGGATATTGGCAGGTGTCAATGGATGCTGACAGCAAGGCCAAAACTGCATTCATTACTCCTGCTGGCCTGTATCAATTCACGGTCATGCCCTTTGGGTTGAAGAATGCCTCTGCAACGTTCCAGCACTTAATGGAGCGGGTACTTGACAAACTTACAGGAAGAAATTGTATGGTTTATTTGGATGACATAATTATTTATTCCTCCTCTGTCCACCATCACTTAAAAGATCTACAGGAAGTACTGGAATAACTCGCCCTGGCAGGATTGACGCTGAACCTAAAGAAGTGCAAGTTTTGTCTTGGGCAGATCAAGTACCTGGGTCACGTCATCACTGCGCAGGGGGTTTCATCTGATCCTGAGAAGGTAGCGGCCATCATGAACTATCCAGTTCCTCGCAAATTGAGAGAAGTACAGTGTTTTCTAGGGCTTGCAGGCTGGTACCACCTCTTTGTGCCTGGTTTCTCTCAGTTGGCTGAACCTCTTAATGGGTTAAAGCGCAAAGGAGAACAGTTTTACTGGAGTGATCAGTGTCAGACGGCATTTGAAGCACCGAAGGCTCACCTGGCGTCTCCTCCAGTTCTCGGACACCCTGACCTCAGTCTTCCTCTCACAGTTTACACTGATGCTAGTTAAGTTGGTTTAGGAGCTGTTTTGGCTCAACGAAAACCATCAGGACAGGAAGAGGTCCTAGCATATGCCAGGCGGTCCTTGAACAAGGCTGAAAGGAACTATTCAACCACGGACCGGGAGTGCTTGGCTGTCATCTGGGCTCTTGAGAAGTGGCAGCATTATCTCGAGCCAAAGCTGTTCACCATTGTGACTGACCACATAGCCCTACAGTGGGTACTTAACTCCACCAAAACCACCTCTCGTCTTCTTAGATGGGCACTTCGGTTACAGCGATTTAACTTTTTAGTTGAGTACCGAAAGGGAAAGTTGAACGTTGCTCCAGATGCCCTGTCCAGAATCCCTTACAGTGCTCTCAGTGTCCTCATGTGTGCTGTGGATTACCCGGATGTTTTCCCTCTGTCGCCTGAGAACATCTGGAAAGAGCAGAAGAAACAGAGTGATATTCAAAAGGTCTATGAGTCTGTGATGAATCAGGAAAGCAGTTCAACGGAAACCTTTGCTGTCATCGAAGACAAAGTATATCGTACTTCTCACTCGGCAGGTGGACAGGTCCATTATCGGATATACGGTCCCACAACACTCATCGAGCAACTTCTGCAGGCTTACCACAAGCATCCCATGGCTGGCCACCAGAGCATCTTCAAAACCTACAAACGCGTGCAGGAAGTCGCATATTGGCCACGGATGTGGGATGCTATAAGACAGTATGTCCGGAACTGTCCAGCCTGTCAGACATGTAAAAGTGGCAGCCAGAAACCTGCTGGACATATCCAACAGACTGAGGTCAACTACCCTAACCATATGCTTGGTGTAGACTTGATGGGGCCTTTCCCACGGAGCTCAGACAGGACAGGAATGAACACCTCCTGGTGTTTGTTGACTACTTTACCCGTTGGGTTGAGATGTTCCCACTCCGTTCTGCTACTGCACCAGTAATTGGAAAAGTCTTCCATAGGGAAAAAGTCACCCGTTGGGGGGTACCTGACTTCATCTTGTCAGATAGGGGCTCCCAGTTTGTGTCGTCCATCTTCAAGGAACTCTGTGGTACGTGGGCAGTGAAACCCATCAACACTACAGCTTATCATCCACAAACAAATCTAACCGAAAGAGTTAATAAAACCATCAAAAACATGATGAGAACCATCGAAATCGTGATCAATATTTACCAGAGTTTAGATTTGCCCTGAATTCTTCTGTTCATGAGAATTATAATAAACACCGTCGTGACGTCTCATTTAGGCCCAGTGAATTACCTGGTGGTGCAGGAAGAGGATGGAGAAGACTGCTCAAATGTGAACGTGGTGAACTTAAAGCCATGCTACCCCACAGCTGTAGAGGTTGAACGGGCAGAAAAAGAAAGACTCCAGGGAATCTTTGAAGAAGTTTCGGATGAGGAAGAATTTCGTGGTTTTGGGCCTTAAACAACTATGTGTTGTCTTTTTCCATGGGGGGAAGACTGTAACAGAAAGGAGTTCTGTTTCATATTATATACATACTTCTTATACTTTTTATAGATCTTGGATCTATAAAATACGGACAAACAGAAAAACCAAACGGATTAACTGAACAATGCAACTCCACGGAGAAAGATAAGCGCTTTTCCTGGATAGCGCCTAGAACTACATCTTGACGTGGCTACTTGGAGTAAAGTGCCTTCCATCTCCCAGTTGGATTACAGCATTTTAACGTCGCCTCCTCCTCCTCTCGGCCCTCCTGCCTCTCGGGTCACACACGCACACACAAACACACACATACCGACAAATGCCATTGCTAAGCGCTCCAGGTTTCTCTCCCTTTTGAGCAAACAACGCTGTGGGGTTCCATTCTCCCTCTCACTCACCAAAAGGGTTATGGGCCTTATTATTTCATTTAAAGGGGTTTTGGTTTGTGTGTGATGTGATATTATGTTTCTGAAAACGCTAATTTATTGTGGACTGTGATTGACTCTTACCCTGTTACCCCCCTGTTGCCCAATATCTACTCAATACATTTTTGTTGCACCATAATTTTTTGACTGGTGATTTATTCTTTGTGGGACTGTGACGAGTGCTACACCGACAGCAGTCCTGGTGGCTGCCTGGCGCCCAACAAATAATTGAACTTTTCTTTCATGTCGGTGGCAACGTTACAACATTCAACCCCGTTACATTTTTTGTGTTACGTGGTGACTGCTACAGGGATAAATATCTTGCAATATTTAATGTATATTCTTGTACACATGATCTGTTGGAACTTATGTGGATGTTTGTTTGCAGCTAAACTAAAAAAATGCTGTGAATAATGCAATAAAGACTTTGCAGGAAAGACTTTGATGGGGTTGAATTAAAATGTGATGTGCAAAAAAAAAAACATGCAAAATGTAAAAATATGCACAAATAACCTGCTTTTCTATGTTTAGGTGGGGGAAAAGTACTATACAGTACTGACATTATTAGACATTATCAAATCAAAAGATCTACATTTCTGATGTGTTTTCACCATCCTTTTCAATCACAAATAGCACCATTTCTGTAAAACATATTTAAAAAGTGTTTAAAAACAGGCAGAAACAGTGGAAAGGAGATAGTGAGACTGAGGGGGTAAGGCTTCAAATATGGCCTTGCAGTTTAGTAAAGACCTAGTCATCCCTCACTTTCCTTTGTTGAAAGAGAGAGAGGGAAAAAGAGGAGGCTGAGGGACATTATCCTACATCTTGTGATGAGTGATAAGCAGCTGCCACTTTCAGCCAATCCTGGCCATACACACACATATTTCTTATATGCACTAGGCTGGTAAACCAGCCCCTCGTATTTCATTTCATTTTGTACAGAGGGTCTGGCCGTGCTGCCATTGACACTGCTGTATTAGGTACCAAACAATCCTAGCCAATCAGCGAACAGAGGGAGTGTTTGTGAGCGATGACAATGACGTTGTAGTGCGTAGGCAGGCTAACTGCATACATGACCACCAGAGGTTAGCCATTGGGTTAAGGCATAGCCTCATGTTTAGCAGAATGCACCAGCTCCAGGAAGAAATCGTACCCTCTGTACAAAATGAAATGAAGTATGAGGGGCTGGTGGGGAATAACCATCCCTAGCAGAAAGAGAGAATCCTATTTCACTGAGATGCTTGCAGTAAAGCAGAGTTTAGTCACACAGGCCGTCTTCCTTTGATCTGCCCAGTGCATTCGTCTCCATGCCCGGACACCCAACACCGCCTGGAGGGGGCTCAGGCTGCTGATGCCACGGTGCCAGGGTGGCAGTGGTGGCGGGTACAGTATCGCACTCAGTTAAGCGCCAACACTAGCCCTTTCATTTGGGTGCCAAACACGCGAGTAAACGGGAATAACACACGGGCACACTTATCTGGGCTAATCCGACACCCAGAAACACAAACACACCTCAGTCTTAGCGAGGATGCAAGTGTGTGTGTGTGTGTGCCTGAGAGGAAGGAGAAATAAAAAATATGTCCATGTGAGAGGGATAGAAGGACAGAAGAGGAGAAGGAGTGATTCGTTGTGATTGACTTTGTCCATGGGCAGTTTTAAAATGTGCGAGATTTCCTCCAACTGTGTCTGTCACACATCTATCTGTCTACAGACTCACAGTTTCCCAAGAGGGGAAAGCAAACATACTTCTCTCTCCTTCATTCTGCCAAGGACATGCAATACCTTTTAGCTCATAGGTGTTGTGCTTTTTCCAGTTAGTCTATAGGTCTCTATGCAATCAGTGGACTGAAGTGTGAGTAAAAACTTTTTAAAAAGGCTACCCTCTGGATGGATCTAAGATGCTGTGTGTGAAGGCTGTGTGGAGGTAGTTTTAATGTGCACCTGCACAGTCTGTTGTCTCCTTCATTTTCACAGTATTATCTCAGGGTCTTTCTCTTTTGCTGACACTTCAGACATCTCATCTCATGTCTGCTTCCCCCCCCTCTCTGTGATCCTCACTTCATCCAATATATGTCAATGTCAATGTATTTAGAAAGCACTTTACAAACAACGGCAGTTGACCAAAGTGCTGTAAATCAAAACAAAAAAGTAGAACAAAACAAAAAATACAATATACAAAAATGAACAGATAATAAATTACGTATTAATATAACTTAGCTTAATACCTAAAAGGAGGAAATCAATTTATAAAATGTAAGAAATTAAACGTAGTATAAAATAAATGAGACAGAGAATCCAAAATAGGAGGTACATAAATGACATTATATTAAAGTGTAGGGGCTACTGCTGCAAAGGCATAATCTCCAGCTGATATTTATACTTAGGCTAGGGAACTATTAGTAATAACTGCTCTGATGATCTGAGAGTTCTTGGTTGGGAAGAAAGGTAGGAAGAGACTCGACCATTTAATGATTTGTAAGTTAAAAGTAAAATCTTCTAATTAATTCTATGTTGCACTGGGAGCCAGTGAAGGTAAGCCATAATAGGGAGGATGTGCTCTCACTAAAAGACAAGCTGCAGTATTCTGATCCAATCGCAGGTGTGACAGAGAGCTCTGGCTAACACCAACATAAAGTGAGATACAATAATCTAGTTTAAAGGTTATACATGCATGGATCACTCTTTCAAAGTCATTGAGGGAAAGAAAAGGTTTGACTTGATAAAAGCCTCAGCTGAAAGAAACTGGATTTAACTACAGAGTTTATCTGTTTGCCAATGGTTAGTCCACTGTCCATAATCTTGCCCAAGTTCTTTACAGATGGCCTGTCATAAGAACTCAAAAGGATCCATACAGGAGGCATGACAAGCACCCATAGGGCCAACTAGCAGGATTTCAGTTTTACTTTCATTAAAATTAAGGCCATTCAAGCTCCTGCTGACGTCCTAGACATTCTAAAAGTGACTGAAATGCAGAAATATCATGCTGTTTTAAAGGTCTGACTGAAACACCTAAAAAAATGTTACAGAGTTAGCACAACTTTTTCCAACACTTAAGATAGGGAAGGAAGTTTGGTTTAAAAGAGGTCTATAATTAGAGAAGACTGAGGTGTATTGTCTTTTTAATCAGAGGCTGTACTACTGCGTGCTTCAACACAGCAGGTACACATCCTCAGGAAAGACTACTATTTATAATTGCTTGTATGTATGGCCAAGTAGTCACAACAATTATCTGAATAGCCTATGGGGAACAAAATCTAAGGGATAGGCTGGAAATTTTATATGACCAATGATATTTTCCAGGACGGAGAGTGAGACAGGCTCAAACTGAGAGAAGACAGCAGGACAAGTGGTAGTTGTTGAGGGGTCAAAGGCTGTGGGAAAGAGAAGATCTAATAGAGCAGATCTTGTTAAGGAGTTAAGGAAATGATCACGGATCAGGAAAAAAGTGAAGGCAAGTAGGTTGAGGGGTGTTTAGAGTTAATAGTTCTAAAGAGTACTTGGGATTTATGGAAGTTTTTAGAGACAATATCAGAGATATATTTTGTATTCTGAACTTTAACGGTTTTCTGGTATTTACACCAGGTATCCTTTAGAATCTCATAAGACACTTGTAATCTATCCTTTCTTCATTTGCGCTCAATCTTTCTACATTCTCATCTAGTACAAATAGCCTGCTTCATTCAACCAAGGCTCAGATTTAGGTTTACTTTGCATAGTCTTGAAAGGAGCAACTTTATCCAAGATGGATTTGGAGGCGCAATAAAGACATGATGTTAAATCTTCAGTGCTGCTGTCAAGACAGAGACTTAAATGATTATCCATAGCATGTTTCAAAGCAGCAGAGAATTGGGTAGCAGTGGAGGGCTCAAGCGTGCAACAACGGTATGTTCAGATGCATGGTTTAGAAGGGCAAGGAAAAGAAAACTCAAATAAAAAACAGGCATGTGGTCAGAAAAAAGCATCATAAACATCAAGGTTAAGGATGGATAGGCCATAAGGGAGTACAAGATCTAGTGTATGGCCTTGCTTTTAGGTAGGACCCATTACAAAATGATTAAGATTAGAAGAATCAGTGAGAGTTAAAACATCTTTAATATATCTCTCTCCTGGCTCTTGTCTTGTCTATTCTTTTCTTCATACTTGCTATGACCTCCCCTCCCCTCTCCCCTCTTCTCCTCTCGTCTTCTCCCCTCCTACCCCCTGCTCTCCTCCCCTCTCCCCTTCTCTCTTGTCCTCTTCTCTTCTCTCCTCTCCTATCCTTTTCTCTCCTCTTATCTTTCATTTGGGCATCTCACCAGTCCCCTGTCCTGTTATCACATCTTCTGACTGGGTCTTCCAACTCTCCATTCTTAAATGCACACACACCCACTCCAGCCACCAACATGAGTCCAGACTAATGCACTGTCACTTAAAGGTGTAAAGTCTTATAACATAGCATTATAATGCCTTACAAGTGCAGCCATGAGTATGTAAAAATAGTTGTGGATATGTGTCACTCATTATAAAATGTTATGAATGCATTACCACCCTTTATGAATGTGTTTATAGGGTCTTATGAAGACTGACTGTATTTTCTTCCTTTTGCAACCCCCTCTTCTTCTCTCCATCTCTCTCTCTCTCTCTGACACACACACTCTGTCTTTCTCTCTCTTCATGATGTTCATCTGTTTTTTACCCTACCTCTCTTTGTTGCCTCTCTTTCTGTCCTTTAATCTGTCTTTCTACATCTTTGATAACTTTAACTCACTTTCTCTATCTATATCTCTCTCACACTTTCTATTTTCCCCTGCCCCCCTCTTCATCTCTGTCTTCTCCATGTCCTTCTAAGTCTCCATCTGTGGAAGGGCTGTGCTAATGGAGTGGCATCTGGCTGGAGTCTTCGTCAGGCAGAGGTGAATAATTCAGCCCGGAGGAAAGGGTACTCCCCAAATAATTTAACAGCCTCATGAATGGAGGCAAGCAGTGAGGAGGCAGATGAGGATGGTGCGGGTCATCCAGTGAAGTACGGGGCACTTTTTCTCTCAGTCCTGTCCTCAATTCCCTCTTCTACTGTATGCCTGTGTCCTGTGACACTCACATTTTTTTTCAAGGCCTCAAGAAGTGCACGGCATGACAGTCAAATTACCTGCCTGGACCAGTCTTCTGTGAACTACAAGACTGATATAATGGGCAATAACAGTTTTAGGTAATGAGGCACTGTAAACATCTGGACATCTTGACATGACTAGATTGGACAGAGCATTTACTATAGACAGGGTGTCAAAGTTTGAGCACATATTTTCAATGAAAAAACAATTATTTTTTTTTGTACATTAAAACCTCTGTGTCATTCCCTGACAAACTGTTTACTACTTGCTCTTTTTGAAATACAATAGGTCACTCCGAGTTGCATATGCATGCTGCATGTGATAATGTTGTTCTTCCACACACACACACAGGCACACACACAAACACAAACACAAAAACATACACACACACACACACACTCACACACACACACTTTTCCTTTCACACACACACATAGAACATCCCACTTCACCTGTTCTCCAAAAGCATATTTCCTCTAGATTGCAAAGATAGCACCACCAAGTAATAGCTGTGTCAACTGAGTTGAAATCTCCCAGTGTACAATATAAAGCTCATATAATTTAGCATGCACATATCAGATCTTTACAATAAATCCATTTGTCACATTGTGATTTCATTTTAAAGGGGCAACATGTCACGTCCCTGCACCACAGGTGTTTAGGCCCCTCATCACCACTTGTGCTTACCTTTATTTACGTTTATATTATCTAAGGGTCACCAACTACATATAAAAATAGCACAATCTCAGATATTGTGTTAAACCCCTGTATATCAGTTATATTAAGTAACTTTTCAAATGAACTTCAATGTATATTCTTTGAGGTTGCTGAAGAAGGTTTGCTGTTGAATTTGCTTTGTTCACTCATGACGTTATCATTTGGAATGTTGGATTAATGTTGGAGTAATTAACAGACGTTGGTAAATCTATGTATTCTGGTTGGTTTTCGCCGAACTGGGTCATAGCTCATTACCATAAAGTTAACTGACTTTTAAATTCTCTTTTTGGCTTCGGTGCCGGCGAATTTGCTTTGTTCTCCCAATTTGCTGACTCTCTATAAAGAAATAATGACTTCCGTCACTTTGGTCACTTCTGATGTGAACACAGCTTAATTCAGTCATAGTTCAGTTATACCCTTCACAGTTTACATTTTGCAGGCACACCTGCAAGGGGTCCAGGCAGTTGGTTGGAGGGGCATGTAGGACGTAACCAATTTAGTAGCCCCCTCTCTCTGTGTGGCTGGGAGGGAGGACGAGAGAAAGACGATGGCTGGCAGAGGAGGGAGTATGAGCTGGGGCAAAACCTGAAAAATATGACTGATTGAAATGCCATGTCGCATCCATCACCCAATTACATGTCTACTCAGCAAAAAAATATCCAAATGCCACCAATCTCCTTCTCTCTCTCTCTCTTACTCACTCTCACAAACACTCTTTATCTACCTATCTATCTCTCTCTACCCAGGCCTGGAAAAGCCTTTAATAACACAGGGCTGTTGCCTGCCGTGTCGGAGCGGAGTGTTTGGAGTGAAAACAGATGTGGTTTCAGCAGCGGCCGGGTTGCTGTCTGGAGGGGCCAACTTCTATCACAAGTGCCTGCGATACAGTATTCCACAAACATTCACCACAGCGGGAGGCCACATCTGACCCAGCAGGCTCTGCACATCCAGGCAAATACTTGTGTTGTGCTATATATATATATATGTATACAGTACTGTGCAAAAGTCTTAGGCAGGTGTGAAAAAATGCTGTCAACTAGAAATGCCTTCAAAAATGAAAGTGTTAATCATTTACGTTCATCAATTAACAAAATGCAGTGACTTAACAAAAGAGGAACCTAAATCAAATCAATATTTGGTGAAACCACCCTTTGCCTTTAAAAGAGCATCAATTCTTCTAGGTCTATTGCATAGAGTTTTTGAAGGAACTTGGCTGGTAGCTTGCACCAAACATCTTGAAGAACTACCACAGATCTTCTGTGGACGTATGCTTCCTAACATATACAAACAATTTGGTGTAATTGGTTGATCATACACTTGACTATAATCCTGCAAAATCCCTGACTTTGTGTGTACCCCTGTGTGTGAACTGATGCTGGTTTGACACCTGCCTAAATCTTTGGAAAGTACTGTATCTGTAGGCAGGTGCACACAAAGTGTACGCACACAGGGGTACACACAATGTCAGGGATTTTGCAGGATTATAATTAGAATTAGGAATTATTGTCTGTTGTTTAATGCAACCGGTCATTAAAAAGTAAAGCAGAAAAGCAACCATTAAATTGGTTGTTATAGTTACCATTCTATGGGGCATTGATAAGGAATGGTGCTTAAACTAAGGCCCTGTCCACATTAATGCGGATACATATGCAAACGCATAATAATGTATTCGTTTGCGCCTCCCGTCCACATCAACACGGCGAATTCGAACACGGCAAACGGAGCTTTTGGAAAACGACCGCTGAAGTGGAGAGATCTGAATACGCCTGCTTGGAACGGAGGATAGGCGTTCCATTGCTATGGCACCGAGTAAAGTTTATGCTCGAGACCCCAAAAACCAAAACAAACATGGCAGGCGAAATGGCGACGACGATGATGATGATGATTGTGATGCAGATGCTTTCGATGTACAGTGTACTCCTTCAACTGCAGATGAACGTTATTATGTTGTATACTGCACGCCGGGCATTACTACAACGGAGGAGGCGAATGTTGTACTTGTTAAATCGTACTAAATCCCAGCGTTTCAAACCGTACACAATCTTGCTAACAGAACTGCTACTGTACTGCTCTTTTTTACTTCAGCGAGCGATAGAACTTTGAGGTGCACTGGAGTTTGGCAGGACGTAACAATCACAACATTTTGGAATTTTTGATAGCATACATTTCTAAAAATGACAGTGTGGACGGAGATTGTTTTTACTATGGATAAGCGAATTTGTATTTATCCGCATTAATGTGGACATAGCCTTAATGGCAGAATTTTAGAACTACTTTTCATAGTTGAATGGTTTGACGGAATTAATGCATACCCCGCCAACCAAACAGAAAGCAGCATTTGACCAGGCCATAAACAGTACTAACTTAACTTGACACTCAGTCCCACACACATCTCCAAGTGACACCTCTACTCCAAACACCCAGCCTTCCCACCCCTTCACTATCCCACCCATAGACATACTATACATGTATAAGATGTCTACGATCCCACCTCCATGACATCACTAAGGATATACAATAATATTACTACAAGGTAACTTACACCCCACACCTCTACCTCCGAATTATTCTTTGTTTTGTTATGTTTTATTTGTTTTTATTTTGTTTTCCGAGCCCATGTTCCTTCAAACACAGTTCAAATTCATTAACACTGTACAATTAAGTACTTCCTTCCAATAACTTCCTAAATCCTGTTCCATACTGAATAAGTCCATTTTTAAAATAATGAGTTGATTAGTTGCTGGAACATACAAGGGCTCTATTACTCTACTTTTAGTATTAAGAGTACCCAACCTGAGTTTCTGAAAAGAATAGAAAGACAAACCCACTGTCTGAAGGGGCACGATGAAGATATAATCAAAAGAAAAAAAAATCACACTAACCACATTTCAATTATTCAAATAGGAAAATCATACTGTTTGCTAAAACTAAAAAGGAGTACCGGTATATCAATAAATGATATATACCTATGTGCCATATATATTCCCCCAATACAATCTTTCACATCATACTGGTACAACAGCCCCAAATTGAGCCCGACAAGCTATTCAAGCTCAATAAACCATATAAATGGACTCAGGATAGCCCTGCAAAATTCCCAATTGCTCTAAATTCCCCCCAAAATTAAAAAAAAATGTACTGAATGTTACAATCTCTCGAACATAAACATACCAATTAAGATTTTATTATTATTTTTACAAAATATTTAACTGTGTAATTCAGCCTATTGCGCTGTACGGAAGTAAGGTATGAGGTACACTCAGTGAACACAGCTGCAGTAGATGGGACAAGCATCCTATAGAGGCCCTGCAGGCAGAATTCTGCAGATTGATGTTAAAGATTTTAAAGAAAACACCAACCAATGCATGTAGGGCAGAATTGAGAAGATTTCCATTGACCATCAACATACAAAAGAAAGCTCTAAAATTTTGGATGCATCTTCAAACTAGTCCAACAGACACATTGCATTTTATTGAAGCAACATTCCAAGATCTAAATCTTGAAAAGAGTCCTTTAAACCAGCTTGTACTGAGACTAATCCCTACCTAACACATACTAACAATTTCTTTCAGACAAGTACTGCTTTCAAACTACCACTATTGTCCAAAAATCTGAAGAAAAATATCTGGAACATTGGTAAAATGCAACAAAAACCCAAAACAAACCAGAATGTTATAGGACCATGAAATCTAATTACAAAATGGAGGAATGTCTCTTTACTGTCAGATATATAAAGCAGCGGCCGATCCTGACCAAATACAGACTCAGTGTCCACAGCCTCGTCATAGAAAAGGCAGACTAAGGCAATCATGGCTGTCAAGAGAACAAAAGGTATGTGCTCACTATACGACAGGTGAGGTTGAGACAGAGGTGGACTTTCATCTTCAATATGAGAAATATACAGACACACTTTGAAAGATTCACACACCTAATCCCAGGATTCTAAAATCTGTGCAAACAGAAATTACGATCTGTATTACTTGGACAGCAAAGACAGCAACCCTGGACATATGCCAAATATGCCACTGAATGCCATAAAGTAAGGGACACTGGATAGACACCACCAACACATAAACACATATGTACTGTATACCTATCCAACAATTTCAGAACACACCACACCCACACACTAACACATCATTCACACACACACACACACACACACACACACACACACACACACACACACACACACACAAACAGACACCATTTTGTTTGTATGTATAAATGACATGTGGATGCATGTATATACTCCATCATACTGTATTGTTTGGATGATTATGCTTATGCAAAGCTTATGCTTTGGCAATGCAATAAACTATTTGTCATGCCAATAAAGCTCACTTGAATTCAATTGATGAATTTGTGGCATGGGTGGCATTCATGGAGTGGGTGAGAGTGAGAGAAAGCGAGAGTGAGAGATAGACAGAGAGTACACACTCACACACACACACACACACACACACACACACACACACACACTAACACACATCTATATGCATATACAGGCATGCACACATCCTACAAGAGCATGTCTCTACCTACAATAATGCATAGAAAGAAGAACCAATTTCTCAAAAATTATCGCAAATAAACACAACTCAAAAGTACTATCCTCCTCAATCGAAAAGCTACTAAAACCTGCAGTGGACATGCTTAGTCTAGCCACTTCATCAAAATGTGAGGATTTTGCTGAATTTTTTCACCAATAAAATAAGTCCTACCAGAGTGGGTATCACTCATAACCCCAGTTGCTCACAGGATCTCCCCAGCAGGTAACTACCGACCCTACAGAATTTTAGCATCATCCTAGAAGATGAACTCTATAATATTGTCAGACAAAGCAAGCAGTCAATATTCAGCCTTGACCCTACCCTACTTTCCTAATGAAAAACATATTTAGCTGCATCTCCACAGCCATACTACAGCTCATCATGACCCCTGTCTGTCCTTACAGGTGTTCAAATGCCTTTAAAACCTCTATTGTGAAGCCCCTCTTTAAAAAGCCAAACTTAGACTACAAACACAGTCTCTGCTCTGGTCCTCCTAGACCTAAGTGTTGCCTTTGAGACAGCTGACCACAACATACTACTAAATCATCTCAAAATCTGGGTAGGTCTGTCAGGTTATGTACTAAAATGGTTTGAGTCATATATTGCTGAAAGACAATTTTGTGTCAGTGTCGGGTACCATGTATCCAAAAACACGACATGCCCATTGGGGTCACCCAAGGTAGTTGCCTTGGCCCCCCTCCTTTTCAAAAGTTCACCCCTTCTTGGTCCAGCAGGACGCTAAAACACTTGTTCACTCATTTATTTCAAATAGATTTGACTACTGTAATGCCTTATGCACAGGCCTCATAAGAAAAGTCAATTGTAAAACTACAGCTTATTCAAAACTCAGCCGCGAGACTGTTAACAAAAACAACAAGAATGGTGGACATTACTCCAATACTGGCTGAGCTGCACTGGCTACCTGTGTCCTACAGAATTGACTTTAAAGTACTCTTACTAGTATTTACAGCTAGTAAGGCTCTAGCACCATGCTATATCAGCCACTGCGTGCACATGGACGAGTTGAATCCGATTGGAAATGGTTTGGGATCGTATCGAATTCATGTACACAGGCTAAAGATCGTATAGGGATTGGTTTTGCGAATCCGATTGCAACCCCTGGCTTAAACCGATGTTAATCCGCTTGGTGCCGCCTTGTGCACGGTATTGGTTTGGATTCGCGTACTGCGCATGTAAAACCACTCGATCCCAGAAGCTTCTGTCCCTGATTTTCATCCATACTGAACGTCGAGGCTTTCTATCGCCTGCTCTCAACTCGTCTCGTTGTCCTCAATTGCTTGTAATATCAAACGCAGACGGCACAGTTCATGTCGTATCAAGGAAACCAAAAACGCTGTTTGTTCTTTCATACGAACTTCCAAACAAAGGAGAATGCACAACATGCATGCAAATGCTGCTCTGTCAACCTCCTCGAGCGATATTTTTTTGTTTTGTATGCCACCAGATAGTTTGTTTATTTTCTTTTAGCAGCCGTCAACCTGAAGTAGTTCTAACACCACTTGTTGAAAGGAATATAGCACCATCTAGTGTAGTGGAAACGGCCAGATCTCTGACCATTATCCGCTAACACGAACTCTCATGTGCACAGGGATTTGGGACAGACCAGACTACTTTGGGTAGCAACTCCCAATCCAATCCCAATCCAATCCGATCCTACCATGTGCCCGTAGTGACTGACACACTGTCCTCTTACATTGCTGCTTCAGTCCTTAGATTCTCTGAGGCCAGCCTCCTGAGGATTCCACAGGCACCACGTAAGAGGACTGGAGAAGCAGCATTCTCATACTACACCCCAAAGAGATGGAATGTCCTACCCCAACACATCATAGAGGCAGAATCAGTTGACTCCTTTAATCGGCAACTTAAGACTGACCTGTTCAACCTCACCTACACGTAACTGTCACCTGGCAAGTTTTTGAGTTAATTAATCATAAGTCGGTAGATGCTGAAATGAGTCATTACCAGGTGAATGAAAACTTTCTTGACTGTCCCCACTGCCTGTGGACAGAATACCATGCTTGTAATATCTGGATATCCACCTCGGCACCCTCAGACTCACAAAGGCTCAAATATTGCAAGAAGAAGGATCACATTCGATTTTGAAGAAATTCTGACATTACTTACCTCGGTGGACATGACTACTTCCGTTACTCTGATCAGTTGAGTTGAAGACACATGCACAGGGTGAGGGGAAGAGAAAACAGTCCATTTACTTGGAGACACTAGAGGGAGCTCCACTGAGAAAAAAAGCATTCAACGTTGCATAGTATCTCTTTAATATTAAGTACATGTCCGGACACAATATCCGTGATATTGTTTCCAAATAATTTCACATATATCTATTTATGTTACTTACTTGAATTAATTAATTATCTATTTTATAATAGATTAACTATTAACTAATAATGAACTATTTTACCCTGGGGAGAGGTATTCCAATTTGTCTCATAATGTTTCTGTGTTACGCATGCAAGGCAGTAGAGCAAAAACAAAACTGAACACAATCTCTGAACTAGTGTATTTTATTACCAAACTCACGAGCGAAAACAAATAGGCAACACCCCATCATAACGTATATAAAATGCTGAGCATATTACAAATAGTACGAACAAAATCCAAATTGTCGCTATTGCTGCTAGTTTCATTAAAGTTTCCCCAATCGTGTGGGCCATTTTTGTCTGCGCAATTAAATATTCCACCTCATATAAAGCTTTATGCGCCTTTGCAGAGATAGTTGTTTGCTTAGTGAGGGGTTTCTTCTGCCCCTGTAACACTGTCTTTTCTGCGAAAAAAGTCACTGGCTTTATCTGTGAAGCTGGGATGTTTGGTCTTCATATGCCTACATAATTTCGCCGGTTTAGACTCTCTTGTGCGAGGACTTCAAAGCACAACGCACGGAGGGTGTGTACCTGATTTATAATAATACACGTGAAAACCCGACGCTGGGACACAGATTTAAACAGTAGGTGATCGCCAGAGGAGAGTCTGTTGATAGCTATGCTAATCGGGCAGGGCAGAGCAATAGAACGACAACAGGTCATACATTTGATGCCCGCTAATGGGAGGGTGACGGTCCTCTGGTTAGCAAACAGGCAATAGCAATATTTTTGAAATCGTCTCGAGACCCCCCCTCCACTGCCCTGCGACCCCGACTTTGGGAACCACTGCTCTAGATCATGTGCCCACAAAGAAGCTCATTCCAATTCACACCTTGACAGGTGTCTCATGTGACCCTTTGTCATGGAATGAGGGGTGTCGTCTAAAGCTCCACCTCCAGTGATCCAGGTTTCCCAACATCAAGCCAGAACTGAAGAAGCCTTTTAGATGAAAGGTGAAACATCTTCAGGCTCCAAGAAGACGTCCATTTGCTTACAACTTAGCTCATTTGATTAGGCTTACTCTCTTTTAGTTTGTTTGAACAGTTTCATATATCGCACCTCTGTCCAGATTTTTGTCCTATATTCCACCTACCCTTTGCATGTGTCGAGTGCTCTACACAGCTGTCCAGAGGAACTTTTTTGATGCTGTCATGCACATACCACCCCATCCCTTGCCTCCATCCCCTAGACACAACCACCAGGCTTTAATCATGAGAGAAGGGGCCAGACCCTCAACCAAATTCTGTCATTGATGGATGAGCAACTCCGTCTTTATCTCTGTATCCTTTTTAGTCATCATCTTTGCACCATGTCTCCTCCTCATTCCTTTTCCTTTCCCTACCTCTTTCTTCTTCCTCTCTCTCTTTCCTCCTTTTTTCTCTCCCTCTGTCTTTTATTTACCTTGTCTGTCACTAACTGCCTGCATTAACACTGTACATTTATACCACCCTGCAGTAATCCATAGTAAAAAAAAGGCTGAATGATATATGGTAATCTATAGCTGATGTGTACATGTTTTTTCCTCCCAGATTACACAGATCGTGTGAGGAAGATAGATGTCCTCTGTCAAAGAGCCTACCTCTTGAATCCGTTCTCCAAACCACAAGTTGCTTTGCATATAAGCTTTTATATGTATTGTAATGTAATGGTTACTGTTGAAAATCGAACCAGGTGGGTGTACCATCTTTAAATGGAGGGTTGGGACATGTTGCATCAGAATAACAAAGACATATACACATCATGCAATATGTGCTTTAGAATATGGAGAAAATGTCTCCACTTCTCTGCCATTCTAGCCTTTTTGCTCTTCATGGAAAGAGTACAATTTAATGGCCGATAATAGTAGTAGCTACTGGAAACTGCGTCTCAAAGCTATTAGAGAAAAGTAGTCAAATGAACAAAGGAACCACTCATCTGCTGAAAACATCACAAAAAAGGTTTAAATTTCTCTCTGCAAAACAGTTTTTTTATTCCAGGGTGGAATAGGTGTCCGGATTTTGGGCCAGATAGTGGTCCGGATTCTGACCATATCCCAGCCGAAACAAACGGCAATTTGGCTGGAAATTATTTCTGATAATTAGATCAATTTCCCTCAGACTCAAATGGCCAAGCTATTTTGGATTTTAATGGGAAGAAGCCAATAAACTTATTCTTTTCCTTGAAAATCGTTTCTCTGGAGGGAAAAATATATGTACTTTGTTGCCCAAATCAAAAAAAAAAAAACAACATATATAATGAATATATATAATACATAATAAATAATGAATATGACTTAGAAAAATAAAAGAGAAGAGAATAAAAGATTTTTTTCAATTAATGTTCACATTCAGATGCATAGCATGTCACTTACATGACCTCAATAACACACCTGTCTTCAAAGGTACAGTGGTATGAGAAAGTTTGGGCACCCCCTCTGAGGTTGTATAATAATGGACTCTGACAAAATTATCTTGGTGGCATGTCCTTCATTTGCCCATAACAGCCACGTGTTAGCTTGATTTCCAAACACAGATTTTAAGTATTCATAGTATGCAATTGTATGAAATTAAATCAAACGTAAAAAATAGGCTGTGCAAAAATGTGGGAACCTTTGTCATTTTGTTGCTTTGATGGCCTGTAACTAATCACAAGATAATTGGACACACAAAGTTGGTTTGGTGAGCTCGTTAAGCCTTGAACTTAATTGACAGGTGCATACAATAATGACAAAAGGTATTTAAGGTGGCCAAATGCCAGTTCTCATTCTGTTTGACTCTCCTCTGAAGAGCTGCAACATGGGAGCCTCAAAACAACTTTCTGATGACCTCAAAACCAAGATTATCCAGCATTATGGTTTAGGGGAAGGTTACAAAAAGCTGTCCATAAGATTTCAGCTGTCAGTTTCCACTGTCAGGAACATTGTGAGGAAATGAAAGGCCACAGGCACAGTTCTTGTTAAGCCCAGAAGTGGAAGGCCAAGTAAAATTCCAGAGAGGCAAAGACGAAGGATGGTCAGAATGGTTAAAAACAACCCACAGACCACCTCCAAAGACTTGCAAGGATATCTTGCTGCAGACGGTGTCGCTGTGCATTGGTCAACAATACAGCACAATTTGCACAAGGAAAGGCTGTACGGAAGAGTGATGCGGAAGAAGCCTTTTGTTCACAGTCGCCACAAACTGAGTCGCTTGAGGTATGCAAAAGAACATTTGGACAAGCCAATATCATTTTGGAGTAAGATACTCTGGACTGATGAAACAAAAATTGAATTGTTTGGTCACAACAAGAGGCGATATGCATGGCGACAAAAGAACACAGAATTCGAAGAAAAACACCTGCTTCCCACAGTAAAAATTTGGTGGAGGTTCCATCATGCTGTGGGGCTGTGTGGCCAGTGCTGTTACTGGGAATCTTGTTAAAATTGAGGGTCGCATGGATTCCACTCAGTATCAACAGATTCTTGAGAATAATGTTCAAGAGTCTGTCACAAAGTTGAAGTTGCGCCGGGGATGGGTGTTATCTACAAGGCAATGACCCCAAACATTGCTCAAAATCTACCGGAGCATTCATGCAGAGGAACAAGTACAATGTTTTGGAATGGCCATCCCAGTCCCCAGATTTGAATATCATCAAGAATCTGTGGGATGACTTGAAGCAGGCTGTCCATGCTCGGAATCCTTCAAACATCACTGAATTGCAGAGGTTTTGCCAGGAGGAATGGGCCAAAATACTATCATCCAGGATCCAGACACTCATTGGTGGCTACAGAAAGCGTTTACAGGCTGTTATTTTTGCAAAGGGAGGCTCTACTAAATAGTAATATGATTTTTCTATTAAGGTGCCCAAATTTATGCACGGGCCTTTTTTTGTTTTGGGGCATATTGCACATTTTCTGTTAACCCAATAAACCTCATTTCACTGCTGAAATATGATTGTGTTCATCAGTTATTTGATATATCAAAATTAAGTTGTGAATTAAAACACCCAATGATTGGTGAATACAAATAATGCCAATTGTCAAGGGTGCCCAAATTTTCTCATACCACTGTATCATAGCATTACAAGTCTGTGGGAGACTTTTTTTTAGATTAGATCTGTGGCACAGATTTTATATAATGGTTGCTCAGTCACCACCAGAGTGGACATCCCAGGTTCAGAAAGTGAAAGTTCTGGCATATATTTGTTCACACCAATTCACTGAACCAGTTACTCCTAATTAGCAAAACTCTTCAGCAAGTTAGAGGATCTAATTAGCAGAAACACCTGTGTTAGGAGCACAGGCAAAAGGAACACATGACAGGACTTGTACTTTTTGAAGATGGTTTGTCCACCTCTAGACACCACTCATCTCATCCCCCTTTGAATGCATGTGCCGCTCCTATCGATTTCTCAGTCTGGCCTCTGGACAGCCCATCCATTATTAAGCCATGCGGAAGCGCTTGTTATCAAGGAACTAACTTGTTCAAGCTGTTGGCTAATGGTTTATATGATATATCTCACATATTGTCCAGCCTTGCCTACCATGGCAGGATACAACTGCTGGAAAACATTTGAACATTTTAAGGTATATTGGCCCTTCCGTCTTTGTTGTATGGATACAATAGGACAAATCAGCTGGTACTGTAAATATAGAGATGAGGATATTTTTAGAGTGAGTCAGTGTGTATGTGTGTTGTGTGGCTATGTATGTGTGTTGTGTGGCTGTGTAGTGTGTGTGTGTAGTGAGTGTGTGTGTAGTGTGTGTGTGTGTGTAGTGAGTGTGTGTGTGTAGTGTGTGTGTGTAGTGTATGTGTGTCTGTGGGTGTGTGTGTGTAGTGAGTTTGGCTAAGGATGAAAAGAAAGTGCACACCCCCACAGTGCCTTAGCTGTTAGGATGTGTGACACACCTAAGCCAAAAGAGAGACAAAATAGAAGCCTCAGGGCACACCTGAGATCCTTTGTCCTTTGTTCAATCAAACTTTAAAGGCCCCTTAGCTATAACCTTGGCATCAATGGGCCTGTTCTAGCACTAGAGCAAGTCAAGGTGTTGCTGAGATTCAGGATGTCCATCAATGACACATAATTGCTGCATTTACTCTCTCATGGAGTCATCTGAAAATGCTGGAGGTGCCAAAATGCAGTAGTTGCCGGGTAGTTGCGCCGCCATTTCATCAGCCCATTTTGATCAAGGTTCCAGCGGCCCTCCAAGAGCAAACCACACCCCCCCCCCCCCCCACACACACACACACCATCCTGTCATGGGTGGTGAGTAGGTTGGTGAGTGTGGTGATGGACGATTCAATGTGTCCTTTGTCGGGTGCTAACCCTGTGCACGTTTTCTTTCCTCTCCCCTCCCTCCCCAGAATCGTCATTTGGATGCTAGAGTGAGTCATCTGTCCTCACCCAAGCAGGCAGGCAGACTGCGATGAGGCTGCATTTGGCTTGGCGATGGCTCTGCCACAGCAATGCATCCCTCAGGGTCAGAGTCGCCATGCCGCTGTGATCGCAGCGCCAGCCAAGGCCCATCCCTCCCCACTCATCTTATTAGATCGTCAAGACAAGGTGATTTAGTTAATTGCCTCATTTGCAGATTGAAATATTATGCGGTGAATGGACTAGGATGAGCCTTTTTGAGTGCTTTCATAGATTGATGGCGATGCGCTAAATTGATTTTTTTCCCTCCTTCTCTCCTTACCCATCCACCTCCCTGTCCTCCCACTCTTCACTCACTCCACAGCGCCCATCTTTGTCTTCCACTTTCTCTCTTTCTTTCATGCACTCCCATTCTTTTCCTCCCCCTGTTATGGAAACCCCCTGAAAATCTGCAACAATCCCAAAAACACATACTTCTGGTTTCTGAAAAAATGTTACAAAATCTGCAGTCAATTCCTCTGGTGAAATCCAAACCCACACTGCTGAGATGGGATCAAAAAAAGAGAAACATTCCTGTGTGCATGAGAATTCAGCATGCTGCACATAAGCAGAGGAGTGGCTCTCCTGTTGAAATACAAACTCCCACGAGTGGTACAGTACTGGGTGAAAAGCATTATGCCCTGTGACTTTCTCCCCGTGGTGCTGTGTCACAGCGGTTGCCATGGCCTGTTGGGTCTAATCCTCTCTGACAGAGAAACCTTTCTCCCTGTTTCTCCCTGCACAGGTAGCCACCGGCATCAATGACGAGACACATTGAAAGCAAAAGGAAATTAAAAATATCACAAACTTCCTGACAAAGACTTCTAGCCAAAACGTGTGAAAAGTGCTTGGTTTTAACTATGTTTTTGCCAATAATTTAATTTATTTTAATTTAAAATAAAAACAAAATAGATGCAACCTAATTCCTATGTACTGGCACAGAGTGCTTGCCATGGCAGGGATGTGTCATGCAGGGTCATGTGTTGCCATGCTGAGCTTTCATGCTGGAGGCTAGAGCTGCAATTCATCCACTGGTGGTAATCAGTAATCAGAGCGCAGTAATCTCTGCTACTATACAGTCCCTCCAGGCCTTTTTTGAGAAAGTTGCAGCCCTAAAATGCCTGATTTTGCGGCAGCTTTTCAAAAACGTTGTGATTAAAGTTGCAGGTTTTTGGGAATTTTGTTGCAAAAAAGTTGTGGTAGCAAGTAAAAGTGGCAAAAAAGTTGAGATTTTATTTCACTCTTTATAATTTTATTTACCTATTAAACATAAAGGGATCTAAACAATTGCGACTGGTACTGAATAAAACTTGTTGTGTCGAATAGAGTGTCAAATCGCTTTAACACTCCTCTCCACTAGTTGGCAGACGTATTGTAGGCAACTTCATAATTATGACATCCTCCAAAGCAATTCCTTTGGAGGAAACCCCATTCGAACAAATGGAAGTAGCGCTAGCGTTAGCAAAACCCAATTCAAACAAAAGTAGCTAACGCTAGCAGTGTACAATACCTGTTAAATCGAGGTTAGGGCGAGCAAAGTGGACTGTATGGTGATGTCACTTTGGTGCGTCTGCTAGAACACCTGTAAATCCAGAATGTAGTTAAGTGGTTTATTGAAGGCAACACAGGGATGCACAAATAGGCAAACAGGTGGTATTTTGAAAATTTGTGGGAAATACTAAAAGTTGCAAGGCCGCAATGAATTTGCGGGGATTTACTGATGTTGCGGTAATAGTTGCGATCGCAACATTGCGAAATCCTGGAGGGTCTGACTACAGCCTGCTAAACCAGCACCTCGTACTTCATTTCATTTTGTACAGGGAGTCTGGCAGTGCCTTCATTGACATTGCTGTACTAGGTCAGTGGCTCCCAAAGTCGAGGTCGCGGGAGTGGTGGCGTGGGGTCACGAGGTGACTGCCTGTTTGCTAACCAAGGTAGCTCAATTAAACTTAGCAAAATACGAAATGGTTATTATCAACAAAAGAAGACATGCGCAGGAAGTCCGGTGGTTCAGTATGCTGCTCCCCCATCACCGATGGGCTATTAACCCTCTTCCCCCGGCAGAAGGCCATTACCGTGCATCAAATGTGTTACCTGTTGTTGTTCTATATGCCCTGCCCGATTAGCACAGCTATCAGCAGACCCCCCTCTTGCGATCACATACTGTTTAAATCTGTGTCCCATAATCGGGTTTTCTGTCATCTGGTGCCAGATCTGGAAGATGGGCTGATTGAACACTCAACAGACCGAACCCTGAGAGCAAATTTTAATAGCAAGACGCTGGATGAGTTCTGGATTTCTGTCGAAGGGGAATACCCGCAGCTGTTGAGGGCGGCTTTGAATATTGAATATATATTTGGTTCAACGTATTTGTGCAAAAAGACTTTCTGACTTACATTAAGAACAAACACAGGTCTCGGCTTAACGTGCAAGATGATCTGCAGGTGGCCATCTCCAAAATTAAACCTAGAGTGGACCTGCTTTGCTCCGCGCACAGCACCAACCCATCACATTGAGTTTTTTGTGCATACATGTACGTAACTGTTCCATGTTGCTTGTTCGTAATATGTTGTTATGCTCAGCATTTTATACAAGTTACGATGGGATGCTGCCTATTTGTTTTCACTTATACGTTTTTTAATAAAATACACTGACTTGATCAGAGATTGTGTTCAGTTTTGTTTTCGCTCTACTGCTCTGTGTGCGTTAAAAGCAGCAACATTATGAGAGACGGACGGAGGGAAAGAGGTAGCGCGATAGCGGATGCACGCGTGCGCATTCACGCTCACGACAGAGTGGTTGCGGGGGTCGCAGGTCATAAGCAGCCTAATATACTAGGGGTCGCGGTCTGAAAAGTTTGGGAACCCCTGTACTAGGTACAACCCGATCCTAGTCAGTCAGCGAACAGACAGAGTGTGTGAGCGATGATCTTGACTTTGTTTGCTACATTTGAACTGTAGTGCGTAGGCAGGCTAATTGCATGTGTGATGACCAGACGTTAGCGTTTGGGTAAAGGCAGAGCCACTTGTTTTAAACTTCAGCAGAGTCCACACCTCCAACAAAAAATCGTTTCTCAATACAGCACTGCCAGACCCTATGTACAAAATGAAATGAAGTACGAGGGGCTGGTTTACCAGGCTACTGCTACTAATGCAGCAGTCTGAAGTCACAACTTTCTACTACATCAATAATTTCCCAGTTGCTTAGCGAAGCCCCAGTCCCATGTTTGCACCAAACAATCTGACACAAACTCTCCCCAAACTTTATCAAGGAGGAAATCCATTACCCATCAGTCCTAAACCATCACACCGAGATGAGCGCAATCAGTAGTGAGCTAACCTGGGCTAGTAGTACGGCAAACTTACCAGATATGGCTGTGGGTGAGAAAACAAACATGTAGGCAAGCAGAAATGGACTACTGTAAGTAAAGTGCCATTATGCTATGGGGTGCTGCTGCCATGAGAAAATCTTCTGGTTTTTTTTTTTTTTTTGGAATGCAGCCCCAGCAAATGCTTGCTTGCCTCAAAGCCCGCTGGTGGAAGAATGCCAGGATTTCCTAATGCTGGGAGAATGGGGAGTTCTCAACAGATTGATCTGTAACAGGGGACTGTCCATTCTTTTTAAGTGCAGCTTTTAAAAAAGTGTGCGTGCGAGTGTGGGGATGTGTGTGTGTTCGTGTGCGTGCGAGTGTAGGGGTATGTGTTGAGTGTGTGTGTGTGTGTGTGCACATGTGTGCATGTGTGAGGTAGAGATGGAGAAATATAAACGTTCTGAAGCCACAGTGAGTGAGTAAGCGAGTAAGTTAAGAGTGTGTATAAGTGCATGGTGTACCAGGGATTGATTTTGTTTTCTTTGAATACTCGGTATATAGTGCGTTTCAGAGATACCTGTTGGACCCCTTGTTTGCCTTTACTATATTAACATTTGACCTTTGACCTCTGGTGATCTTGATGGATTCCTTCTACATGAATTTCCAGACAGATGAGTTCAGCCTGTGCATCCATCATCTAACTTGTGATACCTGCACTGTTTCAAGAAGTCCACTAGGGTGTGTGTGTGTGTGTGTGTCAGGTGCAGTGGGTGCCTCTAGTCACCTTACAGATAACCTGAAAGGTCTTGGCTTCACTGAATGGATACTGTTAACACTCTCAAATATGTTCCTGGTAAATGGCTCAATTGCATCTAGTCATAGTGCATTTTCGCTACCCAATGTGCTGTTATATGTCTACAAACCAGTTTGTTTATTTACTCTATACTTCATGACCTGTCATTTCTATGAGACCAAGACAAGTAGCTCTGATCAGTGAACCTTTACTTCCCTCCTGCATCTGGACAAGTTGTGATTGCTCGGCAGCCATTTTTGTTTGAGCCTTACATTGGTGTTTATTAGCTGTGTGATGACATTTTCAGTCTGCTCGGCACAGAGGATGTAGAACACAAAGGTTCCAGGAAGATGCCCTTGCGCTGGGAGGGTGCTGCCCTGTGCCAGGATGGTCTGCTGTCTCCGAGACTAAAGTCTCCTCTCCCCTGTTGCACAAGGCCTACCTTATCATAGTGCTTTAGGTCTGCCTTTGCCTACTGGGTAGATGCGCTTGCGGTCCATTTTCTCCCAGGTGCCAGAGTAGAAGCTGTCTGGGCTATACATGGGTTTTGGGGTTCAGACAGTGCCATTTCCAGGCTGACTTTGGAGCACTTGAATTCCTCCATTAGACTGGACACAGGAAGCTCCAGAATGCCTTTTCCATACAGTTCCATACAGATGTTGCCGTGTGTTATATACAGAGAAGCGCGTGGCATGCGCATGGCATGCATATAAAAACCTGGGAGTGTTCGTGGGAATGTTGGCGTTACGTGTTAATTATGAGAGGAGAGGTGTAAAGAGCGGCAAATCACGGCACGTGTAATTTGCAGTAAGAATTCTCTGCCTTATACACATGCCTTATATACCTTGCAGGTATACACCAGGAAGTGCAAATTCCCTTGCTTTTTGAAACATCTGAAAACAGGCAGGGAAAACTTATCTGCTGCCCTTGTTTGGGCACTTTGTCATCAAATTTTCCTTCCTTTTTCAGTCCACGATGACCACACAATTGCGCCTTTTTAAAGCACCGCTAATAATGGTAGAAGGCGGGACAAAGCACTAATTATCTTATGAGCTTCAGGCATGGTACATGCCATGCAAGAGCAAACAACGTGCAGTCTCTGCAAACTGAGAAGGGCGCAAAATACGTTGCGTTCACAAATGTACATACATCTGGCCACAGTGTCTCTGTCGGGACTAAATCATCTATTGTCCTCTTTATTTCTCTCTCTCTCTCTCTCTCTGTCTGTCTCTCTTCTTCTTGTTTTGCGGCAACAGTGCTTACCCTCTACCAAAACACACAACCACCAAAGAGTTCACCCTCTTGTAGAAGTGCATAAAGTGCTCTCTGAAAAGCACTGCCCCAAGCTTTTCAGATGCTTGTCAGCTCCTGGTGATGTTTTTCATAAGGGAGCTATGGCTGGAGACAATTTAACAAGCACTTCCAGAGGTTCACGCTGCGTTCAGAATATGCTTCTGCACATATTATTTAGACATTATTTGGGAGATGCTTTCAGGCCAAAACCTATTGTGTTTTCTGGACATGTAGCTGCTGTGTGAGAGGGGTGTGTGTGTGAAGAAAGCTTTCTCTGGTTAAAGGTTTGGTAGGAGATGCTAGAGCACTTTTTACTATATTGCTTAAAATCCCCTTCACACCACAATGGCAACAAATTAATGAAATGCTCTAACACAAAAACAAAACATGTTAGTTACCTGTGGGCCGGACAGGACTGAAAACTCACCATTTAATCAATTTAAGCAGCCTGTTCAAAATCATTACATGGTGATATGGTTATTACACAACTGCCGTTTGTCCCTCCCCCCTCCCCCGTGCAGGAATCTGGAGGCATGACTTCGAGGGAAAGTCTTTTTGGGGTTTGTGTACGTTCAAAATGTAGCTTGCTTGAACTGTTTTACCAAGATCTCCTACCCTCCCTTCAAATGTTTTTGGTACAATAATAAATAAATATGGGTACATGTCAAAACATATTTTGAGTTTCTCAAGGCATGGTCTTGGAATGACATTAGGATGCTGTTTACCTGAACAGAATTGCAATGGTTAGAAGAGAAGCCAAAGTACTCTATAAACATGTTTACAACGTTTTTTTTACATAAACTGTTTTTGCCGCTTTGTTCTGTTCTGGCCTGCTTCATTGTCAGTGCATTCATCTGCATCATCCCTCTCTCTCTCTTTCTCTCTTTCTCTCTCTCTCTCTCTCTCTCTCTACCTATCTCTCTGTCTCTCTCTCTCACACACACACACACACACACACACACACACACACACACACACACACACACACACACACACACACACACACACACATGGTGGAGAGGAGAAAGAGAAAGTCAGTCATTTTCTAGTCAGTTAATCATATTTATTTCAGTGGTATCAGTTTTCAGAGCAGAGTGAAAATGGGTGAAAAAGAAAATGCTCGGATGTGTGTGCATCTGGTGCATCTAGTGCCAGGCCTCTCAATCTCCTGTTGTGTGCATGTGTTGTGTGCGTGCGTGCATACATGCGTGTGTATGCATGTGCAGCTTTGATTGGCCGGTTGCTAAGAAGGGACTTTTGGTGTATTTTTGCAATGGGAAGCTGGCAGGAAGATGTGGTAGACTGGAAGATGCTTCTCTTGCACAAGAGAGAGAGGGACTCGACAACTTTCAGCTGGGCTGCGTTGACTTTCCCTCTCTCTGTCTTTCTCGGTTTGTTTATGTGGGCTTTTACTCTATACACTTGTATGATCGATGGCATGTGTATTTCACTTCCTGCGTATGTGTGTGTGTCAGTGTGTGTGTGCGAAGGCACAGAACACATAACCACACAACTGGCAATGTTAGGGCATAAAACCCTCCCAATGCATTCATTTTTATACTATGACTCCTCCATAACAGTCAGGAGCTTTTATCAACCGATGTTCATATGTAATGAGTTATATAGGGTAATCCCATTTAGTCAGTTGCTCCCAGGGGTTCACAAGCTGTGTGTTTATCAGTGTGTGCACTCAGACAAATCCCTGTGTTCATACAGTCCTGGCTCTGTAACTAGGTAACCATAGAGACCAATACCAAACCAAGCTGCTTCAGCTGCACAGAATAGAGAAGTGCAATTTCATTGGCTGATGGTATCCTGAAAAACATGCAAATGACAATTTAGGCACAATCGAGTGCAGGGTTTCCCGCAGAATTGTTTTTAGCCAAGGTGGTGGTTTAGTCTTGTTTGTTGATGGAGGAAGTGGGGGTCTGGGGGCAGTGGTACTAGATCACATGGGCAACTTCTTAACAGGGCAAAAGCCTTGTAACGTTATTTACTCTTCATAAATGAACAAAGCAGTTAAAGTGCAAGGTAACAACAACATGCCCAAGAACTATGAAGGTAAATGTGTTGCAAAATGGGAGTATGTACACTTGATTTGAGAACTTGTATAATATAATGGGAGAATGTGTAGAACACATATTTAGCAGTTTAACTGTAAACTAACTGTAAATGTCTATTTTTATATACGAGTGTGTTGAATTTGTAGTCATGGTGAAAAAAAAACATGAGTATAGTGGTCCCTTGCTATAAAGCGGTTCACTTTTCGCGGCCTTGCTGTTTCGCAGATTTTTTTTAGAGCATGTTTTTTGTTTTACAGCATTGTGTTCTGCGCCCTGATTGGCTAAGGGACTGTAGAACATTGTCAATCAATCACCTCCGTGCCTGTATAGTACAAAATTCACATTTTGTTAATGGCCGGGTTTCCCAGATGCAGTTAAGAAGTTCTTAGCATTAAGAAGGTTTTTAACTGGGAAACCTGGCCAATGCCTGTCTGAGAAAAGTGTATAAAGTGTGTAGTGAGGGGTTTTACAGCCTTAAAACATCTATGACTAGATGTACATGGTATGACCGCCGCAGTGTATTGAAATGTGGGAACTGTTGGTATGATGAATGTGTGGTAGAGCAGTGTTGTGAGGTGGGAAATTGTGTGGAAAGGATTTCCTGGAAGTGGACATGGATGTGGGTTTTGAATGAATGACATTGTGTGTGTTTGTGTAGTGTGTAGGAGTGATTTGTGAAAGAAATAGTAAAACATTTTTAGAGGTCTTTCTGCTGATCGTGCATGACGTATTTTCTGCAGTTCCCACCTTCTCGGTCTAAGATATTGGCAACTCAAAATCCCAATTTCTGCATTTTCCCATATCACTACGTGGCGCTATGCTTCAAGTGAGTGTTTATGGGCTGGGTCGATGCCTCTGTAACACCGTCATACTAACACAAAATCGTTGTCTTGGGCAAAGTTGTTGAGTTTTTTAACAAAAACTGTTTTTCGACACATAGCTTCGACGATAAACATTGCCCCCTATGAAGAAATGTCGCAACATTTAGTACACATGAAAAGAAAGTAGAGTTGGCATGTCAACTTTGACCAAATTTGAGCAATTTGAGCTATGACGAGTTCGTTTGGATTAGTTTTCACAGTGTTGAAATTTCACGTAAATTGTTTTTGTTGGAAGTGGGCATCGACCAGTGTGTTCAATGCGTGAGGGTCAATAGATTTCACAACAAAAAAAATTGGTTGTAAACTTTAGCATTCACTAGATAATAGACAACATGTCATTTTGTACAATTACAGTGTCCCTATGGGCCAAATTGTATGGCATGTGCTGTGCTTTGAGAGGTCTTTGTGCTGACCGTGCGTATTTTGTGCAGTTCCGACCTTCTTGGTCCAAGATATTGGCAATACAAAATCCCAAATTTTGCATTAACCCATATAACTAGGTGCCACTATGCTTTAAGTGAGTGTTTATGGGCTGGGTTGATACGCCTCTGTAACACCAACATATCACAAAAACTTCATCTTCTTGGGTGAAATGTTCATTGAGTTATTCAGCAAAAACTTCAACATTCACTGAAAAAAAAAGGGAAAAAAGTGGTGGCAACACTAATATAATAATGACAGATACAAACACAACTCAGTGATTGCAACTTTTTAAATGTGTCCCAGCAGTTTCAATCTGTGCAACTTGACTTTTGCAACACGTTACAATGAACATGTAGCAGAACGAACTCGCACTTGTAGAGGGGGTGACGAAGCAGTCTTTTTTTACCGGAAGCAAAAATGGAAGATTGTAGATTGTAGACCAACTTTGGAAGATATGCAGGCCACACCTAGATAAATGTCTTTTAAAATCTGTTTTGTAAATACAAAGTAATTACAATGAGGAGTAAAAAGGCCAGCTTCAAAAACATTGCATTTTTATAATATGTAACGTAAGTGAATGTTAGATGGCTAACTTACTAATGTCTAGAATAATTTTCTGTGCGGTCAGATGCAGTCGAGATTCCTTGACTACACAAGAAGCATTACTGTTTATAATGGAGAACTTGCATCCTAGCTGAAGTTGGGTAGTATCTCCTAGATAAGAACATCTCTGGTAGTATCCCTTACTTTAAGGAGAAATTCTGTGTAAAATAAAAATTGGCATGTTAAAACATCCGACTTTGTACCGAGTTGGTATGCTTGCTGAGGAGCAAAATTGAGTTAGCCTGTTGCATTAAGAACTTAAGTATTTTTACCGTTTGTCCCAGAAGATTAACAATGGAAGTGGTAGGCGACTTAAACGACTTACTTTAGATCTTTTTTTTGTCAAAGCAACCTGCATGTGCATAGTGTTTTGAAACTGTGTCTTAAGTACAGGGTAGTGTTCTGCGAAGCTGTCATTCTCATGGAATAAGGCCCAACAAAGTGATGCAGGACCCTGATGGGAACAACATCCCACTTATTATACGCCTACTTGCTAAAAAATTAGATGTACCGCATAGCGGTACATGGTATGACCACCGCAGTATATTGAAATGTGGGAACTGTTGGTATGATGAGTGTGTGGTAGAGCAGTGTTATGAGGTGAGAATTTCTGTGAAAATGATTTCCTGGAAGTGGGCATGGATATTGGTTTTGAATGAATGACATTATGTCTGTTTGTGTAGTTTGTAGGAGTGATTTGTGAAGGCAAGGAATAGGCAAAATGACATTTTGTACAATCACGGCGCCCCCTATGGACCAAATTGTATGGCACGTGCTGTGGTTTTAGAGGTCTTTGTGCTGATCATCCATGACATATTTTGTGCAGTTCCCACCTTCTTGGTCCAAGATATTGACAACTCAAAATCCCAGTTTTTGCATTTATCCTTATCACTAGGTGGTGCTATGCTTCAAGTGGGTGTTTATGGGCTGGGTCGATACGCCTACATACTAACACAAAATCGTCGTCTTAGGCAAAATTGTTCCCGAGTTATTTAACAAAAAACTGCTTTTCAACACCTCTTCGGCGATAAACATCGCCCCCTATGACGAAATGTCACAAAATTTAGTACACATGAAAAGAAAGCTGTTTAGAGATGGCATGTCAACTTTGACAAAATTTCAGCAAACAAAAGCCAAGATATGGACTTTTGAAGAATTTAAGCCACGTGTTAAATGTTCATTGACGTGTAACTTCGAAACAGTTTATCTCAAGATAAATCCTTTGATAACTTTTTGTCAGCATTGTCTGTAGATGGCGTATACCAACTTTGGTGAGATTCACATGAACGACCTATGACGAGTTCATTCAGATTCGTTTTCGCAATGTTAAAATTTCACGGAAATTGTTCTCGTTGGAAGTGGGCGTCGACCAGTGTTTTCAATGTGTGAAACAAAATAATAAGAGTATAGCAATGTTTTGCAGTTTATAGCAATGTTCTGCAGTTTCTTTTGTCGTTTTAAATAAACAGCGATTGCAATGTTCTGCAGTTTATTTAATAAACAGCATGGCAAGTTGTAAGAAATGATATGGACTAATCATCAAAAAGAAAACTAGTGCATATTGCAACGCTTAAAAGTAGCCATTTAACAAGCATCGCTTGCGCATCTTACCAGAAGTGCGTTTGAACCAACCAACCACAGAACAACAACAACAAGCAACGCCTATGCGTGGCCACAGTATATTTGGATTGAGCGAGGAACATCGGACCCTTTTTTGTAAAGAGGGTCCTATGGGACCCGGGGACCATAGGACCCGGGGAACATCGGACCCTTTTTTGGAAAGAGGGTGCTATGTTATGTTCCCCAATACCGGGGAACATAGGACCCGGGGAATATAGGGATGACCCCCAGCTAGACAGTAAGCTACTGTTAAATACGACATGTCCAATTGGACTGTGTGGTGTCAGTCACTTTATTATTGAGGTAAATCTCCATTTATATGCTTCAACTGAGTTGAAAGAGCCTCTCACTGTAGTACAAGACGTTAATCTTCATTGAGATTAAACGTGGCAAACTAAAGAGGCGCTAACTAGCAAACAGAAGTTTTGATTTCCTAGAGCATCCAGTTGACTGTTTGTACCCTTGCGCAATGATAAGTTTATGTGGGCAGACCTATAAGGCCCCCTGCATTGACAACATAGGTGTTGTATCGGCCGTCCATGGTCATCATATGCCCTCCAGAAATGCATTAAATTATCTTGTAATAACGAGATACTATCTCGAAATAACGAGATAGTATCTTGAAATAACAAGATAATATCTCGAAATAACGAGATAGTATCTCGAAATAACAAGATAATATCTCCATTTTTTTTTACCTCTGTGCGGTTCAGGGCTTCCGTATTCTGCAAATACAAACTCAAGGTGAAAAAAAAAAAACACAGTGGATGCTAGACAGCCTACAACAAGCCACACAGCACCACGGTGGGTGCGCTCTCTCTCTCTCTCTCTCACACACACACGTGCGCGCGTACTCTCACACACACATAGGCCAACGCACAACCACCCCACTTCTCCAACTCCAAGGCTAGGCTGCTTCAACCAACCACAAGGCCCACAATCAGATCCATCACAGTTCAGTCACTGCAAAGTCACTTGAAAACTAGATGTACTGTACCGCATAGCGGCACATGGTATGACCGCCGCAGTGTATTGAAATGTGGGAACTGTTGGTATGATAAGTATGTGGTAGAGCAGTGTTGTGAGGTGAGAATTTGTGTGGAAATGATTTCCTGGAAGTGGGCATGGATGTAGGTTTTGAATGAATGACATTGTGTGTGTTTGTATAGTGTGTAGGAGTGATTTGTGAAAGGAATACGCAAAATTACAATTACAGCGGCCCCTATGGGTCCAATTTTATGACATGTGCTGTGCTTTTTAGAGGTCTTTGTGTTGATTGTGCATGACATATTTTATGCAGTTCCTACTTTCTTAGTCCAAGATATTGGCAATTCAAAATCCCAATTTTTGCATTTACCCATATCACTAGGTGGCGCTATGCTTCAAGTGAGTGTTTATGGGCTGGAGACGCCTCTGTAACACCGACATACTAACGCAAAACCGTTGTCTTGGGCAAAATTGTTGATGAATTATTTAACAAAAACTGTTTTTTGACACCTAGCTTCGGCGATAAACATCGCCCCCTTTGACGAAATGTCACAAAATTTAGTACACATGAAAATAAAGCTGTTTAGAGATGGCATGTCAACTTTGACCAAATTTGAGCAATTAAAAGCCAAGATATGGAATTTTGAAGAATTTTAAGCTACGTGTTAAATGTTCATTGACATGTAACTTCGAAACGATTTATCTCAAGATAAATCCTTTGATAACTTTTTGTCAGCATTGTCTGTAGATGACATATACGAAATTTGGTGAGATTCACATGAACGGCCTATGACGAGTTCGTTCAGATTCGTTTTCGCAATATTAAAAATCTACGGAAATTGTTTTCGTTGGAAGTGGGCGTCGACCACTGTTTTCAATGCGTGAGCGTCAATAGATTTCACAATAAAACAAAATTGGTTATAAACATTAGCATTCTCTAGATAATAGGGAAAATGACATTTTGTGCAATTACAGCACCCCCTATGGACGAAATTGTATGGCATGTGCTGTGGTTTTAGAGGTCTTTGTGCTGATAGTGCATGACGTATTTTGTGCAGTTCCCACCTTCTCGTTCCAAGATATTGGCAACTCAAAATATCCTTATCACTAGGTGGCGCTATGCTTAAAGTAAGTGTTTATGGGCTGGGTCGATACGCCACTGTAACACCGACATACTAACAGAAAATTGTTGACGAGTTATTTAACAAAAACTGTTATGACGAAATGTCACAAAATTTATTACACATGAACAGAAATCTGTGTAGAGATGGCATGTCAACTTTGACCAAATTTGAGCAATTAAAAGCCAAGATATGGACTTTTGAAGAATTTTAAGCTATGTGTTAAATGTTCATTGACGTGTACCTTCGTAACAATTTATCTCAAGATAAATCCTTTGATAACTTTTTGTCAGCATTGTCTGTAGATGACATATACGAAATTTGGTGAGATTCAAATGAACGGCCTATGACGAGTTCGTTCAGATTCGTTTTCGTAATGTTAAAATTTCACGGAAATTGTTTTTTTTGGAAGTGGGCGTCGACCAGTGTTTTCAAAATTAAAAAAAAAAATGGTTGTAAACGTTAGCATTCTCTAGATAATAGGCAAAATGACATTTTCTACAATTACAGCGCCCCCTATGGACCAAATTTTATGGCATGTGCTGTGGTGTTTGTGTCTTTGTGGTAATCGTGCATGACGTATTTTGCACAGTTTCCACCTTCTCGGTCCAAGATATTGGGAACTCAATATCCCAATTTCTGCATTTACCCATATCACTAGGTGGCGCTATGCTTCAATTGAGTGTTTATGGGCTGGGTCCATACATCTCTGTGACACCGACATATGACAAAAATTTCATGTTGTTGGGTGAAACGTTCATTGAGTTATTCAGCAAAAACTTTTGCCGGTCTCCCCCTCTTTGACGGACCCTGGGAAAGCGGGGGGGTGGCCCTCGGGGGCCCTCCACAAACAGGAGTGAAGACAGGCTGTCTTCGCGCAACCTGTTGCGCATCTGGTTGTCGGTGTTATTTACTGCAGAAAAACCTCGTTCGCATTCGGCTGATGTGGGGAGATACGTTTTCCCATGTTTTCCCCGGTGCAATGCCATGTAGTTTCCAGTCTCGAAACTGCTCCACGGCATCCCTGGTTGGTTCTCCAAGCGCTTTCGCAAGGCCGTGTACTTCTGGTTCGCCATGCAAAATCAAGTCCTCCTGCTCTCCTGGCCAAAAGCGCTTGTCAAGAGCTTTGAGAGTCAGGACCAAATTTGACTCTGGTAATCGCTTGACAAGAGATGCAATCACTGATTCATAAAAACAAGGCCTGTTTATTTTTGCCCTGCCTTCGTTCAATTCTACGCCCTTAAAAGGGCCAGATGAGACGGACTGTTCAGCTTTTTTGGTTGATTTTCCACCACCAGTAATATTCATGGCAGTCAAAACATCGCTAGTTTGTTGGATGGCCAGACTTGAATCCAGCTTTGTGTAGACTCGCCATCATCGAGTTAAAAATGGATTCGGCATCGACCCCATCCAAGTTCAACTAGATCAAGAAAAACATTCTCTACATCCCCCTTACCACTGACATCGCATCTTATGTAAATTATCAGATAGGGAATGCCATGAATGGTGCTTTCGTCAATTGTGATTGACATCCGTGACTTTATTTCTTTCACATAGCTGACAAATTTGCGGCGCATTTCTTTAGCAATGTGACTGATTATGTCTGCGCATGCATGGTCAGATCAGTGGATATTACCAACTTCGGCTCCATTAACCTGCGTTGTCATGAGTGGATTGAGCTTTTTGAAAGATAGCCTTTCCTTCGCCACGTTGTAAGCTGTTCGGAACGAGACTGCTGTTTTATTAAGTAACTCGGACTGTATGTCAATGAAAGCGTTGGGGAGGGTTTCTTTCTCTTTCAACTGGGATTATCCATTCTTCTGCTAGATGTAAACCCGGTCCCTTGTCTGTGATTAGCAACGTTTTTGCATTTCTGCACACTAAACACCCCAATTGCCCTGTGTGATGCCGCAACCTGTGAGCGCGACATCACGGCGTCCTAATTACAGCCGCCATTACTAGGGTGACCAGACGTCCCGGTTTGACCGGGACAGTTCCGATTTTTAGTCGCGTGTCCCGAGTCCCGACAAAAGCCCGTCGGGACGCAAAAATGTCCCGGTTTTCACCCAACACCACATCAAGCTGCCCAAATTACAGTGATCGCATATACAAAACTGTTAAATTAAAGCCTAATGAAGTTTCCAGAAATTCAGAGTCAATGTGTGTGTGTGTGTGTGTGTGTGTGTGTGTGTGTGTGTGTGTGTGTGTGTGTGAGTGACAATGGTAGGTGCGCTCTGCGAAATCTTCGCAGTCAATGTTACAATGTATCTTGCAGTATACAGCGGCCGTGTTTTAACGGTTTTCTTTGATAGCAGACTAGACTACTACACGGCAATGCCTAACAATGTGCACGCGCATGACGTCACACATAGTGTCCCGGTTTTAGACTCTGGAAATCTGGTCACCCTAGCCATTACTCACGTGCAATGCCATCTCCCCATACAAATCTTTATCTATCTGCTACTGTTCAAGCACTGCTGTACACTTTGGCGTGTGTAATATTCCATCTGTTATGCTGTACATCTTGTTTGGTCACTGTTAATTCATGGGTGCACACATGTTTAACATGCTGAACGCACAAACAATAACAACACGGAACTTCGGTTCACTCACACAACTCATTTATTTAAAAATATCCGTTACAAAGCATTCTGTCTTCTTAGTAGCATGTCTTCATTTTGTGTCTAAGTCCTTCTATAAATGTTTGTCTAGCGTTGTTTAAAAACTGATGTCTTACCGTTGTGGCCGCACTTCCGCGTTCTTCTAAAAGAGTGCTCCTCTGTTACAAGGAGATTATATCCTTGTTCACGTTCGCGAGCGTGCTTGGTTGCACCCTCGCAAAATTAATTATCTGTCTGAGGGTTTAAAATGATGATCACTGATCATGTTATATTGTGTGTATATATTATATTGTGAAAGGCCTGATATTGTTTGTATGTTAATGGTACCATTTTAAAAGTTGTTATTCTGTGTTCATGTCTGAATACCTGAAACACCCCTGTCACTTGCACTGTCATTGGAATGTTCCACCTGTAGGGTGCGCGCAGGTACCCCTTATAATGGGGAGATTTCTCAGTTGTAGGGAGAGCTTCCTTATGGTCAGACGTGTGTCGATGTGCTCCAAAATTCTCAGTCGTGTGAGTAGTTTGTATTGTATGAAAGTTGCCTTTTTGAGTGTGAGCCTTTGGCTAGTTTTTGTTATTTTGTTTTGGCTTCTCCTAGCCTGTTTATTTTGTGTAAATAGTGTAAATAGTACGTATAGATATATTTTTCTACGGGTTTGTGTTGGTATTTTTTACTTTTCTTCATCACTGGCTCACTGTTTCTTCACTGGTGTTGTAAATAAACTGCAAAATCACAATCTCTGCCTCCTGTTGTACTCGTGGGACATCACTCCAAGACCTCTCGACACTCTACTTTCCAACACCCTGCCTTAAAGTGAAGCCAAGAATTACGGTCTTTTCATTCGTTCATCTGTTTCATTGTCCAACCAGTTGGCAGTTCACTTGTGCTAGCAGCACTGTCACTGACTGACATTACCTCTGCTTCTTCGGAACACTCGGCTAGAGAAACGCTGACGGACTCAGCCTCGTCTTGTTCTTGACAGGGTGGGAGAGGCTCTTCTGTTGGCTCCTCTCTTCTAGCAGGGAGTGTGCCCGCTGCAGCAGCAGTTTCAGCTCTCACTGCCACCTTTTTGGATGTGATGAGCCCAAAGTGTGCTAGTGATACACTCTGTAACTTTCGCTTGCTAGCCATTTTCAATACAGTAGCCTACGCAACTCAACTCTACTACCTCTATCGTCTGTATGGCGCGTGCACCTATCGCATGGCTAATTTACATATGGGCACTAGACAGCTGGCTGGCTTGGCCAGTGATTGAATTCTGAATATTGTATTGTGAGCTTAGAAAACATTGTAATGACCATTAGTAACAATAATATGTACTATGATCATTTTCTTTTTTTATTTATTTTAACGATATTTGAGACCCCCTCACAATTTTGCATTTGAGGCTTTCAAGGGGTCTCAACCCGACCCCCCTGCACCCCCCCGTATTTCGCACTCTGGTTTTCAGTCCCAATAATGGGGGGCAGCTGTGTGACAATAGCCACATTTACATTGCAGAGCCAGACCAGGCCTTTAGGGGACTCCCTCGGTGATGATAGCCCCAGGCCGCTAGCTATGGAATGAATTCCCTGCCAGAACGTCTGTACTCGTAGAAATATCTTGTGCTCATGAAAAGAATTTGTGTACACGTGGAAATATTTTGTGCTTGTGAAAAGAATTTGTGTACACGTGGAAATATTTTGTGCTTGTAAAAACAATGTGTCCTTGTGTGAAAAACTGTCATGTCTCTATAACAAAGTTTTGTGCTTGTAAAAAATAAATGTGTCTCTGCGTGAAAATCTGTTTTGTCTCTGTAACAAAGTTTTGTGCTTGTAATAAAAATTTGTGCTTGTAAATAGATTTTTTGTACATGTAAAAATACTTTGTATTTGAGAAAAAAACCAAATCTCCCACAGGCACAAATCCTATTCACAAGCACAGATTCTTTTTACGAACACAAAACCAGTCTGTGAAATCTCTGCCAAAACTTCTCAGCCAATCACCAAACGTCTTACTCACCGGCCAATCAAGTTGCCGCCTTTACTTCGAGTAATGAGCGGGAGCAATGGTACGTGAATTCTCTATGTAGCCATGTTAACGGCGAACTTGCTGCAGTTGTCTGGTGTTTTTAGCGGAGTGTCTATTTGCACCCTGGGTGTAAATTACGAAATGGACACGTTTCTTCTATTTACACCCATCTGATGGCGTATCTGGCCACATCATGTGAAAAGTGCGGGAAGCTGGATGGGAGAATTCTACCGGAGACCAGACCACGGCACGGGACAAACTACTTCGCCTGTTCTGTAGCTAATGGGACCAACGAACGGGACAAAATCAAACGGAACGAAATGGGACAAGAGAAATAATTTCACAAAAGGTAATGTAAGGTCGTTGCTACAAGATATATTTGCATCCCCAGTCCCACCGCGAATATTTGTGTAATTAACGTAAGCACAGCAATATGGGCATGTTTAGCTCGTCCCAGCAGTTAATATAGTTCAGCTCACCTCAGGTAAAACAATCGTAGCCTAACATTATAATTGTGGTCCAAATGTAAGCATTTGGTCCCTTGTAAGCAATAACTAAAATTTGCAAAAAGGTGTGTTAAATCTGTAAACTAACATTTAACTGACCAGTGGCCACAGCTCGCAAAGTTAGCTAACACTAACAGCAAATCAGTTAGCAAATCAGTTAGCTAAACAACAACAACAACAAATACCTTGGCGGGTGCATTTAAAGATGCAGGTTACGTCTGACTGAAATGCCAATGTGAATGCATTGCAACCGATCTATTTCAAGCATCACCCAACTCTTCATCTTGAAAGTGCACTCACTGTCGTTTTGGCATATCTGCATTCAAATACCATTTTTCACACTCTTCATCATGAAAAGTAAATGCAAAAGATGATATGCACGGGCACAACTTTTCAAGCGCACTATTTAATAATAATATAGTAAACCCGTGGGCTTAGCCTACCTTATTGCAGAATCGACCACAAAGGCCTAGGCTCGTCTTCCTCTTTGGCTGTTCGTCCCGCGATCCATGACGTGGACAGGTGATGTCCTGATTTAATCCATGATGTGATGAAGGGTGCTGGGTCAAAACGCGCCAGTGGGGGTCCATTTAAGTCCACAAAGAGCAGTGATGACAGGCTTTTCTCTCGCAGCCTGTTGCGGGTTTTGCTGTCAGTGTTGTTGACAGCCGAAAATCCCCTCTCACACTCTGATGAAGTTGGGAGATATGTCCGGCTTGCTGTACAAAGCCTCCCCAGCGTTTTGGTTGGCACGACGTCTTGCAACTTCCAGTCACGAAACTCATCCACTGCCTCTGAAACTGATTCGCCCAGTGTTTTAGCTAGTTTGCGCACTTCATGTTCTCCATACAGTATTAGCGCGTTTCTGTCTTTTGGCCAGAAGTGCTTATCCAGGGGTTTTAACATCTGCACAAGGTCCGACTCCGGCATGCGCATTTTCAGTCCGTCAATCACCGACTGATAAAACTGACGCCGATTGATCTTCTCCCTGTCCTCTGAAAGTTCCACATCTTTAAACAGGCCCATGGACGCGCGTTGTTCTGCCTTCAATGTGGATTTCCCTCCACTCTCTTTCATGGCTGTCAGGACATCCATTATCTGCTGTATGTGGCGAGTGGCATCTACTAGGGACAGGTCTCTCCGCTGGAGTTTTAATGAGAGGCCCTGCAGCTCACGCAATGCGTCTTTCATGCAAGCCAGGTCCATTACAAACCCAGTGTGAGTAAGATGTTTGTGCAGCCCCAGATATTTCTTCCTCTCTGCATCGTTTCGACCGGCGTCTTCGCTTGCTGTTTGGAAGTGGCGCGCCAACGCGGGGTAGTTATTCCAGACAGCTTTTACTGTATTAAAACTACTTGCCACCCACCTAATGCTGAATATTTGGCCAATTCTCAAAACTTACATATTGAGGTCTGCAGCCGCTTCCTCAAGCAATCGTGCATTTTTTGCAGACTGGTGGTACAAAGCATAAAGCTTTGAGATGAAAATCTCGAAGTGGCTACATCCTGCAACCGCCTTCAGTGCGTCGTGGACAGCCAATTCAAGGCGGTGGGCAAGGCAGTGTACAGACTGGATGTTGGGGAAATCACTTTTCAGCCTCGCAATCAACCCGGTGTTTTTGCCAGTGAGAACTGCAGCACCATCTGTGGCGATGCTGATGAGGTTCCGGCCCAAAAACACATCATCTAACCCCGCTTGGAGCAAACTCCGTTTCAAACTTTTGTAAACAGACTCTGCGTCTGTACCCTCCGTCAGTTCTGTAATGTCCAAAAACACATTGTCCACGTCTCCTTTCCCACTCACGTCACACCTCATATAAATAATGAGATATGCACGTCCGTGCACCGTGCTCTCATCAATGGTTACGCTGATTTTCGAATCAATTTCTTTTATCTTGAAGACAAAGTTCTTTCGCATGTCCTGTGCGATATGCCCGATAATTTCTGCACATGACTTGTCAGATTTGTGCAGAATACCCACTTTTCCCCCATTCAGCTCTTGCAGTTTCATTAGAGCAGGTAGCTTTTTAAAAGCAATTCGCTCCTTTGCCACCATATATGCTGATCTAAAGGCCGTTGCTGTTTCCTCGGTAGCTTTAGCGTTGATGGCTAGGACTCTGTTAGTAAGAGTGTCCTTTTGCTTGATTCCGGTAAGTTCGACGGCCCTTCTGTGTGCTTTACTATCCCTATGTTTGTATATTTTTTTACGGAAACCGACCTGCGTCTGGCTACTCACATCCCCGTGTATCCACTCTTCGGACAGATGGCTTCCCATGGTTTCCGAAAGGAGAAGGGTTTTTGTGTCTCGGCAGACTGAGCACCCCAACTTGCCATTATTCGCAAATAGCCAGGGGTTGCAATCCCTCCACTCTGTCCACTGCTGGCTCGTCCAGATGCTCGGGTGAGAGGGGCTCGTGAACGTGGACTCCTCGGCAGTTAACTCCTCCACGCCGGCTTGCTCACCCTCCTGCTGTTGCATGCTAACAGCGGGCCCGGAGATCCCAGTAGGTGCAGCAGTGGTTGCAGGTGGTTTTCCACTGTCTGCATCTTGCTGCTCCTCGGAATTTTTATTTTTCTTAAAAAATCCAAAACTCGAAAGAGTATCTTGTTTTCTTTTAGACATGCCTGCGGAACTTGCACTAACATGGTCAAGATGCATCTGAATTTAAATTAAAACAAGTACTTTCTCACCCTGTTGCCACACCCACAACAAACATTGTAGCAAAGCAACCGTGGGAAAGAGGGACAATCACAGAAATATTGATAGAACTCGTGGGAAAACGATTTGTTTAATTTACACGTGAAAAGTAGAAGAATTAACCTGAATGTAGCTGTGGTGGGGGAACACTCTCCACTTCATTTGTAGTTTACAACAACTCGGACATTGGTATTAAAAAGGGGACATTTTTTTTACTTTGCACGTGGAAACAATTGTGAGAGCAACTTGTAGGAGTTCAAAGGCTTTCATGCAGCCGCGGAGGTAGATTCTAGCGGCTTCTCATAAAAGGGGGCGTGTTACGGCTATCATTTTCAAACGAACTCGTGTGGTTGCAGTGGCATTAGTCGTGTTCATATGGGTTAATTTCACATTTGATAAATGCAACACTTCGGATATGCAAATAAATAAATAATCCCCTGTTTCAAATGATTATGTCAATAAAAATGAACAATAAGCAACATTTAAGAGATCCCCCTATATTTTCCAAATCGTCTTTTCAGGGGATCTCCTTCCTGTTCCGGGGGATCTGGGATCCCCCGAGTACCCCCGTAATTCGCACAGTGGGAAGGGGTATAAATTAGAAATGGGTTTCAGCCTTAACATACCCATCATAGTAAACAAAAGAGCCCAATACATGGTGTCTAGCAGTCCTTACCTAAGATAGGCACACACTATGGCATAGAGCATACTCTTTTGGTGTCGAACCCGCGCAATATACTGTACAGTGCCCATATAAAAACAATATCACTGGAGTAATGTAAACAGAAATTTATTGTAAAAAAAAAAAAAAAGCACAGCAAACCAATAAATATATATACACAGGTGCACACATCGCACAACTAGTGCGTGCAAACACAGCAAAGCAAACCAATAAAAAATATATACACATTTTGGAGGTGCAAATTAAATATATACACTGCGTTTTGGAGGTGCACATGCACTTATATATACACAGGTGAGTTACTGTTGAGGCGGCCGTGACAGAAGGGTACCGAAAAAGGCCATCACTTGCTGTGACTCTCTGCTCTTCATGTCAATCAGTTCCTGTACCTGTGCAATCTCCTCATGCCTGAACACTGCTTCTGCCTCTCAGTCCTTCTCTGAAATTTCCTTCCAAGTAGCTAGGAGCCCGGACTGGCTGTTGGGCCTGTGTCTCAAGGGTCTTGATATAAAATTGGCATTAGTCATAATAACAGCTTTTAATGTGGCCACCCCCTCCCTTTAATGTGTTTTCCTCTGTATTTATTTTTATTTATTGTTTTTGTTTTGACTCAGTTTGTTGGTCTGTCAGACTATTTCATTATGCTTTACACACCAAACACTCTGCGTGTTCAGCGCGTGGCCGTATTCTGTCCGTATTCTGAGCGTATTCATTTAGAATGCACGTTAGCAGATGAGACCATTCCCACCGCAACCGTGTTCTGAGCGTATTCTGAGCGTGGACTACGCTCAGAATACGGACTGCAGCTAGAAAATAGAAACCAAGTCTATTTTTCTGCGTGTGTTCTGCGCGTATTCAGCCAAAATCCCATTGAAAGCTATAGGCACAGCTGTACAATTCATGTAAACTGTGCTATCAATGCCTGTATTGACACAGGGAATACCTCAAAAACCTAGCGACTGTCTGCAAAATATTACCACTCGCTTACAACTGCATCAAACAAACGCTGGAAAGCTATCAATATTGGGGTTATCAGATCTGCACTACAAGGGCATTGACTATCCTACATAAACACACAAACTGAAATACCTTTGAAGTTGTCACGCTGTCCAGTCAAACATGTTGTAGGTAATAGTGGTGGAGCTTTTATGTTCTTAATAGGAAGAAGCAAGATATCGCTATTTAAGTATCGAGTATTTAATGCAAGAAGAGCCTCAATCGGTCTTCTGTCGACCACTCGAGTCTTGAGCTATAAAAAAAATAGTAACCTCGTTCTTGTCATTCAGTGTTTCCTACTTTGGTTTCATAAATCTAGTCAACAAGCCACTAGGCAAAACTGAGGTCCATAAGTCACTACATTTAATAATTTATTTACCCGATGTAGGCAAAGTGACTGTTGGCAAAGAGGTAGAGTTTATCATAACTTTATGGAAGGGGTTAAAACGCGTTCGCTTTCCTTGATTTAGAACGATGTCAAATATTCCACTGGCCTTATCAAAGTGTCAAGTTGCACTATAGGTGCAGTGCTGCTTTCTAAACAACGTTTAAAGTAAGGAAATAAAACCAGAGAAACACATATTGTGTTTACTAAAGTGAGAGATAGGGAAACATGGCTATGTGCACCTAAAGACATTGGCCAAGTGCATTTAAAGACGAGGCTTCCCGCTCCCGCGCTGAATACGCTGACATGTCCGGTGTGAATGGTCATACGCTCAGAATACGCCCACGCGCTGAATACGCCCACACGCTGAATACGCTCAAGGCGGTGTGAATGAGCCCTTACACCCTTTTTTGTCTCTTGTATTTTTTGTTGTTGTGGTATTTGTCATTGTATGTCAGTTCCTACATTTAATGTAAAAAAAGTCTCAGATTTGTTGAGATGTATTGTCCAAACTGAACAGAAATAAAAACAATGTTAAAAAAGTAACCCAGCCAGTGGGATTTATTAACATTAGAACAGGACATGACATCAAGCTATCAAGTCCAAAATCATAATAATACAAAACGTCCCATGCTGAGAGGCAGCTCAGCTCTCCTTAGGAAGCAGGTGCTCTTAAGCCATGCTCGATCACATGACCAGGTGCTCCTCATCAAGTTAGTCACATGGCTCACCTGAGCAGGTAGATGGAATGGCTCCCTTTAAATAACCAGAATTGCCAGAACAGGACGTGAAAACAGGACATCTCCTGAGAAAACAGGACATTTGGTCACCCTATGTTAAATGAACCTTGACATCTCCAGCAAGTGCTTACTAAGCGATTGGATTTCGAAATACTAGCTATTTTGGAGGCAGTAAATGCATCCCAGACTGAACGCCCCCTAATAATGTCATATTTCTACATGCTTAGATGTAACGGCAACATCCAGACATCCTCATATCTGATATAATCAGTAGGATACATAGCTTACATTTAGGATGTTTATCGAAATGTGGATCTTGCAGGCATTAACATATGCTAGTTTTTTTTTGTGTTCCTCTGGATCTTGACTATTTAGAATTTGTTTACTCGCAAGAACTGGCTGTGCTCAGTGCTGTTTCAAGCCAACTAGAGGTTCCCCAGAATATCTCTGATGCCTTTGCACGTGTACATCAGATGGCCTGCAGCCAGAACAGTAGGGAGAGAGTAACAAGTGTTGCCCATGAAAGCAGTTCTACTGGTCGTCCAAGACATCATTTCCGAGGACTATACCTCACGCCTTCTTCCCATTGCCTGTGACAGGTACTGCTAACCTTTTAGGAGTCTCTAGATGTACTACACAGGTGCTTGGCTGAATATGGATTGTCAGTCAGGGAAAACTATAGCAGACTTACAGATGATGAACTGGACTTCCTAGTGTCACAGATTCATAGCAACTTCCCACATGCAGGTTATAGGATGATGAAAGGTCTGCTAAGGGCACAGGGGCATACAGTGCAGTTTGAGAGGGTCCGGCCCTCTATGTAGGATGTAGGTCTGGAGGATGTCACAGCTGTTGTGTGGTCCGGAAAAGACATAATTTGTGTGGTCAGGAAAAGACATAATTTGAATGCAAATGTGTGACATTTTGTGTAATGCTACACACCACAATTGGAATTTAAATTATGGTTAGAGACTGGAATTTTGCCCCTCACATACTACAATACCTCACATACACATTAATGCTGGGAGGTGTGTTGTGATCTGCAATATTTACAGTTCTTTTTCTTAGATACGCTTGCAAACGCAGTTTCATCCTTACAAGTCCTGTTTGAGTTTTCTGGTTGCAGGCAGAACTGGACTTCAAAGAACCTTAAGCACGTTGCTCTTATGGGTTTAGGTCCTTTCCTTTTACTTTTGCTATACTATAGGTATACTATAGGTCCTTTCGCTTTCACTATATATCGCAGGTAAAGACCTGAAAACATACAGAAAAAATGGGGGAAAAAGCTGAATCAAACTTAAATTAGCTGTTTTCAAATTTAATGGGACTATTTTTTATTTGTCACCTCCACATGATTATTTCAATGTCATTATTAAGACCTTAAACAGATAAACAGATATTGCTCTACCTGCATTTCTTGCTGAACGGTGGTTACTTTAGCAGGCTGATTAACTCCAGGGAGACTGCTAGTCCCATCTTGAAATTCCACAATTGTGCCTGGTTGTGGTGTAATGCAGCTCAAAAGAGCTCTCACTGCATTTTCCACATCTGTGGTCCTGACAACAAACATAAGATGAATAAGATGGACACTTTACTGAGCCTTGGATTATTGAGCTGCTCAACAAAATTGAGAATCCTAAAATAACTGATATACATATATTTACAACAGGCAGAAGTTATGACAAGTTCAAGGAGGGCATTAGAAGCCCTGCAACTTCAACAAAGGAAAAAACTGCTTAAATCACATTAAGTCACAGATTAAATCCAAATCATGAGGTCTGCAATAACTGGCTTCTAAGCAGGTAACAATACATGACAATAATGACAGAATATGTATCAAGGCATACGTGTGGCATTGTCCTTATGTAAAATAATTCGTAGTAATTATTACATTAGCACATCAGTACAATAGTCACGCTAACATCAGTGACTTCTGTTTAGACCAGTAGTGGCTCCTGAGAATAAATACAGTGATACCTTGAGATAACAGTAGCTTAACATACAAGCTTTTTGAGATGCGAGTGGTAGCTCAGGCCATTTTTTTGACTGACATGCGAGTTAATTTCTGAGATACAAGTCGTGGTCCGGGAATCTGCCATTAGTTGGCACATGGGTAAAGCATCAGTACAAGGAGCTTCTCATTCTTTGTCGCGTTACCCATACAGTAAAGACGTATCTCTTTCGTTGTCCGTGCTTGTGCATCATTTTTACAGTTTCTAATTACACTACAGTGATTTTGTTGCATACCATCATGAGTCTGTAGAAAGTGAGTGTAAAGAACAGTGGTGAGAAGAAGAAGAGAATGATGTCAATAGAAGTAAAGCAAGAAATAATTAAAAAAAAAAACATGAATGTGGTGTATGAGTGACTGAACTGGCAAGGCAGTACGAGTGCAGTACATCTACAATTTGTACCATCCTTAAACAAAAGGGTGCTATAAAAAGTGCAACAACAGTGAAAGGAACTACAATTCTGTCCCAGTTAAGGACAGATATCCATGAAGAAATTGAAAAGCTTCTGCTAGTGTGGGTGAAGGAGAAAGAGCTCACAGGACATACATTGCCGGAGACTGAGATATGTGAAAAGGCGCGTGTTATTTATGGTGATTTGAAGGAGAAAGTACAGTCAAAATTTCAAGAAGAGAACTGGCATCCACTCGGTAGTGCGGCATGGTGAAGCTGCAAGTGCAGACATCAAAGCAGCTAAGGAGTTCGTCACACGCTTTGCTGCACTTGTTGCAAAGGAAGAGAACATCGCCCAACAGGTGTTCAACTGTGATGAAAGAGTTTTGTTTTGGAAGAAAATGGCACGGAGGACTTTCATCACTGCAGAGACGAAGACGCTGCCAGCCAATAAACCCATGAAGGACCGTCTGATCATGCTAGCGATGACTGTAAAATAAAGCCATTGCTAGTGTACCATTCTGATAATCTTCAAACCTTTAAGACTCACAAGATTCTTAAAGAAAAACTGCAGGTTATATGGCGCTCTAATCCCAGGGCATGGGTTACACGGCAGTTTTTTGTTGAGTAGGTAAATATCGTCTTTGGTCCTGTAGTGAAGAAATATTTTATTTTTAGAAAATAAACTCCCACTGAAAGCATTGCTAGTCTTTGATAATGCTCTAGCCCACCCACCTGGTCTTCAAGATGATATCCTCCATGAGTTCAAGTTTGTAAAAGTTCTTTACCTCCCAGCCAACACGACTTCAATCTTACAACCTATGGATCAGCAGGCCATTTCCAACTTTAAAAAAGCTTTGAGGTTACAGAAAATACCAATCTTACCCTTCGAGATTTTAGGAAAGGTAATTTCAACATAGTGACATGCTTGAACATCATAGACTTGTCATGGTGAGAGGTTACAAGAAGAACCTTGAATTCGGCATGGAAAAAGTTATGGCCTGATGCTGTTGCACCCAGGGACTTCGAAGGATTCGAACTTGCACCCAAACTCGAGGCAGAAACAGTGGAGGAGATTGTGGAGTTTGTTTATTATTAAGAAAGTGAAGTTTTTGTTTGTATGTGTCTAATCTGCATCACCTCCTCCCTCCCTTCCTCCGCCATTTATCTCCATTAGCCACATACATCTGTCTCTAAGATAAGAATACAGTCCTAAATAACACTTTTCTTTTATTCCATAGTTATGTTAAGCTTTAGTAAAGTACATATGTTTTTTTCGTAATTTAGGGTGGTTTAGGGATATTTTACAGGGTTAGAATGGATTAAATCTAATTGAGTTATTATACATGGGATTTTTTTTTTTTTTTATCCTGCAAGCTGATTGACAAGCTCGGTTACAGAACGAATTAAACTTGTATCTCAAGGTATTACTGTATTGGTGGGGCAGACACCGACTCCAATGCCTGAATCACTAAACATGACCAAATGTTGTTGAATAATGTATACTGGCTATCATAGACCTATTAAAAACCGAATTAATGTAGTAATTTGGCTAAGCAGGTCTATAATAAATCTGTATTCATAAAGTATGTGTTTCAAAGTTCTTTTTTTAAATATAAACATTAATGTAGCACTATGATTAATGAAGACTAATGAAATGCTGACTTACCCAATGCACTAAAAGCAAACAATGCAACAGCCTCATATAATATAGTAAGCACAATTACACATTTTGCTTGTCTAATTAAGGCAGACTCAAAACCTGCAGATGCCTGGATAGTGTTCCAACAAAACATCCTTGTTCTCATAAACTGTACTAACTGCTCGACTGTGGAAGTTCCAACGCGTCTGTGATGCACGTGGCAACCTCCGTGCTTCAGTCCTATCCAAAGCAGCAGTTCTCTTCGGGGAATGTGAGAAATAGGCTGCAAAACCACCTATGTCAGAAAAGAAAACACACACCGGTGTTATCAAGGCAGCCTGCTGCATCACTGAATTTAACTGATGTGCGTAACAATGTTGTTACGACCCAGAGGGTAGTTCTAGCACGATCCCAGCTCCGCCCTGTTCCCGTTCCCCTGTTACTCCCCTAATTAACAGGTGGATTGGTAGCCAGGTGTGGAGGGGGAATTCTATTGGATAATCTGGCCTATAAAAGGCTGTCTGTCTGTGAGACGAGGGCTCTCTCTCTCCTCCGTGTTTGGTTTTGGACTTTTGGGTTTGACATTGCAACACTACATGCCGGCACTACACTTTTCATTATTTCAATCACTGATGTTTTTTCCTAATTCTTTAATAAACCTTGGTTAAATTTGTAACTACGTGTGGTTTCCCATTCATGTTGCTCACGCTTCGAGCCAGCGTGCGTAACATATGGGGGCTCGTCTGATTTGGATTCGGTACTGTTAAAGTTAGGATAACGCACAATAGAGGAATTGGGGAACCTGATTGTGCTGTTTGGACGCTGACCGGTATGCAGTGACCGTGTCGGTAAGTATCAGTGTTGTTAAGACGCGCTGATCTCTTTTGTGTGGGTTACCCACGTAGTTATTGAGTAGTTCGTTTGATGCATTGTTTCGGCTGTATTTTTGTCTTTGGTTTAACGGAGAGAGAGGAGTCTCATCGGCCTGGTTCATGCATTAGCCCGTTCTTATTTGAAGCCGTGTTTCATGATTAGTGGGGAGAACACAGGTGGGTTAGATTCCATCAGAGTTACGTGCCAACCCTGCGGTAGGAGTAGAGCGCCTAACGCTGTTTATTATTTTGGTTTGTTATTTTAGTTCATTGTTTTTGGGAGTCGAACGCGGGGGGTCCTTTAGGGGGCCAATCGTATGGGGGCTCTCCGAAGACTAGTTTAGTTTTATTTAGGGAAGTTTTGTTAAGTTAGGTGCGGGGCAACTCCAGCAGTGTTTGATCTTCCGGTAAGTATGAGACATGGGCTTTGAATGAATGGATGACGTGCATAATCAGGTGGATTTGTAAAAGGGCGTGTTGATTTGGACTTTTTGGTGTTTTTTTCCGTTTTCCTGTGAACTTGGTACGTAGTATCTGTGTATAGTGATGGATAGTGTAAGTGCTTTTCTGGCGTCTCCTTCGGAGGAGGCATTTGATTGTTTAACAAAGGATCAACTTCGTAAAATTGCTGATCATTATCAGCTCGAAGTTGATCTACCAAAAACTCTTCGCAAACAGGAACTGAGAGGGGCTGTAAAAAGTAAATTGCTTGAGTTAGGCGTGATTTCTGTTGATCCTTTGAAGGTAGTACCACCTAGAGGCCCGTTGTTACCGCAAGGTGCAGCGCCGGTAAGTTTGCCGGCAGCCTGTTTAACCTTTGAGCAGCAAAAGCAATTGCTCGAGTTGCAAATGGAGAGAGATCGTTTAGCTGCTGGTGAAAGGGAAAAGGATCGACAATTGGAATATGACAGGCTACGCCGGGATGGTGAGCGGTTTAAGCTGCTGTCGGAAGGACGCATTAGTGCTGGTGTTGGTGGTTTTGATGTCTTACCCCCAGGTCGGGGAGCCAATGAGTTTAGTCTGTCCACAATGATTAAGTTTCTGCCTAAGTTCAATGACCGTGACCCTGATACTTTTTTTTCGCTTTTTGAGAACATTGCTGATGATCGGGGGTGGGTAGACTCTGAGCGTATTTTGTTGCTTCAGAGTGTACTCACGGGTAGAGCCCAGGATGCGTTTGTCGCTTTGAGTGTGGCAGAGCGAAGGAAGTATACATCCGTTAAAGAGGCCATACTAAAGGCGTATGAGCTTGTGCCGGAGGCCTATAGGCAGAAATTTAGAAATTGGAGGAAGGGGGATGGACAAACTCACACGGAGTTGGTTCGTGAGCTGACCGTGTTTTTCAATCGGTGGTGCACGGCCGAGGGGGTAAGTACTTTTCGTGGTCTTTGTGATTTAGTTTTGTTGGAACAATTTAAGAACATTATTCCTGACCATCTTGCTACGTATGTTAACGAACGTAAAGTAAAAACTGCCGCTGAAGCTGCTGTGCTGGCGGATGAGTTCGTTTTAACGCACAAGACCAATTTTAGAGGTGATGCCAGCACACCCATTAACAGCCGTGGGGAGTCTCGTTTTTCCCGTTTTAAAGAGCCTGTTTATCGTGGCGGTGAAGACCGATGTCGTTATTGTAATGAGAGAGGACATTGGAAAAGGGAGTGTCCTGTGTTGCATGGGGTAGGCCTGCCCCAGCGAAATCAGTGTGCGCTGCCTCCTCGGGCGGTAGTACGCCAGTGCGGAGTGCAAGCGGTGTAGCCTCTGTAGGTGATGTAGTTACCTCTGTCTGTAGAGCTTCTGCGAGGTTGTCGGGTGGTGAGAGCCCTGGCATTTCCGCGGAAGAGCCTACTTTAGGTTTGGAAGGTGGCCATAGTGACACTTATGAACCTTTTATTACCAATGGTTTTGTTTCTTTAGTTGGTAGCCTGCAGAAGGTGCCAGTCAAAATCTTGCGTGACACGGGTGCATCTGAGTCGTTTATTCGACAAAACCTTTTGCCATTTTCCATCCAGTCTGACACGGGTAGTTGTGTTCTTGTTAGGGGGATAGGAATGCAAACTTTTTCTGTTCCGCTTCATACATTTAATCTGGAGTCAGATCTGATCATTGGTGAAGTGGTGATGGCTGTACGGCCCCAGCTGCCAGTAGAGGGGGTAGATGTCATTCTGGGGAACAATCTGGCAGGTGGACGTGTGTGGGCGAATCTTTCGCCGCCTCCAGTAGTTAATACCGTGCCTTTGCCAGTGGTCTCTGAGTGTGCTGAACAGTATCCTGACGTGTTTTGTGCCTGTGCTGTGACTCGTGCAATGACTCGTGTGCGCGATGTATCCAATACAGTTCCCAGTCTTCCTGTTTTGCCATCTACCTTGTCGCGCTGTGACTTAATTGCAGCGCAGCAAGGAGATGATGAGTTAGTAAGTATTCTGAGTGATGCTCTGTCTGTAGATGATATGAAGAGCACAACAAGTGGTTATTTTATTCTTGATGGTGTATTAGTGCGTAAGTGGACTGCTTTTAGTAATGAGTCGGTGTTGCAAATGGTTGTGCCAGCCAAGTATCGTGCGTTGGTGTTGCAGACGGCTCATGGTGATGTCGCTGGGCACTTTGGCGTCCGGAAGACATAGAGGCTGATGCAACACTTTTACTGGCCGAGGCTGAAAAGGTCTGTGGCTGACTTCGTTAGAACATGTCATGTGTGTCAGCTAACGGGCAAACCGAACCAGTCAATAAAGCCTGCACCTTTACATCCGATACCTGCAGTGGGACAACCATTTGAGCATTTAATTGTTGATTGTGTGGGCCCGTTGCCACCCTCGAAATCAGGCTGTGCCTATTTGTTAACTGTCATGTGTCAGTCCACACGTTATCCGGCTGCTTATCCGTTACGCACCATAACCACTCGTTCAGTTGTCAAAGCACTTTCTCAGTTTATTTCTATTTTTGGTATCCCTAAAATCGTGCAGAGTGACCGGGGTAGTAATTTTACCTCGGGGTTGTTTAAGGAGGTTTTAAAACAGCTCCGCGTTACGCATCAGGTCAGCAGCGCATATCATGCACAGAGCCAAGGCGCTCTTGAACGTTTCCACTCTACATTGAAGTCTTTATTGCGTGCTTGCTGTGTTGAATTAAACAGGGATTGGGAAGAGGGCCTTCCGTGGCTGCTGTTAGCTGCACGGGATGTGACACAGGAGAGTACGGGATACAGTCCCAATGATCTTGTGTTCGCTCATAAAGTTCGTGGCCCGCTCTCTGTTTTAAAAGATGGTGTGGAGCAAGTACAACCTCCAGTTAACCTTATTGATTATGTGCACGGTTTTAGGCGTAAGCTGCTCCTCGCTTGGAAGTTGGCGAGTGAAAATTTGTCAAAAGCCCAAAAGAAAATGAAACGGCTGTATGATCGCCGCGCTGAGGAGCGCACGTTTCATCCGGGGGATCAAGTTCTTGCTTTGTTGCCAGTGCCTGGTTCGCCCTTTTGTGCCAAGTTCTTTGGTCCTTATGTTATAGTTCGTCAGGTGACTGTTGTGGATTATTTATTGTGTACTCCAGATTGTAAAAGATCAACACAGTTATGCCACATGAATCTGTTAAAACCGTATTATGCTCCTCCTCGTGATGAGGGGGCGAAGTCTGTTGGTCTAGCTGCAGTGAGCAGGGTGATCGGTGATGTCCAGGAGGTGGCAGCTCCTGATGTAGTTAGTCCTGGTGATCCTGTGCTGCAGCCGTGGCTTAAAAATTCAGAAATGTTGGCCATTCTGGATAGTTTGTTGAGTCACCCTTCCACTGAACAGCATGACCAATTAAAATGTTTAATTTTTGAGTTTTATGCCTTGTTTTCTGACGTTCCGAGGTGCACCGATGTGATCCAACATGATATTGTAGTTGATGATGTTCCGCCTGTCCGTCAACGCTTTTATCGTGTTGCACCTGAAAAGGAAAAAAAATTGGAAGCAGAAGTCCGATATTTGTTCCGATATTTGTTGTTTTTGCAGCTTTATCAGTTAGATATTCGTCATATTCGAGGTGTTGAAAACATCATGGCTGATGCTTTGTCACGATGTCCTAGTGATGAGTAATTACTATGTCATAACTCTGATGTCTGTGTGTGTGTCTCGTTTCAGCCCGTCTTAAATTGCTTCCTTTGGCGCCAAGGTTGCTGGTTGGTTGGAGCGGTGAGGCATGCGGGACAGAGGAGAATTTGACGTAGCACTACTGCGTTACTGGTGTATTTCCTTATAGTTATCGAACGTGAAGTAAAAGCCTTAGTTCGCTGATGTCCTGTAGCCTATTTACTATGCCCTTGTTGATTTGTATATTGATGGTGTTTATTTTTGTTTTTTTGATAACTTGTTTACAGAGACCCACTGAGGTGTGTCTCTGTTTTAAGGAGGGGGGTGTTACGACCCAGAGGGTAGTTCTAGCACGATCCCAGCTCCGCCCTGTTCCCGTTCCCCTGTTACTCCCCTAATTAACAGGTGGATTGGTAGCCAGGTGTGGAGGGGGAATTCTATTGGATAATCTGGCCTATAAAAGGCTGTCTGTCTGTGAGACGAGGGCTCTCTCTCTCCTCCGTGTTTGGTTTTGGACTTTTGGGTTTGACATTGCAACACTACATGCCGGCACTACACTTTTCATTATTTCAATCACTGATGTTTTTTCCTAATTCTTTAATAAACCTTGGTTAAATTTGTAACTACGTGTGGTTTCCCATTCATGTTGCTCACGCTTCGAGCCAGCGTGCGTAACAATGTACAAAATGTGCAATGGGATAAACGTCCTGAATCTTCCTTCTCACACCACCTGTAGCCCTTTGCTAGCATCACACTTGCCCCATCAAAAGTCTGCACTATCAGCCTGTCCCTGTCCATCTCCCTCTATGGTGAACAAACCACGTGCAGCTGATCTAGAAGAACTTTTGAGATTGAGTCTGCAGTCATGCGTCCCTCCCAATGTATTGCTGGCTTGTGTTTTTTGAGCAGCTGCACCCTGTTTCGTCTGACCACAGCTCCGGTGTCCGTCTGGACTGTGCATGACCTCGGAGCCACTTCATTCAGCACTGTTCCAGAGCGCTGCCAGTCCTGTCTTTTTGTGTTGAAAACTCTTGACTCTGTCGCCCGCCTGTAGAGGTTACATTGCTTTTGCTGTGCCATCAAAGTATCTCTTTTGTTGCTCCTTTAGTTTTTTCATGACCTCCAGCACAGGTGTGGAGACTTGTTTCTTCACTGTTGGGTAGGGTGACCAGACGTCCCGGTTTGACCGGGACAGTCCCGATTTTTAGTCGCGTGTCCCGAGTCCCGACAAAAGCCAGTCGGGACGCAAAAATGTCCCGGTTTTCACCCAACACCACATCAAGCTGCCCAAATTACAGTGATAGCATATACAAAACTGTTAAATTAAAGCCTAATGAAGTTTCCAGTAATTCAGAGTCAATGTGTGTGTGTGTGTGTGTGTGTGTGTGTGTGTGAGTGACAATGGTAGGTGCGCTCTGCGAAATCTTCGCAGTCAATGTTACAATGTATCTTGCAGTATACAGCAGCCGTGTTTTAACCCTTATGTTGTGTTACGGTCAAAAATGACCGTTTTGAAAGTTTATTCTTAAATAACTTCTCCATTCTTCATCATACGAAAATGAGGCTTCATGATATCCTTCAGCTAACCTATTGGAATGGACAAAATGAAATATAATGAAATTCTTTAAGATTTGTGGAAGATATACAAACTTGTTACCTTCATGGTGTTTCGGTCAAAAATGACCGGATCATTAACTTACATCTCCAAGACTTATATACAGAGACATTGACCTTGAATATACATTCAAAACTGAAGTAAGACACACAGGCACACACACACACACACACACACAGTACACACAGTACACACACACACACACACAGTCAACACATACACACACACAGGCACACACACACAGGCACACACACGCATACACGCACACACACACACACACACACACACACACAAACACACACACACACACAATATGCAGCCTCACTGCTTGACGAAAAAAGACCTGAGGTGTGTGGCCAAAGTCATCTCTGTCTCAGAGCTTTGAGAACCCTGTCCAGAGCCATCTATCAGATCCACACAGCTCATCATGTTACACATGTTACACATGTTAGACCATGTTATATGCAGTGTTGTATAGTAATGAAGTAATAATACTTCAGTACTGTACTTAAGTACATTTTGGAAGACTTTGTACTTTACTTGAGTTTTTAAAAAAATTGATAACTTTTACTTTTACTTCACTATATTTCCGAACCTAATTGCATACTTTTACTCCGATACATTTTAAATGTGCCGTTTAGTTACTCGTTACCAAAAAAAAAAAAAAAAACTGACTGCCATACATACATACATACATACATACATACATACAATACATACATGAAGTCAGGCTGGCTTGTTCGCAATTGCCACTTGCGCATGACAACCAATAAGCTACACCTGTTGGCTTCACGCAGTAAGCTAGCTCCACACTCAGTCCTGATGGAAGAGGAGACGGAGACAGCAGTGTTTTATGTTTTTTTTCTTAATGGTGTGATGTACGCCTAATTTTCAGCACTGACTTAATCTTATTTTAAAAAACAAAGGTTTATGAAAAAAAAGTTTTCAAACTGTGGTCTCCATCTTCAGATGCCACATAACATTCAGTTTTCTCTCCACTTTTATTTATAATGACAGCAATTGGTCATGTGTGCATTTTCAGCAGTGTAATTGCTTGTTATTTAGGATTAACCATAGGTGCCAAATGACCTTCACAGTTCACCAAAATATTACAAATACAAATATTACAAATATACTGCCTTTGCCTTTGTTATTAACTTTTACTTGTACTTTTAATTACATTACCTGAGTACATTTATTTTTACATTACTTGTTATACTTAAGTACAAGAAATTTCTGATACTTTAAGACTTTAACTCAAGTAACATTTCAGTCAGTGACCTCGACTTTTACCAAAGTAATTTTTTGAAGAGGTACCTATACTTTTACTTGAGTGTGATTTTCCAGTACTTTATACAACACTGGTTATATGCATGTATACTGAAATTCATATTCTACATATGGTGACAATGAAAATATTCATTTCTTCTTCAGACAGTCTCCTTCTCTACATGCAATCATACACATTACCTACTAAATCTTGCTCATGCTGTTTGCGGGAACCAAACATTCTACAATGTTGATGTAACACAAAACCATACAAATGCAGCTTACAATCGCTTATTCCCACACTTCCCACACTTCACTCCACGGCATCAACATGGCCAAGCGATATACAAGGGATGAGGCTCTTCTGTTACTATTTGATGACGATGTTGATGATGGACCACAATCTGAAGAGGAAGATGTGTCTGAGGAAGATGATGACACCGAATTTCATGCAGATGAGGACAGTAACTCAGAGGAGGAAATGGAAGAGGAAGAAGGATTCACAAATGCAGGAACATCATTTCCATCAAAAAATGGAAATATCATTTGGCATCCATCCGCAACTGTGACTCCAAGTAGAGCCACCTCAGAAAACATCATCCACATGAGACCAGGGCCTACCAGATATGCCATCGCCCGCACAGATGACATTCTGTCAGATGTTTTTTCAGATGTTTTTAACAGTTATACTGTTATTGTTATAATACTGTCATTTCAACTTCAAAATGTTCTTTTTATTGTGAATCAAAGTTAATGTTCAGTTATTACATTTAAAGTAGTTCATCGCAGATTCACATTTATTGTTTTCTGCCTTTTTTTGACAACGGCAACAGCACATTTTACTTTATTGCAACTAATAAATCAACATGTCTATAATGAGATGTGAGGTTTTTATTTTCAATGATATAAGAAATAATAAGAATAAAACTGAAATGTGAATTAATTGTTTGCATTTGAAATTTTCTCATAATTAGAACTTAATTTTAATTAAATAAATAAGTGCAAGATAAGAAAAATAAAGCTTATCAATGGACAAAAAAGTACAATGTCATTTAAATTGCCTTGGAAATGTTTCAAAAGGATGTTTAAAAGATATGAATCAAAATATAGGAAAATCAGACTTCTACAAAATGTTTTATTACCTTTTTTGTATGGCCGGTCAATTTTGACCGTTAACACCACGAACGTAACCATGTTTCTAACACAACATGAGGATTAACGGTTTTCTTCGATAGCAGACTAGACTACTACACGACAATGCCTAAGAGAATGTGCACGCGCATGACGTCACACATAGTGTCCCGATTTTAGACTCTGGAAATCTGGTCACCCTACTGTTGGGATCTGTGTCTGTAATCGTCTGCCCATGAGCAGTTCAGCCGGAGACTTCCCACAAGCCAGAGGTGCTGTTCTATAAGCCAGCAGAGCCAAATAAGGATCTTCACCATTCTCGCCTTTGTTCCTCGTTGCCTTTGTTTGCCTGTGGGAAGTGTGGGCTTATTGTGATGTGTTCAAATCCATACTCTCTGGCAAACTGCTTAAACTCCTGACTGGCATACTGAGGCCCATTGTCCGAGACAACCGTTCCTTGAATGCCATGTCGTGCAAAACTGGACTTCATATGCTTAACCCTCTAGGCGCCACTGTCGACTTAAGTCGACAAGATGCCGCACTGAATAAAACGGTCGATTTTGTCAAATAGGGTGTCAAATTTGATTTGAACTCCCTTCCACTAGGTGGTAGACATGTCATACTACGTCCCTTACTCATAATTACGTTATGTTTCTATACAAAATTGTCGAGCTAGAGCATGTTGAATCAGTGTGAGCAAAAGCGAAGCTAGTTTGCGTGCGAGCCATATAATTAGAGCGATATTGTCAACGTCAGCGAGTGTTTGCCTTCGTTTTTCGTCTAATGGCATCAAAGAAGTTTATCTGCAATGAAGTGTTGGGTCTTCTATTCGCAGACCCTTATTCTGAAGGCGAATATCTGCCTCCAGAAGATGACGGTGATGCGTTTAGCGACGACGCTTCAGATGCGTCCCTGCCTTGCAGTGATGCAGCTGGACAAAGTGATTATTTAGCCCTACACCAAGCACAATCTTTAGATCATTTGGCCAAAGTAGATACTCATTTGCTCAATGTCAGCGATGGGAACAGTGTTTTATGGGGTGGGAATGTTTATCAGGGAGTAAGCAGGCGTGTTAGTAGTGTGGGGAACGAGGCTGGAAGTGAAGTCGGGGTCCAGTGTTTTTACTGCGCTAGCCATGTAGCTAATTTGTTTTCCGACTGTGCCTTTCCCTAATCGCGGAGACAGTAACGTGGTGGAGACTTTGTCTAATGCCACTGGGTATGTTAGACGAGGTCAAAGTGTTTCTATGAGAGCTAGGGGACAACGTAGAAGCAGGGTGAGGAGACGCAGTGAGAGTCCTACCCATGAAAATTCTCTCCACTCGGCACAAGTGCGCAGCAGACAAGCGCGTGCTGCTCGCAGCAGGAACAGAGGCGGTGTGGCACGGGGCAGAGGAGCTAATATGCTCGTTAGTTTATCTAGGCAAGATGATGGGAATGCCGGTGTATTGTCGCACCTGCTTTGAGTTGATCAATGAGGAGGGGTATCAAAATTGTCTCACGCCCTTTGATCAGCCAATTGGATATCTCCAATGCCAATTCGCCCCTAGATTCTCTATCACTCTTTCTCTGATGATTTCTGGAATGTTCTTACAAATCTTTCAAATGTTACAAATGAGACAAATTGCTTTGCCCATCAGTTTTTAGCCTTTGTCAGCTCAAAAAAAAGCCCAACAAAAAAAAAAAAAAAAACTTAAAAAAAAAAAAAAAACTACTAACATTGCCTCTCGTCTCATCTTGTCATCTCACTCATGAGATTTTAAACTAAACAAGTCTTATGATATATATATATATATAGAATAACATATAAATGCCCCATATATGGAATCTGAGTGCCTCTGTAATAAATGGAAAATCTCTACAGCAAAAGGTCAGCCTACTGCTACATGCATTCGGTTTGGTTCTGCCATTTATTAGTAAAGATTTACACTGTTTGGTTGCTATTTACTATTCATCTGAGCATTCAGTATTGTGCAATATAGCATACACAAGGTACATACACACTTTTTTTGGGGAGGGAGTACTGCATTTTATCTTTCAAACGTGACAATTTATAAAAATTCTATAATCCAAGATGGCCGCCGCCATGTGACGTCATAATATGCAAATTAGATGGGTAAATTTAATCCCTACATAAACTTTGGATCATCCTTAATATTTCTCTAATTTACAGTAAGTCTCTATCTCTTATCATTTTTAAGTTATAGCCTTTTGAAATTAAGATGTCAAAATCGAATGTTTTAGGAAAAAACCTCTGGCGCCTAAAGGGTTAACTACTCCCATTGCTGTTGTGCTCGTTAGCAGAGCCATCTCAGGATAGTAGGAGTAGTAGTCGATCATCAGTAGATACTCTCCTCCTCTGAAATGAAACAGGTATGTTGCAATCAGGGGCGTAGCCAGACTTTTTTACATGGGGTGGCCAAGGGGTGGCCAGCGTTATTGAAGGGGTGGCCATGTTGTGACCAATGTAGTTTGGGGGTCCGGGGGGTCCTCCCCCAGACATTTTTTGATTAGCTAGATTTGATTTCCTGTATTCTGGTATTTGATGGCATATCTGGTGCCATATAGTCATTCAATTAGGGCAGACCTGTCCAGTGTTGTCTCCATATGCCCATCGCACGCCTTAAGACCTCTTTTGACCTCTTTTTTTATGGAGCAAAAGGCGCAGATGATTAGAAAACTATTTAAAAAACGGTGTCAAATTTCATGTATTTTCGCACTTGCTAAAGTTAAAATTGGTTAAAAGCATTTGTGATATTGATGGTGATTAACTGTTGCTGTCAGGCTAAACAAATAATTTACGACAAAGCTGATATCACATATTTGGCTGATAAAAACAGTTCAATGGTATCATACACAACTCAACTGTGGAAATAAAATGGTTTCCTATGTGCTTCTGTCATAGTTATGCCTTAACATGCACCTACTGCTTAATAAGGTGTTTTGCTGTGATATTTCTTATAGCCTAAATGGAAATGTCAGGTCGTTTGAAAATTTGGAAAAAATAACTTTAGAAATAAGACGTAGGCTATGTTTAGCAACTTCTAAATGAAGAAGTAGACCGAGACGCCAGTGGATACGTGTCTAGAACTTAGCCTTGGTATCTTGTTGAGTCAATTGCTTGATTGCAATGTGAACCAAAACGTTGGGGAGGTAACCTGAAAAAGTTAAGTTTAGCATATTACTTACATTAGCAGCAGGGGAAGCCTGCTGTTACGATGCTTCAGAAATCGTGTTGTATTTATATTTGTTGACTATACAATTTCTCATCGAGATGAACTCTGCAGACTCCACAGATAATTGGTATGTTTGTATATGTTTTTTTTAATTCCCCACGTATCAATACACAAATAACCTTCTTCCCCTGCAAGAATTGTAGGAAATCATGTCCTTCGAGGCTTCCCGTAGTTAGGTAGTTGCCTGACTATGGGAGACTGGAAAGAGTTTCATTAAATCAGTTTCTTTTTCAAGACGCAGAGAATTCATATCTGTAAGTTGCAGTACTGGCGGATTTTTAAACTTTATATTATGTTTGTAATTCCTACTGAGTATTTTATAAAAACACGATTCTTACATGTTTAAAGTAAATGTTAAATATAGCTATGCTAGTCGCGGTTAGCCTGCCTATGGACTTTCTAATGTTAAGCTAGCCTTATGCTAACCGTTGAATGTCAGATGCTCATTTGTATTTCGTGTTTTACTGTGCTTTGGTTTCACTATAAAGTAAACACCAAATGAGGGAATTTGACTTCTTATTGTTGGCTGACTTTGTTTAACTATCTGTCGAGCTAGTAAGCTTTCATTGTGAGTGCAAAATATTAAGTTCAATTAGGCAAGGGGTGGGTCCGTAGGGGGGGCCAGCGGGGTGGCCATCCTCTGACCAGTGGTGGCCATGGCCCCCCCTGGCCCCCACGTAGCCACGCCCCTGGTTGCAATTTTTTCCCAGGGGTGCTCTGCCCCCATGTCTGTAAGCAGCGATTCTCTTTGCTGTCTTTTATGGTAAGTAAGGCAAGTGACACAGTCATTGATCATATCTGCTATGTCAAAATTCATGCCTGGCCAGTGAACAGTCTGTATGGCTAATCTCCTTGTTTTCTCTATGCCCAAGTGCCCTTTATGCAGTATTCGAAGGACCACCTTCCGCAGCTTTGGTCACCTTTCAGCAACAGGCCATCCTGGAATGAATAGTACTGTGGGCACACTTGCTTTGGCCACTCATTTCAGATGTGCCATATCATTTTCTGATTTGCGTCTTCTTACTTGGATCAAAAAAGGGCAACACTGGCTCTGTGCTTAAAATGTCCTTGATTTCTTTCCACCCTTTGTCATGTGTCTGGACCCAGGACCACTGTGTGTTTGACTGCAGGAGCTGGCAGAGAGACACAGTTTTTGCAGCAGGATTAGGCACGAATCTTCCCATGTAGTTCACCAACCCTAATGCTCTTTATACCGCCTTTTTGTCCGTTGGCTGGGGCATGTCAGTCACTGCTTTGATTTTGTTCATGTCTGGCTGTACTCCTGCTAGTGTCAGTCGATCCCCAAGAAATGTGGCATTTCTCCTTGTTTAATCTGAGCCCGTACTTGTGGGCACTCTGAAGTGCACTGTGGACTCTACTGTTGAGCTGTTCTTGGGTCTCCGCCCATATTATGACATCATCAATATAAACCCTGACCTCCTCAAGTCCTTCAAACACAAAAATTTCTGGTGCTGAGGAAATAGGGAAGGGAAGGGAATAAGGGAAGTCTCTGATAACTGTAGCGCTCAAAGGGCGTGTTGAAGGTGCATAGGTTTGCGCTTGCAATGTCAATTTGCAGCTGCCAAAATCCATGTGACGCGTCAAGCTTTGTGAACCATTGTGACCCAGCCATCTAACTCAGGATCTCTTCCCTCTTGGGAATCTGATATTGTTCTCTGAGGATGTTTTCATTAAGGTCTTTTGGGTCCATGCATACCCTGAGAGCTACATTTGGCTTTCTTACGCAGACCATGGAGTTGACCCACTCTGGCCCCCTTGGTGGGTTGGATGACATTTAATGACACCATTCTGTCCAGTTCTTTGCGAAGATCTTGTCTCAGCAGAACAGGAATTTGACGTGGAGCATCGTCAGGTCTAGCATTATCCTTTAGTTTAACCCTTTGACTCAGCAGCGCCCCCTCCGGTCGCGCCGCCGCGATTATGCTACTTGGAAGAACAAAAAGTCTAAATGAAATAAACCTCATCAAAAAAATTGTAATCTTTCGATTATAATTTTATTTTTCACATGATGTGTAGTTATTTTTCTACAAGCACATGGGATTTTACATTCGTATGTGTTACGGTTGTCTAGAAAAACAAAGAGGTAGAAAGTGAGACGTTTGGTTCACTTGTAAAAAATGCTCCTGCCTCGTCAAGCCAATTGTCACTTTTTACCTGTTTAAGTGACCAAAAATTTTTTTTTTTTGCCATCTAAAATCATTTTATATCCAAAAGATTAAATAACTCGATGGGGACATTCAACCTTATGCATTTTTATATGTTTTGAGCTTACTGAAGTCATGACGAATAATAGCTATTCCTTTCCATTGGAAATGAAGGTGATCCTTCCGATCTCGTAGCGATTAACAAAAAACGTTAAATCTCAAATCCATTGATACACAAGAAAAGCCTTATATGTCATTTACATGGCCAAACTTGTTTTGCTCACTCAATTTCATTATTTTCCACGTTTGAGCGTCGTTTTGATGTGCAGGACGCACACCATATTCACTTCCGTGTTTGGGGCAAGCAGGCAAAATGTGGTGAATCTTTCAAACCAGTCGTATTTATGTGATTGACACCTTTTTGGTCCAATAGTAGACACTCTTAGGTTTAAAACGGTATATGGGTTGCCCTACTTTGAAGTAACCAGAGACGTGATTGGTTCATGCGTTTCCAGTCTGCACGGGGGGCATGTTTTCGTGCGTCACGCATTTACTATCACTACGCGCTAACACGTGTTGCCGGCTAATTGGTAGTGTCGCGTAAGTGTCAAAATAGAGCGATTTACCTGTTCTAAAGTGCTTGAGTTGCTCTTTGACCCTGATTTCACGGCGGCAGAGGAGGAAATCTTGTCAAAGAGCAATGGCTATCCGGCAAGTATAGATTCTTATGAGGAGGAGGCATTTGAGGAAAGGCTGGACTGTGTCTATGTCTAAAGCGCCTCCCTGAGGGGAAAAAAAGCTCAAATGTACAGTGTAGTGGGTGAAAGGGATCATTTATGCTTATCTACATACTTTGTATTTGACTTACACAGCCTGATGTAAAGATGCAAATGCCTAGTAATCTGATACTGTATGAGGACATTGGTACATAGTAGTTCCTTGAAATGAACTTAGCATGGTTGGTTGTTGTTCAGAAGGGAAGAAAAAAGTAAATATACTTTACATTTAGTAATAGACATTTTGTTTTGCTTATTTGGAAAGGTTTCGGGTGCAATTTGGAGAGAGTATAGGCCACCACTAAAATTATTCCAAGAAAATACATAGTAGTTTCTTGAAAATAACTCAGCATGGTTGACTGTTGGTCAGAAGGTAAGAAAAAAGTAAATATACTTCATATTTAGTAATAAACATTTTGTTTTGTATTTGGTGATTTTGGATAGGTTAGAAGACATATTCGGAAACGCCTATGTACACCAAATGTATTTTGTGTATAAAACTTGTAAACCTTTGCCTATCTGCTTCAAATTTTGTACACTTGTTACCATGATGTGGGTGAACCATACAAAGCTTTTTTTAGGTTCCTGTGACACTTATAACCATTTCCACACTGCAAATGCAACAAATATTTTAGGCGTTTTTGAATTTTATTAAAAAAAAATCTGTCTTTCCAACTGCACAAATGAATCAATAATGACTATAATAAAACACTTGAATGTCTGAATTGATGGCCCAAGTGTCTTCTTCATTTTAAGTCATGGGTCATCATTATGGAATGTGTAGAACCAGAGATATTAGAGCCTGAAGTTCAAGGTCAAATATAGGCGGAAATTACCCAAAATACCCCACTGCATCAAGGGGTTAATGCTGTATGTGAATGACAGCACCCCTATGCCGTCAAAAATTTTGGGATACTGCGCTTCCCAGTAGTCTGCTTGTGATGTGGTGACTCTTGTATTTTTTAGCTGCGGTGACTGTACTGTTCTCTCGATCTTGGCAATGTTTAGAACACACTTAACAAGTCCCATTTCCTCACAAGCTTGTTCCCCCAGTAGGGAGTTCTTTCCTTTTTGCACTATCACAAACAGTAGATTTCTCGTGATGTACTTGTTCTGGACTTGTAACCTGCAGACGCCCTGTGTTTCAATCATTTGTCCATTGTAAGCTCAAAAATTCACTTTTTTGTTTTCTATGACTGGCTTGTGGTCCAGAGCATTGAAGTCTTTCAATGTGATAAAATTTCCCATAGCTCCAGGGTCAAGTTTAGCACCTTTTTATTATGTATTCCAAAGACTATCTGATCACGTACTATGGAGGACTGCATGTCGTCTTGTCGTTGGCGACAGTTGCAGTCAAATAAAGTTGAAATGCCTGTTTTAAACGGCGAAGGAGATAAAGGTTGTTGAACGATATACTCTGTATCTGCGTGATTACTACATACTTAATTCTACAGTTTAGTTCATTTACTTACACCTACATACATACATTACACCTTTCTTTCGTGTTTAAAACATTAGCCTTGTTTCCACTTGTTTCCACTAGGGTTTCCACTTCCGATGGTAATTCAGGGGGAGGGAAGTTTCAGGGAATGATGTTTGCGTGGTCCTCTCACCCCGTGTGTCTCCACTACAACAGAATGTTCGTCGCACCCCACGTAAACAAAGGAAAACTTTATTATCCCCCTGGCCATTAAGAGTCAGTAGTTGCATGGTTTCCGAGGCAGGTGCTCAAAGTGAGTGCCCATGCTGGGAAACCATGCAATTTGGACCTGCTGTTATTAGAATAGGCCGAAATCCATCATGAGTCCTGTGCCAACCTAGTAAAGAACTACTCCAAGAGGTTGTTGTCGGTTTTGGCTCAGAATGGGTAAGCAGTGATTTTTCTTGTTTAAAAGTACAGGTTTCATTCGATACTAAGTGAGGAAATTCAGGCCGACCAGATTGGTTTCTTTGCTATTCATATGCTAAATAGGACAATTAGCACCCTACCGGGAGCCCTTCATTTACGTCAATGTTCATATACATCAGTATGTGGCTCCGATGAACGCGATGTTCAGGCGTTCAGGCTCCGCTCTCTAATTCAGGCTCACTAACTGTTTACAAGGATAATGGTCCACATGGTAGCTGTGCCATTGTTCTCCAAAAGGAGGAAATCAAGGGCCACCAAAATTGCATCACTCTCTCCTGGTTCCACATTAAATGGATGCTTAGTTAAAAGAGAAGCATGAACACTCGAATATGTGGCATTGTCTTTTGGATCCGTGTTATTAGTAGCCGGAACAGCGGATATGGTAGGACCTGATAAAAGCGCCAGTAGTCCTTGCACAGTTGTAACAAGTTCATCCATATGCTTTGCTAGCTTAGCAGGACATCTGCACTTTGGTTTTGCATGCTCCTCAGCATCTGAATGTTTGCACTTTGGACCCCACGCTTTCAATGCAACAGACGTTAAAAGCTCAGATGTGTTCGGACAGGTGCTGGAAAGATAGTGTTGACGGAGTTTGAACGATATAATGCTGCACTCGGGGCAAAAGTTAATGCCTCTTCCAGATGTTCCTGGCCCAAACAAGATGGGAAGCAATCATGCTCATCTAACATGTCCATCCCAGCAAGACACTGAGAACATAGAGCAGAATGCTCCATAGCCAGAGGGTTGAAAACAACACAGAGCCGTATGTTTACACAAAAGGTAAACTAGTTACTAAACCAACGATGGAACACTGGAAGCCAATATGTACTGTCTTGGGTGTGATAACCAGTTGAGTTGGACTTTGGAACACAATAGTTACTCGCGAGTGGGGAGAGAGCCTTGCAGCTTACTTACCGGAGACAAATCTAAAGCCCTGAGAGCTTGCTGAACTGGCTGAACAGGTGGCCTTGGAAACCAATAGGTACTTGTTGGCTGATAACTCCAGTCACATTGGCTGACTGCAGCTAGATGGGGAAGCAAAATACTAAGCCCAGCAGTTAAGCTGCAACAATCCACAGCTAAAAGTTCTCTGCCAGTGTAGCCCATATAAATGAGTCATTCAATTGTTCCGCTAAAATTCTTAAATGTCGTTCATGTCTTGTAATGCTATTGTACAAGGTTGGTGTTATGTTCTTTTATTTGGGGAACTTTTATTTTGACAGCAGCAGTCATTTCCTGTGTGTGTTCGCGGTATTTTCCTCAGTCGGAATTAGGATTGCTGAGGAATGGTGTGCACGTGTATGGATGACACGAAGTGTGCTGCTTTATGTGTTTTACACAGGTATGTTAGCTCTCCAATTTCTGTTTCAGAGTTCGTACCAATGTTATGTATTTCTTTGTGATCCTTTTTAATGCTCTCTAGCGTGCATTTTTGTATGATGTACTCTCATGCTCATTTTGAGGTTTTAATATCAGTTCGTAATGCTAATAACTTGCCACTGGTGGGCTGAAGGTAAATTGTGTAAGTGTGTGTAAGTGTGTAACATGTATTTTGTTTTGGTATTTTGTATGTAAGTGATATGGTCAAGTATGTAAGTAGTCAAGCAACCCCTCAGTCGGAATTAGGATTGACACGAAGTATGCTGTTTTATGTGTTTTACACAGAGAAAAATAAATGCTTCAGTTGACAAGACGGCAATTGCCCCTGTCTCGTTCTTCATGCAGTCACAACGCAGAGGTGCCGGTCACAATGGTGCTGTGACCCGTCGTCGTCGCTTCTGGAAGCCGTGGACCATCGTCAGTTTGGTCACTGGAGGTTGTTGTGTGTTTCACACCACATTAATGAACATTTGAGTATTGGTCTTTAAAATAGTTCTTTGTTTGGAAATTATATATTGCATGTTAAAAGGATATATTCTTTTTTTGGTCATTTTGTTAGTTAAGTGTTACATAGCACTACATGTGACATGTGTTATGAGTGAAATTGATGGTGACAAAGTGTTCGATGATTTACTTTTCCTGTTGGAAGGGGGAGATTCATAAGTGGAGTGGTTAACACCCCACCTCCACCACCTGCTAATATTGGTTCACCAGTTTTTCATTCTACTTATTTAACTGGTTATGCAACCTGTAGTCCAAGTCAGGGAAATGCACCGCCAGACCTTCCTGCCACAACAGATCTTGCATTAAACACTTTAATAACTCATATCGCTCAACAGGTGGGACAGACTATCAGAGATCATCTAAAAGATGAGTGTAGAGAGGGGAGTGTTAGTGGTGCACAGGCTGAGAGCAGTGCGGGCCAGTTACCTCAATTTAACCGGTACGAAGTTAGTCCTGCAGTCTGATGTAAAGGAGCCGCCAGTCTTTAGGGGGGATGGATCTGATAAAAACACAGTTGTTGAGTGGGAAGAAATGATGAGAGTGTATTTCAGGAAAAGAGCAACGCCATTGAATGAACAGCATTCCGAGATAATGTCTACGTTGATGGGCAAAGCCAAAGATATTGTGAAAATAACCTTGAGAAGCAGACCGTTGATGAAACCACAAGAAAATCCAAAAGTCATCTATGATATTCTCAGGCAACATTTTGGTGATGTGACATATTCGTGTATGCCTATGGCTGACTTCTATCGCACATTTCCAAAAATTGAAGAAACTCCTGTAGACTACTGGATTAGGCTGAATAAGGCAGCTGATGCAGCCGAGGAGGGTTTGAAGAGGCTTGGGCGGTGTATGGGGGACCCTTGTCAGGAGGCTGTCATGATGTTTGTTAAATACTGCCCAGACCCTACACTTGCTGCTCTTTTCAAGTTCAAGGCGCCAGACAAATGGGCAGTCAGTGAGGTTCAAGAGTATATTGATCGCTACCAACTTGAAATGAGAGAACGGGAGCTAAGTGTCCTAGACCTGTAGCAGTGCAGGATGAGATTGTTGCTGAGCCCCGTCCCTCTTCTAATGATAATTACCTGAAGGTGTTAGTCGGCCTCTTTGAACAGGCACTGGCACAAGATACCCGCCCCACAACCAAACCAGGCTTTGCTGATGAGTTTCAGCAGCGATCCTGCAGGGTCTGCCAGTCTTTGGAGCATTCCACCCTTGCTCATTGTAGAATGAAGTGCCTGTGTCTAGCATGTTTTGAGCCAAATCATATCAAGAAAAATTGTCCTAACCGTCAGTCCAGACAAAGCCAGCGCACCTCTTTGCCACAGAACTCTCAACCTTTAAACTAGTTGGCCTGCATTTGGGGAGGGGATGCCAGGCTTCCAGAGAAGATTGGGACGGCGAGGCTCCAGCAGTCGGTTACATTGTTGGCGAGGCAGGAACACTTAGTGTGGGGTAAATTACCAGGAAATGTCCCCATGTCACCTGGTAGCACAATGATTGTTGAGCCCACTTCATCCAAATCTATGCCTCGTAACATTATGGTAGGTCGTGTGATCACACCATTGTGATAGATGGGTCCCTATGAAGGTCAGCAACTGGTCAGACAAGCCCCTTACTCTTAAAAAACACAGCAAGCTGGCTGATGCATTTATATCAGGTTGGACTTGGTGATGTCGACATTGACCAGTGCCACGCTGATCAACACGGGAAAGGGAAAATGGTGGAACTGCTTGAAAAGTACACAATGTCTTCTCTAAACATGCCCTGGACTGTGGGGAGGCGAAGGACTTTGTGCATCGAATCACACTCACTGACAAGGAACCATTTCGCCTCCCCTATCGGCGAGTACCACCAGCACATTACCAGAAGTTGTGGCAGGTTCTGTCTGAAATGGAAGAACAGGAGATAATAAGAAAGTCAGGGGAAGCTGTGGCCTAGTGGTTAGGTCTTTTGCAATCTGAAGGTTGCTGGTTCGAATCCCACCCTACCCATGGTTGAGATACCTTTGAGCAAGGCATCTAACCCCACACTGCTCCAGGGACTGTAACTGAAACCCTGTAAATATCTGTAAGTCGCTCTGGATAAGAGCGTCAGCTAAGTGTAGGGTAATGTAATGTGAAAGTCAGTGAGTGAGTATGTGTCCCCACTTGTCCTAGTGAGGAAAAAAGATGGCAGTTTGAGGCTTTGCACTGATTTCAAATGGGTAAATGCCAGAACACTCAAAGATGCTCACCCTTTGCCACACCAATCGGACTGCCTGGCTGCTCTGGGTGGGAACACTTATTTCAGCACAATAGACCTTACCTCTGGCTTTTATAATCTTCCGATGGCAGAAGAGGATAAGAAATACACAGCCTTTATGACTCCTATGGGGTTATATGAGTATAATAGGATGCCGCAAGGTCTGTGTAACAGCCTTGCTTCTTTCATGCGAATGATGCTCAGCATATTCGGTGATTTGAATTTTAGCAGCTTGTTGTGCTACCTTGATGACTTATTGGTGTTCGCAGCAACTCAGGATGAAGCATTGAGGAGACTGGAGGTAGTTTTCCAGCGCCTGAGGCTTCACAACCTCAAACTGAGTCCTAAGAAGTGTCACTTCATGAGGGCGTCAGTTAGGTTTCTGGGACACATTATAGATGGAAACGGAATGTCAGTAGATCCAGCAAAAGTGGATGTTATCTCTAGACTGTCAAGAGAAGATGATGGCTAAAGTCTTTCTTGGGGATGGTGTTTTACTATCAGCACCTTATCCCTAACTGTTCCTCCATAGCCAAACCACTGTTTGCTCTTACAGCTGTTCAGAAGAAACGTGGTAAGGTGAGGCTGAATACTAATGCTGGCTCTTACCGGAAACTCCGACCCTCCAACTGGACAGATGAATGTGAATTGTCTCTCAGTAAATTGAATGAAAGTCTTTTGCATTGTGTTATTCTCTCACACCCTGACTTTTCTCGGCCCTTGATTTTTTCCATCGATGCTTCGTTGGATGGGCTTGGTGCAGTACTGTCACAAGTGCCGACTGGTGAGGAAAAAGCACGTCCAATTGCTTTTGCCAGTAAGACATTGAACAGTTCTCAGAAGAAATATCCAGCACACAGGCTCTAGCTTTAAAGTGGAGTGTGTGTGAGAAATTTAGTCATTGGTTGAAAGGCTGTTCTTTTACTGTATGGACAGATAATAATCCCCTCACGTACATCTTAACGAAACCTAAGCTCGATGCATGTGAGCAACGTTGGGTGTCTAAGCTTGCCCCTCATACATTTGATATTAAGCACATCCCTGGCATTAAAAATACTGTGGCTGATGCTCTCAGTTGGGATCCTTTCACAAAGACCATCAGCTATAGGATCATTACGGAGCAGTACAACCATCTGTTGGCTGAAGCTGGGAATATGAGCCAAGATGGGATCCTAGATGCGTTCCGACTTAAGGTTCAGTGCCACCTAAAGATCAGCTAATGGGGGGGTACTTTATCCTGACCCCTTGAAGTATCACTGTGATTCTGTCTCTGTTAAGGCTTTTCTAGAAGCTCATAGCCAGTGGGAGGCTGCTGCTGAGACCAGAGCTGTGGAGTTGGTGCAGTCTGTTCAGGCTCTGTTGCAACCAGGGCAAGATGCACTTCCAGTGTTCTCGTTAGATGAACTGCAGCAGAGCCAGAAACTTGACCCCATTATTTCCGTTGTCATGCCGTTTGTTTCTCGAAAGAGGCGACCCTCTAGGTTTGAGAGAGGAAAACTCTGTACTAGGGCAATGATGCTCATTAATCAGTGGGAGAAGCTCAGAGTCCAAGATGGTATCCTTTACCGTATCACCAAGGACAGCACCAGTAAACAAAAGAGACATCAGTTTGTTTTGCCTGAAAGCCTCAAAGACAAAGCGTTATGTGGCACCCATGATGATGCCGGACATCAAGGGCAAGAAAGGACTATGTCAAGACAGCGTTTCTTTTGGCCCAAGATGGAGACTGATGTGAAAGAGTATGTCTGGTGCTGTCAAAGATGCATACTGGACAAAACACCAGACCCTTCTGCTAGAGCTCCCCTTGAGAGCATCCAGACTACTGCTAGCCTGGGTGTGCCCATACTGCCTATGACGCTGCATTTTCATTTAGCGAGCAAGTCAGTCTGGCCAAGATGCCTATCTACACCGTTTCTGCTCCGGCAGGAATATGGGGCCAATGAAAATCGAGCATTTGAAAATGGTAATGACGCGGTAGTTGGGCGACCGGAAATCTATCTCAGTCCCTGTCAACATGGCAAACGTGGAGCAAACGCAAGATTTCAATGCAGCTGTAGCTGCTGTTTTGGACGAATTCAGAGGGAAGTTCTCTCTGAAAATACAGCAAAGGACAGCCCTTGAATCATTTGTTGCGGGAAAGGCCGTTTTCGCAATGCTACCGACCGGCTTCGGTAAAAGTTTAATTTAGCAGTTAGCCCCGCTGGTAGCCAAATCGATTGGGCTTTGCGAGAACGCTGTTGTGGTTATTTCGCCTTTGATCGCACTGATTCGTTTTTCGAATATTATCAATATTAAATGGCCAACACCAGCCACTCTCATGTTCACCTCACAAGTCCGACAAAAAACATTTAACGCCATTTCTATATGACTACAGGCTACTACTACTTTTTGTTTGGATTAAGCAGTTTCGCTGGGTATACGTCAGAGGGCAGAGGGGTGTGATTGATTGAAGCTTCGTCCAGTAGCAAACAGAGGCATTTGAAAGAGGCGGGTTAAGCCCGCCTTCTGAGAAATGGGTTTACAACACAGCTTGGCCAGACCAATGCTCGCAGAGCATTGACAAGTCGCGATAGCCAGGCTAGACTACTGCCCCCATGGAGCTTGTTTGTTTAGATTTCTGGAGTGCAGAGGATAGTAACCAGCGCTCTGTAGACGTCCTTGTGGTGACTGATCACTTTATGAAGTTAGCTCATGCTTTCCCCTGTACAAATCAGACGGCTAAATAAGTGGCTAAGAAGCTTTGGGATCATGTCTTTTGCGTGTATGGTTTCCCTGAGCCTGTTCACACTGATCAGGGAGCCAATTTTCAGAGTGAGCTTATAGCAGAATTGCTTAGGCTTTCTGGAGTATTGAAATCCCGTACCACGGCGTATCCCGTACCACAGCAATGGAGTGACAGAAAGATTCAATCGAACACTTGGCAATATGCTGCGATCCCTTCCTCTCAAAGAAAAGCACAAATGGCCCACACAGATACAGACGTTAACTTTCGCATATAATGCAACAGTGCATGAGACCACAGGGTATGCTCCGTTTCAGCTCAAATTTGGCCGTATCCCCAGACTTCCTGTAGATGTGATGTTCCGACAGGTATTGCGTGATCCGGTGGTTGTCGACTACAAGACCTACGCAAGGTCGCTAATGTCATATCTGCATGAAGCAGCCAGAATTGCACAGACTCATACTGTAAAAGAACAAGACAAACAAGCCAAAGGTTATGATAGAAGAGTGAAAGGGACGTACCTGAACATTGGGGACAGAGTGCTTATAGCAAACAAAGGTGAGAGGGGGAAGAAAAAACTTGCAAATAAATGGAGTACAATGGTGTATACGGTGAAAGACTGTAATCTTCAGACTCACACGTATAAGTTGGAGGACAGTGATGGCAACACTAAGGTGGTACACCGTAACCTTGTTTTAGATATCACCTTTCTACCTGTGGTGTCTCTTGAAGAGGAGATGAGAGGAGTTGGAACTGGACGTTGCTTTGGACTTCCAGGACGCTGTTGGCAGTGTTGAATTGTCAGAGTTAGATCAAGCCAGTCAGGATGCCCCAGAGTTGATCGGTGAGCCGCAGATTCATTGTCCTCCGAGTGGTCAAGACTCCCTTGTATGGTGATACTGATTTGAGTAGCTCAGTCGTGGACTTTGATTCTTCCTCACCACATTTGTCGGATATGCAATTCAGACGATCTGATACCCAGACATCACCAGTAGTTACACACATGTGCAGTGACACTCAGTTAGCACAACCCACTAGTGACTTACGTTGTGACAGGAACACATCTGTATGGTCACTGACTGACATGAGACACGTAGTCAGGACACGAGCAAGTAGAGTCAGTAAAAAAGCCAGCCGTCTTATTGAGACCTTGGCTTAAAGGCCTTTTGGATTCAGAGGTTTGGTGGGTTTAGTTAGTAGAAGATCTCAGTCACTCCCAGTTTTTTTGCAGAGTATATTGTTTTTTTGAGGGACAGGTATATTTTAGTGTGACTGGATGTTTGCATGTTGTAAAAGGCAGCATGTGAATCTAAGAGTGACTAAGGTCTGATTACCGTTATGTTCATTCTTAACCTAGTAATGGGTAGCTTATACAGCTGGTCATGGTACAGTGTGAAGTTTTCAGTGGACCCAGTCAGGTTTTAGGTGCGTAGTGTCCCAGTGTCTTACTTAGTTATTTAATTGTTCCGCTAAAATTCTTAAATGTCGTTCATGTCTTGTAATGCTATTGTACAAGGTTGTTCTTTTATTTGGGGAGCTTTTATTTTGACAGCAGCAGTCATTTCCTGTGTGTGTTCGCGGTATTTTCCTCAGTCGGAATTAGGATTGCTAAGGAATGGTGTGCATGTGTATGGATGACACGAAGTGTGCTGTTTTATGTGTTTTACACAGGTATGTAAGCTCTCCAATTTCTGTTTCAGAGTTCGTACCAATGTTATGTATTTCTTTGTGATCCTTTTAATGCACTCTAGCGTGCATTTTTGTATGATGTACTCTCACGCTCATTTTGAGGTTTTAATATCAGTTCGTAACGCCAATAATTTGCCACTGGTGGGCTGAAAGTAAGTTGTGTAAGTATGTGTAAGTGTATATAAGTGTGTAACATGTATTTTGTTTTGGTAGTTTGTATGTAAGTGATATGGTCAAGTATGTAAGTAGTCAAGCAACCCCTCAGTTAGAATTAGGATTTCTGAGGAATGGTGTGCATGTGTATGGACGACACAAAGTGTGCTGTTTTATGTGTTTTACACAGAGAAAAATAAATCCTTCAGTTGGCAAGACGGCAATTGCCCCTGTCTCGTTCTTCGTGCAGTCACAACACAGAGGTGCCGGTCACACCAGGCGAAAAAGACAGACCATGACACGTTGGCAGGTTTTGTTACATTGGGGCATCACGCGGTCACGAGCTGACAACAAAACAAAAGTTCTCGTAGCCAATGTGCGAGTACATGATATACCACTGCAAGTACTGCCTCTAGCAGTCTGAAGGTATGAAGTAGTACCCATTTTCAGTAGTAATGTGCCTGTTTCTTTGCTGATGCTACAATTGATAATTTTTATAGGTGGGCCGTTATCGGCGTTAACGTGCTGCGTTAACGCGAGACTCTTTATCGGGCGATAAAAAAAATATCGCCGTTAATCTATTCTCAAAGTTGGGTTGGGAGCTGGGTCTATACTACACAAACTATGATGACTTTCACCAAAGATCTTAGATTCTACAAAGATAAGCCAACCAGTGTTGCCAGATGAGAGTGACAGTTTCCAGCCCAATCACAGTTTGAAACCCGCCCAATCCAATAAAATCCCGCCCAAAGGCTTAAGTTGCCAGATTTCAACGGTATTTGCGTTTATTAATCATACATGCGTAGGATCCCATAGGCTGATACGCTATCACCACGTACAAGAGAATATAAGCATAAGAAAGAGAATGGAAGTCCGTGTGACAGGGGAGAACCAGATAGTGCATACACGATACAAAAAAGTAGGCGCCACCCACTTGTGGCCTTAGGCCTACTCGAAACTGCAGAAATATCTAGACTGTTACAGACAGCAAATCACAACCAAAAAGAGCATAATAAAACAATCACAGAACTTGCCAAATACACCTCGTGTACCCCAGTGCCAGGCCCAAGTTAACACAGCAGCAGTAACCACCTGCTATTTACACGTAAAATGATTACTATGGACATATGGAGACCATATTTACATGAACAGTCACTCTCCACCAGGGTGCTAAAAGACGCACGGCGCTACAGCTGTTAGTCTACAGTTTGACAGGATCAAGAGCACACAACGCCGTGAAAAGTTATTTTAAGCCAGTCAGTAAATACATTAAAACAGTGGACGCAATTAACAAAGCTGTCATGGCGTAAATAATAAAAATCAATTACCTTTACGCAGAATCAGCGTTTTTCATTTGAAGAACTTGATTTGATTTGAAGAACCGGAAAAATGCATTGGGCGGGTATATACAATTTGGGCTGCTTTTAGTATTTTGTATTTGTATTGTTTTTAAACCATAAAATAACGGTTTGTTGTGCAGTTGTCACAATATTAAAAAAACGCCAGTTGTTGGCAAAAGCAGCCCAAATTGTCTATACCCGCCCAATGCATTTTTTCCCCGCCAGATGTAATCAAAAGTAGCCCAATTGGGCGGAAAACCGCCCAATCTGGCAACACTGAAGCCAACATAATACGTTACTATGGGACCAAAATGCCAACAAATGCCTATTTCAAACTCTTAGAAAATAATTTAGTGTGTCTGTAAAGCGAGCTAGCAAGCTAACAAACTAGCTCTAGCTCAGTCAAGTGAATGGTAGTAACTATAACAACACATTTGCTAAACGCTAACAGCGATTGGACTCACCTTGAATTTAATACATTGCTGTAACCCTATAACTTTATATTACTTTGTCTGCTTACACTATAACCAGTAACAGTATCTAGGTGGGTGTTAGTGAGTAAAGTGACAGCTTTCAATTTAAAACATTACGTTAGCGTAGTTCGCTAGCGTTAGCGCGCTAACAACCACATAGTAAGTGGTTGCTGTCTGACCTGAAATAAAGCTAATTTTCTCAAAATCCAAACAGTAACAACGTACACTATTAGGCTTGAAATTATTACAAATAGTTGCGGAGTGTAACACATGATTCCAAAAAACCCTTAACAACTCCAGAAAAACGTAATGACCAATTTATTAGTTAAACTCCACGTGTCCTATTCATTTCAGTGAAACGAACCTAGAATCTGCTCTGCACAACATAAAGGGGGACCCCCCCCTTGCGAAAATAGAACACGGAAGCAAACGGCTGTTGGCGACTCTCCCTCCCTCAACACTCTGCTTTCACCTTGATATTTTAGCGCGGATGCATACCTACCTATATATTTTAGCGCGGATGCCTTCGGCAGAATTCAAATGAGCCATTTTAATCTAGATTAATCTAGATTAATTTTATGATTACAGCGAGATTAATCTAGATTAAAAAAAATAATCTATGCCCACCACTAATAATTTTGCTTGATAATTGTTTTCTAATCATAACTGATGACTTTGAAGAGTGCAATAAAACAATGTGTTGGTCAATATAAACAAACAATATCAATATAAATAAACAACTTTGTAAAATTTAGTTTTGGATTTTTTTGTGTTTATTTATTGATTTCTTTATGGAGATGTGGGTCTATAGGAACAAACATAAAACGATTAAAGATTTTCTAGTAACAGTTTGGTGAAGTGAACTCTGTCCTTGACATGCAAAATATATGCATTTCATGCTTTTTATCAGATGGACACAGAAAATCCATGGACTGTTACAATTTCCGACCGCTCTCTGCCAATTTATTGCAACTCAGCATGACTTCTGCATAATGTATTCACGCATGTGGATTCATGTCTTTCATATCATGTCTCTGGACTGTTATTATAGTCCTACATACCTCCAAAGTATATCAGTCAGCATAATCCCTGATGCTTTACATGAGGTATGCAAGACATATTATTTCACAACTAGGGCATGAAACCGTGTACATTCAGAATTCCCTCACAAAGTTATAATGAAGAGGATTGACTGTAAGTGGTACTACGTCCTTCTTGTTCTTACCAGCCACCGACAGAGAGGCAGTCAATGGAGGCTTTCATTTGCAGCCCAGCGCCATCACAGCAGTGGCGAGAGCTCGACCCAAACCTCTGGGGCTGAGGCGCTTTTCATCTTCCCCTCCAAAACCCAAAATGAAATAAATATTATTTATGAGCCTGTCAATGACAAGCTATGATTTAGTCTAAACAATTGCCAAGAAGAACGTTTTTTTTTCCCTCTCTCTCATTTTTTCTCTTTTTTTTTCCCACTGCTCCCACAAAACTGTTCTAAAAGGAGAACAAAACGTTTTTCTGTGTTGGCTTGGCTCATCGGAGAGTCACATAGGACCAATTCAAATTTGTCCTTCTCCCGCATGGGGTTGGTCCACCACAGGCCCTGGCCGCATGCATGGGACTGCCACAGGGGTTGGACAGCACCTGGCCCCTTGGGACAGAGGCGATTAAAAGTTCATTGCGTCTCTTTTTTCCTCTCTCTCTCTATTACTCTTTCTTTTCTCTCTCTCTTTCTTTCTAAGCCCCGAGGTCCATTTTTGAAAGTAAGCTGATTTTCAATTCAGATCTAGTAGTGTGTCCCTTTCCAATTTGTATTGATTCATCACCGGCTGACAGCCTATGGGAGGTAAAAGCTGCAAAGAAAAGAAATAAAAATGAAAACAGTGAAATGGAAATGCAAAACGTTCCCAGTGCAATTATCCTGCCAAAATTAAAAATAAAATGGAATATTTACATTTGGCTTTTCATTTTCCAGATAAGCACGAGCCATTTTTGACAAAAATAAAATACATTTAAAACTTCTATTTGTCATTTCATTTTCATTGCTGTCCTGGTATATTACTAGCCTGGCCATAAGCCTGCCTACACATTTCCAATGGAATATTTTCTCCCTACAGTTTGCTTTCATTGACATGGATGACTCTGGTAGAATCTTTACCGGGCCAATCAGCAAACGGAGTGTGAGCGATAACATCAACTTTGTGCTACATTTGAATTGTAGTGCGTAGACAGGCTTATAGCCAGGCTGCACGAGTACATGTTAGCAATTGGGTAAAGGCAGGTCCAATAGTTTTAAATTTCTGCAGAGTCTACACCTCCAGGAAGCAATCATTTCTCAATGTAGCACAGCCAGATGCTCTGTGTGAAAAGAAGTGTAGTAAGAGGGGCTGGTTTACCAGGCTAGTATATAATGCTAATTGAAAAATGAAAATTCAAACTATACTGTGGCTTTGCCTTTTCCTCACAATGCGCACAATGTGTGTCAAAATAAAAAATGTAATTAAAATTACCCCTGGTGGCCGTTTACTTCTCATTCTTCAATTTTCATTTTCAAGTTCACCAACAAAGAAGAAACCCCCCAGAGTCACAAGCAGCCTGCTGTTCAAAACACAGTTCAAAGTCTCTGGCAAAACAAATGACTATCTAGAACTGGGGTGCATTTTGGTGAATTTCCCAAACAACGACCAAAGTTAGCATTAAACCACCGTTGTACAACATAAGTTTGAACTACCCAGCAGCCAAAGTCCGACTGTTTCCCTAAAAACTGCAAAGTGTTGGGAGAGTATTCGGATGTGTTCGTTGCGAGAATGACAGAAATGTAGTCTCCTTTCATAGAAACTCTGAGATATCTTCGTCAACACAATTATGCCCCTTACTCATTAAAAGCAACAACTGAATGTCAGTTTGTGACACATCTGTGTATTTTATCTATACTACATGAAACTATGGCTAAAAAAATCATGAGCATACAATGGTAGTGTAGTATCTTTTTCAGTGAGATATGGGTTTGAATCCTGCTGAATGGTAATCAATTTGAAATGATCTGCGGGACAATGGAATAACCTTCATTGTGGATCCATTGAGGCGCAAAATTGAGCTAGCCTGTTGCATTTAGAACTTCACTATTTCTTACTGTTTGGCCCAGAAGGCTAACAATGCAAGTGCTAGGCACCTTAGAGGAAGCATGAAGATTACGCTATTTTTAAACCATTAAAAACAGTTCAAAGAAACTCCACACTCAATCGGTAGTACAATAAAGGCCCTGGCATTCAAAATGAGGCACTGAGAACTTTGTAAGTGTACACAACGTTTATTAACAAAACAGTTCTTACATGCAGTAGTTGGCAGTTGTTTTTCGTTGCCGTCATGAGGACAGTCGACACAAGTCAATTGACAAACACAAACCAGCAGGAAGAATAGAAGGAGAGGTAGTACAGTCGACTTGTTTGGACTTTCCTCACGGTGGCGAAGAGAAACAACTGCAACTACTGCATTTGCATTTGCATTTGAGTGTTTTCATTATCATTTATTTTTTATCAGCTTTTACCTCACATAACAGTCCAGACCAGGGTATTGTCTCTGCAGGAGCTTGTGACTGGCCTCCCCCGAGGTGGGACCACTTATTCTGGGTCACCTGCGTCCCATGTGTGTTGCACTTCCCAGAAATCTGCAAATGCTGCCATGCGTAAAGTTATGGTCTCCCTAAATGTTCTGCTTCATTTCTTCTCAAATGCCCTTGTGCATGTTCAGTATTGAGCCATTTTACACAGGTTTAGTTGCCAGCATGTGGACTGGCGCAACAGTTACCATAACTACTGTATCCCAAACTCACCACGATTGCTACATCATTTCATAAACGAGTCAAAAACTGTTGAAATCTTTGGTTCTCTCCAGTAAGAGCTCCTTTACTCATAACACAGTCACATTCCAGTTGCTAGTACTACTAGATTCGGTACTTAACAGTACTTGCTAAATTGTAGAAATGCCATTTATCAAAAACTGCATAATTGCAAATTCTCCTTTCTCCTGGTCTGGTGAATCACTGTGAATCATTCTAGGCACTACAACTTTCACAACTGGGAGTGGCATTATTTATAGAACTGCACAGCTTCAGCAAGATGACGGAATGAAAGAGAAGGTTGAAAAATAGCAATAACGTGAGCGACACATCATGATAATGCAATATGTTATGATGAAATAGATTCAGGGGTAGGATTCGAGGCCTCCATTAAGCAAACCTTATTGATCTCAAAACAATGTGCATTGCATTGCCATTATAATACACAAGAGAGGTGCCATTGGAGAAAAGAAAAATAGTCCTGCAAGTCCAATTTCTCATTTTGCATTTATTTTCATTATTCTGTCATTTCTCTCTCTCTCTCTCGTTCGTGACACTTGTGCTCTTGCTATCCTTCCATGCTTTTTTCCTTGTACTCACTCCCTTTACTTCATCCATTTTCCACTTTCCACTCACCACACTTCTTTACTTCCATCATCTCTCATTTTTTTCTCTGCCTCTTTCTCCCTCTCTTTTTTTGCTCTCTATTTATCTTGTGCTCTCCCTTTCTCTCTCTCTCTCTCCCTCACTCTGTCTCTTTTCAGCCTACTATACACTACTTCAGCGATATTGATCGGTTAAAGTGTGTGACAGTAATGGGGTTTGACAGTCAGGCTGCCAGTGCCCTGGTGTGGCAGAGGAGAAAGCAGGCATGTGTAAGGTACCGGGGACCCCGAGATCACACCAGCCTAGACTCCACCAATCTCTCTTTCATGCCTGACTAAATCCCCCCACCCAACACCATCCCTGACATCCACACACACACATGGAGGAAGCACAGACATCACAGTCACATCAGCTGAGCACAAAGAGAGAAAGAGAGAGTGTGTTTGTTTAAGAGCAAGAGAGAGAGTGTGTGTGTGTGTGTGTGAGAGAGAGAGAGAGAGAGAGAGAGGGAGAGAGAGCACAAAAGAGAGGAAGTGAAATCTTTATAATGGTGCCTCATTTTATCCTGGCTCTGACAGGGAAAAGAGGGGAGAGCGAGCACTAGGATGGGAATGGTTCAGAAACTAACAAGCCATCAGGAGGCACGTAGCCCCCTGCACATTACTGTGGGCCTATTTTTTGGCTTGGCAGATCCCAGCTATGCATCCAAAACTTTCACTCAAGTGAAGTATCTATCCTGTTGAGGGCTCCAATTATTCAGTTCTACCACTGTCATCACTCTGATGCCTGCTCCTTTACCAAATGCAGAGTAGTGGGAAGAGTTTTTGGTCTAACCACTGTCTATAATCCCTGTCCATTAGTCTAGAGTTCTAGTTAGAAAAGTTAGTGTAACTTTAACCTTTATTATCATCTGGTTAATTAATTAATGGTGAGAATATTCATGATAAACAGTTAATCTGTGCTAGCTCAGCACTTAAATAGTGACCAACTGAACAGCCTGTAACAGAGCAGACTTGTTGGTGAAATCATAAAGCTCAACTGAGGCAGTAGCTGAGGCCACAAGAGCCAAGCCCTACTGTATGGTTAAACCTTTACCAAAGCATCTAGGCAGTTAAAACAGCCACCTTTGAGCTGTATGTTGGCACGGTATAGCCAGACACCTCCTGCATTTGCAAAGCCACTCCCTGATGCCCACAAGTAATTAAAATCTCCCGCAAATCGTGCACATTTTTTTTAGCTAGTTAGAGCAATTGACAAATGCAGCAGTTGACAGGGACAGTGGGGGAGAGTAAGAGTGACGGGGTGAGCATTGGTTCTGTGTATTGTTTTTGCAGACGTAATAGACAATCTCTGACTTGTTGATTGCACTATTCAGTTATTGACAAACAATAATGAAAACATCCTTCAGCACTAAGATAAAAAATAGTCTACACATTTCTTCCTTAAGTAGGATAATGAGTGCTTGTGCACCGTAGACTTATACAACAATACATTTCCACTGCACTCTGTGTTATTGGTTAAAAGATAGCTGGTGTGGGCTGTACAGTTCAGTTCTTCCTTGTGTTATTTAAAGTAGCATATCTGACTAGCTGCTGTACTGCTACTGTGTCTGCATTCTACTGCATTATGCATCTGGACCTATTATAATGTCAGATTCCTCAGAAACTTTGAGTTGCATATAGCCTATAGAGATATGGACTATAAGTCCTGTAATATAATATAATGTAATAACAACAACAACAATAATAATAATAATAATAATAATAAACAACTGCAACAACCTTTCACCATGGTTACAGGTAAGATTTCTTTCCTCTAATGTAAACCATGGCTTGATGGAAAGGAATTACAAAAGGAAACTAATTTCTCAGGGTGAATGTTTCCCTGACTTTTTCGATTTCCCCTTTGATTTGGCAAGAGAATTTCATTTGATGATGAATGTAAAAGACAGGAACAATGAAACTAGGTACGTGACAACATAACTTCATGAACTTCTTGAAGAGAGAAAAACAGGTTCAATAATTCACAGCACTTTAATCAATGACTTTCTCTGCTGAACTAACACCAAAGGCACAGCTTAATCAGTCAGCTCATGCAGGCATAACCAAATCCATTACCTATGGCTCTTTACCTTGGTTAGCTAGCACACCTGACTAGAGTGTATTTGAGCTTGGTAAAGAAGATTGTGATGTTGTGGCGAAATAAATTTTCATCTGGTTTGGTGACTAAGAAACTCCACTTAAGTCCTTTTAGACAAGTCCCTGCACTCGGCGGCCATATACACGACTGCAGTGCTCGGTCTCCTCCTATGTAAGAAAGTGTTTGACTCCATGCAAGTGTGTGTGTGTGTGTGTGTGTGTGTGTGTGTGTGTGCATGTATGTGTGTGCGTGTATATGTGTGTAGGTGTGTGTGTATGTGCATTTGTGTGTGTATGTGTGTAACAAGAGAAAGTATGAAACACCTTAATCCTTACAATCTAATTTATTTAATTAACTCTCCCCTTACCACTATATGATTTCATGTTTAACTCAACAGGAGTTAGGAAAATAATGGTCACTGATGTGATATAAGCAGTGCATGAGTGGCTTATAAGCAGCTGGGGTGGGGAGTGGGGTTAGGACAGTTCTACTAACTACTAACGGGGCCTTTTGAGGACACTATTAATACACTACTCAAAACAGGGAGCAAATCCATTTTGTCAAACTTTTTAATATAAATTCAAGTTTACCTGAACTGTTTCTTTAGTTTTGACTGGCAGTGTATCTTAATTGGTGAGTTTGAGCCAAATGCAGAACCTTGTGTGCTCAAACCTTGTAGCAGCAAGGCCCTATCTAAAGGCAGGGTGTCCACATTTGTTTCACGGTTGCATTCTGTACCCTGATGGCTAAGATGTGTGCAGTTTGGATCGTAATATAGCTGAGTTTGGGGTTCCTGGTTGTAATCACTGCTGCCAGGTGCTGTCTGGATCCAGCAGATATGGCCAGAGCAGTACAACTGTTGTAAGATGGGAACACATAAGAGGGAGATCGCTTGTCACTTTGCTGTGTCACGCAGCGTGATAAGTCGGCTCTGGACACGTTACCAGAGAACTGGGGAATATTCCAGATGCCAAGGTCAAGGTCGAAACTGGTGTATAACAGCTCAACATATATTCTGCTTGCTCCCTTAATTGTTTTGAGTAGTGTTTTATAATAGTGGTGGGGAGGGGGGACAGCTGTGGCCTAATGGTTAGGGAGTTGGGCTTGGGATGCATCTGCCAGTGCCTCTGATTGTTTATCAGGTGACAACATTTCAGTTGACTTCATACTGGTGTTGGACATATGTACTTACATAATTATAGGATACAAATAAAATTGCCAAATGTTTTGTGATCAAGCTGAAAAGCAACATCAAAAGACCCTATAGTTCGCACTGAGATTTTCATGTTATCAGTACACTTTTATTAAAAGCGTGGTAAGGCAGCACATGTACTGATTACGCCGGTATACGTATTACCATATTGAGATTCGATAAGGGACATAATCTCATTTAACTATGAAATATCATCTGGGGTTGGATTTGAACAGTGAAAAAGGCAAATATTAGCACTCCTGGCCATTGCTATGGCTACGACCGATAAGATTGCCCATATGTTGTCCTGGAAACTGTAACCATGAAATCAGAAGGAGCCAGCATTAGCAGCACACAATGGGGAAACAATGCGGGTTTCTGCTCAAGCTGAATGGGGCCAGCTCACAGCAGCTGAAAGCCAAAGGCAAAAATACAAAGACAGAAAGAAAGAAAGAGAGCGAGCGACAAAAAATGTCTTTGGTAACCAGGTGCAATGTCCAGCCACTGTTGTTCGGCACTGCACTATCGTGTGTGCTGTTGCTAAAAGGCTGCACCCACCCCCTATGGTAAGTCCCTCCCTGGCAAGCACATCTAATGGGAAAAACAGACACCCACTGCCATTCCCAGCCAAGCCTGGTGTGGGGGGGGGGGGGGGGGTGATGGAAAGGCCCCCCAGGGAGCAAAGGAGGTTTAAGAGACAGTGGTGTGGACACCGTTAAACACTGGAGTGCACCAAGTCAGACTTGAGTCACCATAGTTAAGGCGTCCTCCTGAGGTTGTGAGAACATTTGTCTTGATTTAGCCTGTATGTGAGAGCCAGGGAAATGGCTTCAACTGGGGGTGGCTGATGGCTTAATTGGAGAATAGACTGGCGTAACAGTCTGTCTGAACTCTTTCCCCTGGAGGTCATGGCTAGGTCATGCAAAGAGACAGAAGATGAGCAGCTGGTCAGAAGTTACCAAAATGAGGCCATTATTTGTGGGGTATTTGGGATTTCTGTCATGAATTCAATTAAAATCTATTCAGTGCCATCACTGCCTTGAAAGATGGTCACAACCAAAGCTATTGACAACATTTCTGTTATTTCATAGTAGGTTGTTGAGTGACATTTTGATTTTTGTTTTTCTGGACTGATACTGTATAACTAAAAACCCTTATACACCATCCATGACAAACAAACCAGTAGCTGTGTTCTGTACAGTAATGTAACACCATGACATCATGAACAAATTGTTCATTCACTCCTCTAAAAGCTTCCCATGATGCACTACAAGCATCTTGTCCTGTGGCATTGCTATGTGTAATTTGTTTAAATGCATGATAAATAAGACAAGTAATATACATACTGCAATCTGCAATGCTTGTGCACATAAAAGAAATGGCACAATATACTGTACCTCATTACTGTAGTCAGGATATAATGCATGGCTCTTCGATCAGTGGTCCATGACCTCCAAGGGGTCCGTGGAGGAACTGCAGAGGGTCCATTCAATTATTTTACCTGAAGCATTTTTTTTCTTCAGAATATAAAGGGGGAAAAATATACTACAAACAGTAGAATAGTAAAACCATAGACATAATAAAGAGTAGACGCCACATTGCCTGCTGCGGCGCAAGAATTGTGGCCACCATCTGGGACCGGTCATCCTACCCACAGACATAATAAAGGACAGGGCTTGGGGGGATTAAGATTGAACATTGTTATTGGTTGTATTTGGTGAATGGAATATTATTGTACTGTATTTATGTCCACCAGTGATATCTTAGCCAGCTATATGTTTAGTGCCAGTGTTCACCTAGCTATGCTGCCCAGCAAAGTTCTCCGCTCTGAGCCTCTGCCCCTCTCCTAGCAATTAACTCCGAAATACACCGCGCAAGTTAACATGGCCGTGATATATGTAAAATGAAAGCAGCGTCAGTGCCAAGTTCAAGGATGGTTCATGGACTTTCTGACTACCCATATAAAAGCAGTGGCAGTCCGTGAGAAGCACTTTAAATTTGAATGTGCAAGCAAACAAGTGGTGCAAATGATCTTTCTTTCATTACTTTAAGAAGTGTTACAAAATATATGCCGCAATAATGAAACAAACAATAGCTGTATTTGTTGTGAAGTGCAACATTGTTTGTTGAAAGGTCAGAAAGTAAGGAGTAGCCTACCTTCTAGGCACTCAAATGGTTCAGCTTACAGTATATTATTTGACCTCTGTTACAATGCTCACATTTGAGAACTGAAATCACTCCGATGTTTCGTGTCCAACTGAATGTCATGACAAACAAGCCCCGAACTTACCCCAAACGCTGTCATTTTTGAACCCAACCGCAACAAACATATCCATAGCTGAGGCCTGTTTCATCCACTTTGATTTGGCTGTCACATTCACTTGAGGTTGTGTGATGTATTGTAGGTGGTGCAAAGGTGTTGCAAAATGGTCCAGGCGAAACCGCTGAATGCACTCCATGTCAGTGAAACCCAGGATGTTTATTCTAGGCCTATATACTCAACTTTCGACCTCTGCGTTCTCTCTCCCATTGATGCAGGAGTGCGAGCACACTGTAAAAATGACAACTTGAAATTGTTCAGTTTACTAGGATTTTTGCATCCACAAACAATACAAATACTAATTGCATCTTACACCGTCTCAAGTGAGTCATTTCAACTCACTTTTGTAAGTTTAATTCAGATTTTGAGTTGACATGATTTACAAACTGTAGTGGATGCCTATGAACCTGTGGAGTTTCTCAGGGGTTTTCCTTCGTTTGAAAAAGAAGCCTCCACCATCTTTTGACTTCACAAGCGGCAGACTACAACAGTTGTCTACACATAAAACTTTGTTAGAAACAGGTAATGAAAGCAATTTGAATATGTAAATTGTATTTGTATTTGTTTTGATTAAGTGGTAGAATTTGTATTAGGCATAAGCAGGCGTTAATGTTAATGTATCGCTAACTAACTGGCTAGCGTATGTTGAACAGGTGGAGTCAAATCAAGTCAACAGCCTAAATCAACGATAGAGCATAACAATACAGAGATTTGGGAATGATAATTTCATCTTATTAATTTCAGCATTGTTCATTTAAGTCAATATACTATGCACTTGTGGTGTATAGACAATCGCTGAGTGCACATGGACGAGTTGAATCCGATTGGAAACGGATTGGAATCGTATCGAATTCATGTGCACAGGCTAAAGATCATATAGGGATTGGTTTCACAAATCCGATTGCAACCCCTGGCTTGAGCCGATGTTAATCCGCTTGGTGCCGCCTTGTGCATGGGATCGGATCAGATTCGCGCACTGCACATGCACTGGAATTTTCTACCGGGATTTCACCCAGAAAGTGGAAGCAGGCGCCGACACCATCATAAATAGTGCTGCTGTTGCCGGAAAAGTCAGATGAAGTCATGGCTGCGAAGAAATCAACAACCCACTTTTGGACCGAGGAAGAAACAGAGGTCATGTTGCAACAAGTGAGGGAGTTGAACATTTTAAAATTTATGGATGGGAGGAGGACCAGGAATGGCAACCTCTATCAAAAGATAGCAGCAAAGATGGAGCAGGCAGGGTTTGCTCGGACGCCGGAGCAGATAAAGATTAAGTGGAAGAACGTGAGGGCAGCCTATACGAGTGGCAAAAAAACAACGGCAAGAGCTGCCAAAATCGCGTAACTTGTCCGCATTTTGACCTAATGGATGAGCTCCTGGGAAGGCGACCTCTGTCACAAGCTGCCCAATGCGGGGTGGACGTCGGTGGAGTAGAGGAAAACGACCAAGGTGAGTTGCTAGAACTCTGTAACAGCCTACCTAACCAGCCAGATGTCCAGAAGTGACCCAATGTTCAAAGTACAAAGCTGTTAAAATGTTGATACATGTGTAGGTAATCGTATCCCTACTGTTGAATAAACCCACAATGAAAAAAAAATGTATCTGGATTGTAAACATTTTATGTAACCCTTGGTAGAAACAACGGAGATGGGGGAAGAGCAAGAGCAGGAGCAGCAGCAGGTTGATGATGACTCCGAAAGCTCAAGCAGCACCCGTATGTCTGGTAAGTTCATAAATATGCTGTCAGTCCGAACCAACCACTGCTACTTCATGTTTAACACTAGAAGCATTTTTCTGTTTACCTAGAAGACCCACATAGGGGCCATTTGGCCCGACCGCTTTTCCCGAATACACTAATCACTCATTTTGTTATGGTAATGAGGCTGTTAGTGGCAGTGTGTGGGGTGAGGGGGTCACACCTTACAGTGGTGAAGTCATGTTGGCTACTTCTGTGTGAATGTGAGAATGAGGAATAAAAACACATTCTTTTCTAAAATGTGGGTCTGAAAAAGGCCCAAAAGGAACAATTATTTTGGAAACAACCCTCCACACCACAACTAGGAAAAAGAGCCAAGTGTCAGGCTAAAATTAAATGTAAGGACAATCATGCAACTGTGCGCTGTGTTGACTGCTACCGATATACATGTGGAAAATGCCGAAAGGAGCAATGGCAGTGCCAGGATTGTGAGTGACTGCTCAAATGTATTTCACTCATAATGCATGCTTTTTCATTCTTTGTAAATATGCTTGGGTTTCTTTCTTTTTTTTTTCTTTTTTTTACTATTTTTAGCGCACAATACAGTAATAACAATTACTTCTGCAACAACCCTCCACACCAAAACTGGTAAAAAAAAAGTTGCCTTTTCATTCTTTGTAAATATGTTTTTTTTTTTTTTTTAACAATAAATGTCAGTGTGTTGATCCCTTCCTTCCTGTTGATCCTATCCACTGCATACAGCTCATAGTCCAGTTTAAGTCTTTATGGCTATGTTCACTGAGGTATTTATCCATCTCAGAACTAAAGCTTGCTCTCAAAAGAACCTCCTGAGCTGTAAGGTGGCCAAATGGCCAAATGGCCCCTCTCTGGGACTTCTAGTGTTAAAATATAAAACAGTTTCAAAACACAATGTCTGTAAAGTGCACAAAAAGTGTCCTCTGCATTGAGTGTGGGTGTAAGAGTCTAAAAACAGTGGAAGATGGGGCTTGCTGGTCCCGCGAAGGAATGATGGCCCGAGTAGCCATCGGCTCGTGGGGTCTGCTGCCGGATGCGGGATGGGGATCATGGGACGTAGTAGGATGAGTGGGGTTGATGGATGTTGGTTGCCAGTTGTCTCACATTGTTGAGGCCAACAGGCTCTGTTGCTTCTAGTCCACATATACTCCAAACTCATCCGGATTCGCCTGACCAAAGCTCCTGAAAGTTTAGACGAACTGTATAATGAAGTAACCAGAGATGTGAAAATAGAGATTCTGGAGAAATTAGCACAAGAAATATTTGCTGTGAAAGGCTAACCTGAAAAAGATGAGTACGAGTCTGTTGCTGCTGAAATTGTGAAAAAGCATCTATGCCTGAAAGAGCCTGGTGGTGGTACTGGATATGCAGGATGGACTACCAGCATAAAGTTCAAGATTGGGAACTACAGATCAAAACTACATCAAGCTGGATGTAATGAGGTTAGTATCAATAGGAGAACAAGAAGGGATGGGGAGGAAGATCATGGTGTCAACAGGAGAAGAAGGGATGATGATGATGGGATTGGTGGTCCAGAGGGAAAGTTTACTTCGAAAAAGCCAAAACCAGGCGAGGTCAACCATGTACCAGACCATCCTGAAAGCTACACTGAAGAGGACTTGGAGGACCTGAGGTCTCTCCTGCTGGAAGCCATGACAAAGAAAAATAAGGACACGGAGTTCATTAGAGAGAAGATGGACATCACATTCTCTTTTAGAAGAAAGGAGGTCATAGAGGTGGAGCCCATGGTCTCCAGGAACAGGCAAGGCATTTTTTTCATGGTGTTTAGTGCCTTTTGTTTACAATGTCTTTTTCAAACTATACTACTTAAAATAATTAAGGGAGCAAGCAGAATATATGTTGAGCCATTGTACACCGGTTTCGACCTTGGCCTGGTCTTCTGGGATATTCCCTAGTCTCCTGATAACGAGGTACATTGCTTCCTTAATTTCCTTCGGGATCAGTGAAGTTACTCTACTCTAGTAAAAACTAAAGAAACAGTTCAGGTACACTTCAATTTATATGAACATTTTGACAAAATGGGGTTGCTCCCTTAATTGTTTTGAGTAATGTAATTTTAAAGCAAACATTTAAATATGCAAATGTTATATGTTACTAAACCTAATGTGTATTATTTTTTATATATATGGGGAATTCATTGGTAACATTGGTGGTTCATTGCAATATGAAAATTGCATGATCATTTTGTTGTACTTGTATTGCAATTATTTAGGGGACCTTCAGAGCTGCCTTTGACATGTTCACCCCTCGTCTGCTAAAACTGTACCTTTAGTCGAGACATGGAAAAGCTTTTGGAAAAGCTTGATGAACAGGTTGTTGTATTTACTACAAGGCCTTTTGTTTAGTTTGCCAACTTAGATTTAAAGACACAAAAGTAATACTCAAAGTAACAGAATCTGCAATTGTTTATTCTTGACAGCATGCACAATTGTACAGATGTTAACACAAATGGAAACTAAAGTCATGTACAGTTGACTTGTCACAGAACTAAACAAAGCATTTTTTTTTACATTTTCAAATCAGACATATGATATCACACTTCATCGCAGACAGGCAGCTTTGGAAGGACTGCCCATATTCTTGCGGGAGAATGCAGACAGGTTTTATCGAACATGCCTGGTGAGCAAAATTGACCTCTCTTCCCCTCTCTACCTAGCTACCTCCTGTACCTACCTCTCTACTTGCCTACCTACCTCTCTCTTTTTTTCTCTACCTCCATGGGCTCTATTTTCACGATCATATGCGCATTGTCTAAAGTCTGTCGCGCAAGTTGCTTTGGGGGCGTTCCCGAGACAATATGCTATTTTGACGACGGGAAAAGTGAACATTGCGCCTGGCGCATGGTTCAAAAGGGTTGGTCCTAAGTTACCTAATTAATCATAGGTGTGTTCGGGGCGTAACATGCAATAAACCAATCAGAGTTTATACTCTCATTCCCTTTAAAAGCCAGCCGCGCTTTGTCCATGGCTTCTTGCTATTACGATGGCGTGTTTCCCATCAGGAGCGTTTTTCTTTAAAGACCGATCTGCTCGTGCATGAGCAGTTAATCTTCCGGGATGGATATTTAAGTCTGTTTTTTTACACTTACTGTTTCCCTTTGGTTATGAACAATGTGTGTATGTTTATTAAACATAACTGATTGCTCAATAAATGTGCATTATTGCAAAATATGTATCAGTGTTTATGTCGTTGCACTTAGTAAATAATCAGATTCGTAGTCGTATGCAATTGGGCATCTTTTTGGAGCTTGAAGACGTTTTAAGCCCTGTTGTTGGCATGATGTAGCTATGTGTTAATATGCCTTTAGTGGATAGCTATCGTCCCCTAACAGCGACTCATCAAGAGGGGGATCCCTCTCATTATATCCCAAAGCCCATAAAATAGCTTTTCAGCAATGCGCAACTGACGACAGACCAGGGTTTTGTTGGTCACTGGCGGATTTAATTTTTGCGTCCTTATAATAGCATCTGGCACGCTTTGCGCCAGACCACGCCTCTTCTTTTCGCTGACACACCCGTGATGGCGCAGTGTCATCTGCTATCTAGACAACGTGAGTTTTTGCCTGAAAAAATGAACGGTGCACTGGCACAGAATAGTAATGACACCATGCGCACGTTGCGAATGCACAGTGCGCCGCGGCATGATAGGGCCCCATGTCTGTGTCCACCTACACCTCTACCTATCTACCTTTCCCTACCTATCTTCTGCTTTCTATACCTCTCCCAACCTCTTTACGGTACCCTTCCCTTTCTCTACGTACCTACATCTCTACCTCTGTGTCTTACTCTGCGGTAGAATACAGACAAGCTTTTCCAGTCACTTCTGGTGAGTAAAACATACCTGTTACTGTTTTATCAGGCAACTGATCCAGAGGACAGGTGGACTAAAGGCGTCCAGATGGGGGTCCTCACAGTCCTTGAAGATGACACACAGCACACGGTTATCGATAATGGCCGTGTTTCCCAGATGCAGTTAAGAAGTTCTTAGCGCCAACAACTTCTCAAGACCCTTCTTAAGGCTCCCGTAAGAAGCAACCGCGTTTCCCAAAATGCTTGTTAGCCTAAGAAGACCTGCCGTTAAGAAGGATCTCTAGAAGTTCTGAACCCCTTCTTAACAGCCTTCTTAGCGACAAAACAGTGAAAACAGCACCCCCATCGGGCAGGTAAAACAATGTGACAGTAAGCAAGGAGATATTAATGCAGTACGTCCAGTTTTCCTGATCGTGTTTTCCCCCTTTTCCCTATCGTTCATGACAAGGGGACGCCAATTTCTCGGTTTTCACACATATTCTCCTCATGTAGCAGATTTCTATCAGACAGATAAGAATATTGCCTACACATTAAATGAAATGACATACTGATTTCATTTTGTGTTTCCATTTTTATTTCCCTGGTCTTTGTTTCGGTATTATTATATGTGTCACTTTGTTTTTGTGTCGTGACGACAAATGTCATACTTTTAGCCGGTATTTTATTGATGAGTTCAGTCAGACGCCACGTGTTGTACCACTTCAGTTTGGAGCATTTTACCAAAGATTCTAGAGTTGCGCTCTAAAATCTTTGATTTTTCTATGGTAACTATGCGCTCCAATCGGCAATTCTGAGATCGATTGCTCATTGCGCTTCAGTTAAGAAGGCAGATAAGACAGTTCTTAAGACGTTGGTAAGAAGGGCGTTAATGTAGCGGCAGCTACTAGATTATCCGACTACGCCACCCCTATATGGTGAGCTAGGGGAACTCAATCTACCACTGATCTTATAATATGGCACACAGGTCTAGTACTGAGGTGACAGAGACTGGATTCCATACACCACGAGAATTTTATTAGTTCATCGTCACAGCAAGAAATTTAAAACAAACCATCAAACTATTAAAACACCACACACGGCGTAAAATCACACGTAAAACCACTGCAAGTTCTCAGCTTGGTCACAAACACAGCAATTAACACACGTTGTTAGTGTACACTAGAAATACAGTATATGGGCAAGTGTATGGCTTGTTTTAGTGGACTGGGAATGGATATAACACAAACACTTACACCTACGTACACTCAGACAAACAAGACAGACACACACATATGCACACAAACAGAGTTAACTGGAGCGTACCGGTGGGCGTCCAGCCGCCCTCCAATATGGACAGCCAAAGAATCCACCCCAGGCACACGTGCTTGTAATCACTCTCACACAATTAACCACACGTAAGAACACTCACTACACACAGAAGAGGACCCACCACCTGAAGGACGCTGTCCCCACCACCGGCGCTCAGCTCCTGAACAAGTAACAAAGACAAAAAAACACACAATTAGTTTTGGGTCTCTCACACCCACACACACAGAGACCAACAAAACAAAGACTCAGAGAAAACAAACCAAACAAAAACAGAAAACCCAAACAACCACAAGAAGATCCACGGCAATGAGCCTCCCCTCTATATGATGCTTAAATCAAATAATAAAATAGTAACACCAAACTATAAAGCACAACAACACTCAAAAGAAAAGGACAGACAAGATACAATGGGCCCTGGCTCGACGCCTAGGGCTGTATTCCACAATCCCTATACACACACACACACACACACGCTCATTCACACAACGTCCAAGGGCAAATACAAATCGGCCCCAAGGGCGAATAAACCAGCTTTAGCGAACAGACTCGTCGAATATGTCGCTACAATAACAAAACCAAATCAGGCAAAACAGCGGTTGTTCCAGCCGGCACACAGTCACGTCCTGGCGAGATGGTATCTGAAAAACGCATACAACAGTAGGCTTATTAAACAGTCAACCCGGTAACCAAACCATGCCACTCTAATTAGAACTACCCACCTGAGTGCGACGCTTGTTATGCAACGAGCTCGTAGCAAGGTGGAGCATACAAACAGCGATACATTACTCCTGCAACACACACAGTCGTGGCTTACAAAACAGCTGGCCAAATACACTTAATATGCGGCTCAATGAAAACCAACTTACCTGAGTGAAGACTGGGGGATGCAAGACATCCACAACAAAATGTAACCCGTTGAGCCAACGTGCACTAGCCAGCGTTTTCCGACCGATGTGATAACCACAGTGCAGGGGAATTCTAAACGAAAATAGGAGCCGTGCATAAGCCGCCAACACTTTAAATGGAAACAATTGCGATGGGCCTTCACATACCTGTGTCACAACTGAAGGCCAGGTAAACCCGACGAGACAAGCCTCTGATGCTGCGCACTAGATCAAGGCCACATCCGAAATATCAAATCTTGCCCTTCACGCGATTGGCTGCCAAGGGCAAGTAAAGAGCCAACCAGAAGCCAAGAACCAGGTGACTGGTCGCCGACAGAAAACCAAGAGCCAACCATGACCCAGGTAACAACCCAAGGTGAGGTAAGCAGACTGCGTTCACCCAGTCCATCTCGCCACAATCTACCCAGCCTTTTAAATCGTCGCCCCGACGATGGCCAGGCCAGAAGACGAGACCCCCTAGCACAATGATCTTGGAAGATGGTTGATGTTAGAGTGCTGCCCAGCCGTGGACCGTGAGGTCCTTCGCAAAGTCGCCATGACCCCAGAGGGACCAGGCAGCGAGCTATCTTCCAGACCCGGGAAACCATTCGTCTCTGGTTCAGAGACCAGAAAGGACGACCGGTTGGAATCAATCGCAACTGACTCCCCGGTCGTAGGTTCCTCGGTCAGAGAGGCAACACCGGGCACATCCTGCTCAGACCCCTGCAGGTGGATAGGCCGGCCTGAGATGGCCAAGTCGTAATCATCAGTCTCGTCCTCTTGCTGGGTTGCCTGTGGAAGACACAGCAAACCCGTAGATGGACCAACTGCAGGAGGCATAGGGGCATTCTCACCAATCACTGGCTTTATAAGGGAGCGATGTACCTGTCGAGACTTACTCAGGTCATCCAATGGTGCTACACTATACACCACGCCACCCTCCTTTGGTGCCCTCAGGACCTGGTGCACTGAAGAACTCCATGAATCATGAATTTTATGGCGGCCTCTCACCCCAAGCTCCTTGACGTATACCAACTGACCATCCCGTAGCGGGGCCTCCCGGACCCGCTTATCATGGTTAGCCTTCCGACGTGCAGCTGCTGCCTGCAACCGCTCTCTGGCTCCATGGAAGGCAAGTTGCAAGCGGGCCTGATGCTCTTGGACCCATTCATGAACTGTGGTGCCAGAGGGCTCAGGGACGTTACCCAACAAGAAATCCAGGGGCAACCTTGGCTCTTGCCCGAACATCAAAAAGAATGGCGACTCTCCGGTGGCCTGGTGAGGAGTGGTGTTGTAACAATATAAAATCTGGGGCAGACAAGAATTCCAGTCCCTTTTCTGTGAGGCTGGTAAGGTTTTTAACAGGTTATGCATTGTCCTATTGAAACGTTCGCACTGCCCATTTCCCGCTGGGTGATACGGGGTAGTGCGCGTTTTCTGAATACCATACAACCCACAGAGCTGCTGAATAAGCCCATTCTCAAAACTACGGCCCTGGTCCGAATGGATTCGGCCGGGGACCCCAAATTTCGTAAACCACTCCCCCACCAGCACCCGCGCCACAGTGGGGGCACGTTGATCACTCGTAGGTACAGCCAAGGTATACTTACTGAAAATGTCCGTCATCACCAACACATGTTCTTGCCCATTTCTGGCAGGCTCCAAGGTGGTGAAATCGATGGCCAGGATTTCATTAGGCCGGCTTGCCAGTAGGTGGCCCATAAAACTCTGTGCGGTCGAGTTGTTGTCCTTGGCCACCTGACACCTGTCACATGACACACACCAGTCTGCCACGTCAGAGGCCATACCAGGCCAAAAACACCGCTGCCGTAGGAGCTCCAAGGTCCTCTCCGTTCCCTGATGGCCGTGCTGCTGATGGGCCTGTGTCAGTACCTCTGTCTGCATTGCCTGAGGCAACAATAACTGAAAGACCATTTCGCCCCCGTCTGAACGGAACACCTTACGGTAGACAATACCATCTTGCTCCACCAACCGATCCCACTGTTTTAATAGGGCTAATGCAGATGGAGAAGTCCGCTTACGCTCCTGGACAGTAGGCCGTTCCCCCCGCCTCCAAAAGCCCAAGGCTTCCTGAAGAGTGGGGTCTGCCTGCTGAAGAGCCGAGATATCCCCTGGGGTACGAGCTGGTAGGACCAAAATGGCCGACTGGCCTGCCGTGGCCAAACCTGGCTGCAGCACTTGCTGCAGTGACTGGGGGAGGGCAGTGCCTGGGGCTAAAGCCTCACCCATCTGAGAGCCTGGGGTGTGCAGCCTAGACAGAGCGTCTGCATTTTTGTTACTCCTCCCAGACCGATACTTGACCTCGTAGTCAAAGGAAGCTAGTTGGCCCAGCCAGCGCTGCTCTGTAGCACCAAGCTTTGCTGTTGCCAAGTGGCTCAACGGGTTGTTGTCAGTATAGACCACGCATTTATGCCCCAACAGATATTCACGAAATGTTTCTGTCATGGCCCACTTAAGGGCCAAGAACTCTAATTTCATGGAGCTATAATTCTGCATGTTCCTTTCTGCTGGCCTCAACCCTCTACTAGCATAGGCAATGGGCCGGACTCGCCCTCCTTGCTCCTGGGAGAGCACTGCGCCCAAGCCTCCATAACTTGCGTCAACCTCCAAAATGAAAGGGAGTGCAAAGTCTGCATATGCTAGTACGGGGGTGGTGGTCAGCTTGGTTTTCAGCGCCTCAAAACTGGCTTGACACTCGCTGGACCAGGTTGGTATGGTTCCCTTCCGAGGACCCACCTTTGAGCCCGCATTGGTCAACTCTGCTACCAACCGATGTAACGGGGCAGCCAGCTTGGCGAAACCCTCAACAAATCGCCTGTAATAGCTAGCGAACCCCAAAAAGGAGCGTAGCTGCGAGACGGTGGTAGGAATTGGCCATAATGAGACCACCTCGACCTTACTAGGGTCAGTGGCTACACCTTGATTCGAGATGACATGGCCCAAATACCGCACTTGCTGCTGGAAAAACGCACACTTGGACAGTTTTACCTTTAGCCCTTCGTGCTCCAGCCTCCCCAGCACCACATCCAGCCTTTCCAGATGTTGTTCCACGGACACAGAATGGACCACTATGTCGTCAAGGTACAGAAGCACCGACTGACCTTGTTGGTCACCAAATATCCGCTGCATTAATCGTTGGAAGGTGCTGGGTGCGTTACAGAGCCCGAAGGGCATACGGTTGTACTCAAAAAGTCCAAAGGGCGTGCAAAAAGCAGTTTTGGGCTTGTCCTCTTCTCGAACCGGTACCTGGTTGTAGCCACTGGCCAAGTCAAGGGTAGAGAACCATTGTGCACCTGTCAATGCGTCCAACGACTCGTCTATGCGGGGAAGCGGGAATGCATCCCTCCTCGTCTTGCTATTCAGTTGACGATAGTCCACGCACATACGCAGACTGCCATCTTTCTTTTTCACAAGAACAATGGGGGATGCATATGGACTACAACTTTCTCGGATCACTTGCATTTCCAGCAGTTGATTAATATGTTCCTTCACCAGCTCATACTCCGAAGGAGGTATACGTCGGTAACGTTGTCGCACTGGAATGCTATCCTGAAGGGGAATGTCATGGGCAATCAGGTTGGTGCACCCCAAGTCTAACTCGGTGGCTGCAAAGACATGGGTGTACTTCCTCAACAAAGAACGGGCTTTTCCTTGGTCTTCTATGGACAAAGGAGACAAGTCCACAGCATCAATCTGATCGGGCACGGTGGGTAACACTGACTGAGACGATACGGTCGCGATGTGGGATGACTCTTCCATAATGCCTGCTGGTAAACTTACAAGGCGAGCATGTTCTAGTTCACCGATGACCGTGCGAGGGTAGAGCAATACGTCAATAGTGCCAACATTGACAACTGGGATGTGGGCGCTACCCCGAATTACTCGCACCAGGGCAGGAGAGACTAGCAAGCCCGCAGGTAATCCAGACTCGGGGGGTTCTAACAACACCGTGGCCCCAGAATACTGATCCGAACAGGTACCAACCACCAGCTTCATTGTACCACCAGGTATCCTATAAGCCCTTCTACCTCGCACCTTGACTTGACCTGTGGCCCTTCCAGATGGCTGCAGGCTACTACTGTGACAACGTTGCAGGGCATCTTTTATAGGGGCAGGTGCCCCTGACACTACGGGTAGGTCAAATAGACCTAGACCATGGTTACCAAAGAGCTCCTTAAAACACTTCTGTATCACATTCATCCCTAAAACAACAGGTGCTGGAACAGATGAAGCATTTGGTGGATCCTGGACCACCAACACACCACACTGTGGCATCACCTTCCCACAAAGTTCCACGTCCATTTCTAAATAACCACTGTACGGAATGGCTAGGCCATTGGCTGCCCTAAGCTGTAACCAATGGCATGAGTGGAGGCGCTCCTTCCCCCAAGGCTTGAAGTGCTGTGAAAAGAAACTCTCTGTGACAGTGGTCACCATGGACCCCGTATCCACCAAGCAAGGCACCTTAACCCCTCCCAAAACAATATCAACATGCGGGCAGGAGGCCATCAGTTGCGAAACGTTGGTCACATTTGGTGATTCACTCCTTGAGCCAAGAGCTGCCCCACCGGATGTGTGGCTCTGCAATCCGGCGGGCACTAGTTTCCCGAGGCCGAGGGTCTGTGAGCGTTGCTACCTGAGGATGAATTCTGTCCGGATATTTGGGGCCTCGATGGTATGCGAACTCCGTCGCACTCGCTAGCGAAATGGCCAGGCTGTTGACAACGCCTGCATATTAGTGGCCCAGTACGGGGCGAACGACTACGCATGTTGGAACGTTGTAATTGGGTGATACTTTGAGTGAGCTGTTGCAACTGTTCTTGCTGACATCGCAATTGTTCTTGCTGTAACTTCAACATTTCCTTCATGTCACTTACCTCGGAAGATGCCGGCTGAGGCTGATCATGTGGGCTTCCCTGTACCTTATACTGGATTCCGATGGCTGCGGGGAGTGAATGGCTACGACCCCTCATGCTACTGGGCAACCCCTCTCTTTCCCACCTCATAGCTTCCTTCCTAACCTCTAACAATGTGGCACCGGGTTGTCGTCGCACCATCTGCTTTAGCTCCCTGCGTAAAGCACCATCAAGAACATGTTCAACAAACTGGTCTCGAAGTAAAGCTTCTGCATTTGGCATACCATCAGGGGCCTGATTCTTTACTTTGGCCATGAGTTTCAGCAGGCTCAATGAAAATTCTTGGAGGGTTTCCCCTTCCTGCTGCCGCCGACAGAAAAACGCCTCCTGTAATGCTACATACGACTCAGCACAACCATAAAGTTCTCTTAGTATGCCAATTATGCGATCTGGGTCCCTCTGGTCGGCCCTAGGGCGGTACTTTATCTCATCACGTGCTTCCCCCTCTAAGTGGTCGTACAGGAAGTCTGCTTTATCAATTCCTTCTAGGTGCCGTACTCTCATGCTGGCTTGTGCCTCCTCAAGCCACTCACTCAGCCGTTGCCCCGACCTCCCGCTAAACATGGGACATTTACGTTCCCGTGGAATGAAGACCAACCTATCTGTTACAGGGGCCGCAGTTACACCATCGCTACTAGGCACAGGGTTGTTGGTCGCTGCACCACCAACCGCCGCAACAGATGCGGAAGCTGAGGCCTGCTCTTGACGCAACCGTTCATTATCTTCTCTCAACTGGGCCACCAAATCCCTCAACACTTGTAGTTCCTCCGCCATACTAACTCCAACCCCAACAACAGTACAATCCGACAAACACAATCACAACACCCTCACCTGACACTTTATGGGTCACCACGAGAATAACCGCTGCTTTGCCTGAGAAAAAAAAAAATGTTATACAATGTTTTTTTTTTTGTTTTTTTTTTTTTTGTTTTTTTTTTTAACGATACAGATGCCCTCCAACAGAACGTTTGTGCACCACACTAAAGACTGGAACACAAGTCTCTGCCAATGCTCAGTACGTCCTGCCGACTACGCCAGATTGTAGCGGCAGCTACTAGATTATCCGACTACGCCACCCCTATATGGTGAGCTAGGGGAACTCAATCTACCACTGATCTTATAATATGGCACACAGGTCTAGTACTGAGGTGACAGAGACTGGATTCCATACACCACGAGAATTTTATTAGTTCATCGTCACAGCAAGAAATTTAAAACAAACCATCAAACTATTAAAACACCACACACGGCGTAAAATCACACGTAAAACCACTGCAAGTTCTCAGCTTGGTCACAAACACAGCAATTAACACACGTTGTTAGTGTACACTAGAAATACAGTATATGGGCAAGTGTATGGCTTGTTTTAGTGGACTGGGAATGGATATAACACAAACACTTACACCTACGTACACTCAGACAAACAAGACAGACACACACATATGCACACAAACAGAGTTAACTGGAGCGTACCGGTGGGCGTCCAGCCGCCCTCCAATATGGACAGCCAAAGAATCCACCCCAGGCACACGTGCTTGTAATCACTCTCACACAATTAACCACACGTAAGAACACTCACTACACACAGAAGAGGACCCACCACCTGAAGGACGCTGTCCCCACCACCGGCGCTCAGCTCCTGAACAAGTAACAAAGACAAAAAAACACACAATTAGTTTTGGGTCTCTCACACCCACACACACAGAGACCAACAAAACAAAGACTCAGAGAAAACAAACCAAACAAAAACAGAAAACCCAAACAACCACAAGAAGATCCACGGCAATGAGCCTCCCCTCTATATGATGCTTAAATCAAATAATAAAATAGTAACACCAAACTATAAAGCACAACAACACTCAAAAGAAAAGGACAGACAAGATACAATGGGCCCTGGCTCGACGCCTAGGGCTGTATTCCACAATCCCTATACACACACACACACACACGCTCATTCACACAACGTCCAAGGGCAAATACAAATCGGCCCCAAGGGCGAATAAACCAGCTTTAGCGAACAGACTCGTCGAATATGTCGCTACAATAACAAAACCAAATCAGGCAAAACAGCGGTTGTTCCAGCCGGCACACAGTCACGTCCTGGCGAGATGGTATCTGAAAAACGCATACAACAGTAGGCTTATTAAACAGTCAACCCGGTAACCAAACCATGCCACTCTAATTAGAACTACCCACCTGAGTGCGACGCTTGTTATGCAACGAGCTCGTAGCAAGGTGGAGCATACAAACAGCGATACATTACTCCTGCAACACACACAGTCGTGGCTTACAAAACAGCTGGCCAAATACACTTAATATGCGGCTCAATGAAAACCAACTTACCTGAGTGAAGACTGGGGGATGCAAGACATCCACAACAAAATGTAACCCGTTGAGCCAACGTGCACTAGCCAGCGTTTTCCGACCGATGTGATAACCACAGTGCAGGGGAATTCTAAACGAAAATAGGAGCCGTGCATAAGCCGCCAACACTTTAAATGGAAACAATTGCGATGGGCCTTCACATACCTGTGTCACAACTGAAGGCCAGGTAAACCCGACGAGACAAGCCTCTGATGCTGCGCACTAGATCAAGGCCACATCCGAAATATCAAATCTTGCCCTTCACGCGATTGGCTGCCAAGGGCAAGTAAAGAGCCAACCAGAAGCCAAGAACCAGGTGACTGGTCGCCGACAGAAAACCAAGAGCCAACCATGACCCAGGTAACAACCCAAGGTGAGGTAAGCAGACTGCGTTCACCCAGTCCATCTCGCCACATTAAGAAGGCGTTTGGGAAACACTCTTATCTTAACGCTTCCTCTTAGCCGACCTCTTCTTAAGTGCCTTCTTAACTCGTTAAGAAGGTTCTTAACTGGGAAACCCGGCCATTGTCCTTGTGTTGGAGGAAATCGTCATCCTGAGAGATGTTCCAGATTTCCTAACTGCACTTGCGTATGTTTTTGGCCTGCTATATGGTCTGAACATGGAGTTCCCTAAAGAACTCAAATACACCTTTGAAACGATCCAGCACATTTTCATGGAAATGTCCACGGACTGTTCACAGCGTGTCAGGAGTTTCAAGATCAAGCTGTTAAGCCAGTGAGTGGGTTTTTCTTGTTAAACACAGATTTTTGTTAGTGAGACCAGTGTTTATTGAGAAGCCTTTCTTTTACAACGTCTGTATTTTGTTTGGGGGTTTATGTTGATCTTCTCATAGACCATGTGACAACAGACCGCCTTTTTAGTTTTTAATTTTCCATTTCCCACATGTACTTTTTGCACTGAATTTTTCAGAAATATGGTTCAGCAGAGAAATGTCACAGTAATTCATTTATTTTAGCGGAGGTACAGATTTGCTTTGTCAGCTGTGCATTAACACAAAGTGAAAATTACAAAGAAAAAATGTTCAGATGTTTGCCCATATTTCAGATGGCTGATGCTGAAGTCTATTTTTATATACTTTTTTATTTTTGTTAATTGTATGCTTATTGTATGCTGAAAGACATTTTTATTTATTTCTTTTCCTTTGGGCATTAAATCACTTGTGCTGGCAGGCACTTTGGTGTTCAGTTATAAAGCTGTACCAGTGTGGTTGAAAGTAAAAAATAAAAAAATAAATATTGAATGTGGGTGTAGTAATTTCAACTCAATATAGTAAGTTTTCACAGAACTGAACTGAAACTGAACTAAACATAATGAGTTGTTAAAATAGAAACCTGACCAGTTGGCATAACTTTAAAACCTTAGTTGACCCAGCTTAATAATAGCAGTACTTACAACTCAAAAACTCTGTGCAGTCAGTTGCCTTGAAAATTTGAGTTGAACTGACTTTTTTTTTTTTTTTTTTTAACGGTGCAGGTAAAAGGATGGCATTTTGGTTTCTGATTATGAGAGCATGTTGGTCATATTTATACTCACACCAGTTATGTAATTACAAAATGAATAAATCCATTCATTCATTAATTGTCCTTTGTTTGTAATTTACCTAATTAGAGAACAGGTTATTTCGTGGTATCACGTGATATTTAAAAAAAAATAATGTCATGGCTATGAGAAACATTGGCCGGGTTTCCCAGTTAAGAACCTTCTTAACGAGTTAAGAAGGCACTTAAGAAGAGGTCGGCTATGAGGAAGCGTTAAGATAAGAGTGTTTCCCAAACGCCTTCTTAACGCCCTTCTTACCAACGTCTTAAGAACTGTCTTATCTGCCTTCTTAACTGAAGCGCAATGAGCAGTCGATCTCAGAATGGCCGATTGGAGCGCATAGTTACCATAGTAAAATCAAAGATTTTAGAGCGCTACTCTAGAATCTTTGGTAAAATGCTCCAAACTGAAGTGGTATAACACGTGGCGTCTGACTGAACTTATCAATAAAATACCGGCTAAAAGTATGACATTTGTCGTCACGACACAAAAACAAAGTGACACATATAATAATACCGAAACAAAGACCAGGGAAATAAAAATGGAAACACCAAATGAAATCAGTATGTCATTTCATTTAATGTGTAGGCTATATTCTTATCTGTCTGATAGAAATCTGCTACATGAGGAGAATATGTGTGAAAACCGAGAAATTGACGTCCCCTTGTCATGAACGATAGGGAAAAGGGGGAAAACACGATCAGGAAAACTGGACGTACTGCATTAATATCTCCTTGCTTACTGTCACATTGCTTTACCTGCCTGAGGGGGGTGCTGTTTTCACTGTTTTGTCGCTAAGAAGGTGTTAAGATTGGGTTCAGAACTTCTTAGAGATCCTTCTTAACGGCAGGTCTTCTTAGGCTAAGAAGCATTTTGGGAAACACGGTTGCTTCTTACGGGAGCCTTAAGAAGGGTCTTAAGAAGTTCTTAGCGCTAAGAACTTCTTAACTGCATTTGGGAAACCCGGCCATTGTCCTTTAAAGAATAAGGATCTCAAATACACCAAACATTGCTGACTCTGTACTTTGGTATGATAAATATTGCAAAACAAATGTTGACATTATAGGCCAAGCCGACATCAAACGCAATATTTCATTTCACCTTATAGTGGCACTGGACCTTACTACAGCCCTTTGAGGCACATAAAGAGAAAACCGCTTAGGTAGAGGATAGAATGCACGCAGGGTTCATTTACATGCGACACTCCCTAATTTTGGGGTTGCTCCTCCCGAAGCGCGTAACTGACTGATTCCCGCGTTAATGACAGACTTAAAGGAGAACTTTGGTGTAAAATGAAAATTGGCATGTTAAAACATCATACCGAGTTGGTATGTGTACTGAGGAGCAAAACTGATTTAGCCTGTTGCATTCACAGTTTAACTATTTTTTATTGTTTGTCCCAGAAGGCTAACAATGGAAGTGGTAGGTGCCCTTACACAAAGCATGACGACTATGCTATTTTTAAACCATTAAAATAGCTCGAAGAAACTCCACACTCCATCGCTAGTACAACAAAGGCTCTGGCATTCAAAACAAAGCACTGAGAATATTGTAAATGTACACAACGTTTATTTAAAAAACTGTTCTTACATGCAGTAGTTTGCAGTTGGTTGTCGTCGCCGCCATGGTGAAAGTCCAAACAAGTCGATTGTACTACCACTCCTATTCTTCCTGCTGGTTCGTGTTCGTCAATTGACTTGTGCGGACTTTCATCATAGTGGCGACAAGAAACTTCAGCAAGGTACTGCCTGTCAAAACTGGGGTGCGTTTCTCGAACGCAAAGTTGCTAACTTCCTAGCCACTATCATTGTTGTGACTTCCGAAAGTACCGCACCAAAGGCTACTTTGCGTTTCTCGAAGCTCACTACGGTAGTTCTTCGGAAGTAACACCTATGGTAGTGAGAACTTCGGTAGAAGAGACCCTCCTACGCGTTTCTCGAAACCTTCGTAGCAGAGAAACTTCCGAAGTAAAGCCAAAACTTCGAAGTAAAGTTAGGAAGTTCTCACTACAGCTCTCGAGGTGAAGTAAGAGCCTTACTACAAAAGTTGACCCCACCCACAGCAAAACTGGCAGTAGATCTTTGACTGTAAAGTGCTAATAACTCGTAATCCTACAGCACAAACACAGTGAAATTCAATCGGTGTGTACAGGTTACTATACTACAGCTGTTGATACTGTTAAATGGCCAATTCGTGATATGTAATTTTCTTGTTAAAACCGTATGCCATGACTTAAACATTTAATGGTTTGCACAGCAGTATTATGATCACCTGCACAAACCGATTGAGTTTCGCTGAGTTTGGACCGCAGGATTATAAGATATTTGCATTAGAAGTTGGCCTTCAATTGGAAGGTTTGCCGATAGCTACATCATGTATGTTTGGTGGGAACCTGTTATGAGCTGAAGAGGCAAGTTGATGTGATTATCAGTGGTGCAACTGGTTGAGAGATCGTATACTATTGAAATGTGAGACGACATGCTCAGGTTCGAGGCTGACATGAGTCATGTTAGAGAAATCTAAACGTTGCCTCACATGTACAATAATGTGGTTTTATATTGCTCTAATCTGTAGTTTGGTTTAATATTAAACGGCTACATGTAGAAGAAATGCATTGTATCGGTATAACAGGTCAGTGATCCGTGACTGAAAGTGCACGTTACTCAGCTTAAAATGTTGTCGTGAGTGGTGATTGTGGAACGTAGGCTAAATGCTACCATAGCAAAGGATTTGAACTCGTGACTAAATGGAACAGTATCAGGGGCACATCACTTTGCCACTGAGCTATACCTGCCAGTGGTCACTTAGTCTCGTGGCGGAGTTTATCAATAGTATTGGCAGATGACGTCAAAACGCTATTAAAAGTTATGGATTTATAACAATATAATTCCCTTCACTACATGCATCGGCTTTGCCATACGGCCACGTTTTAACGCGGTAATTGGCTTAACCAGATGTTTGCCATAGCTTAATCATTATTATCACCATCGTATACTTTCAACAAGGATTCTCCGTCATGGCATGTCAACAAAAAAGATAGCCATCCAATCAAAACGGTTTTCCCCTGCTTTTCCTCCGTTGCTTCCATGTTTCACACACTGAAGTGAGACCAACGGTAGAGCCCACTATGGAAGTAACAACAATGATAGTTCTACCGAAGTACGAGTGCTTCGAGAAACGGTCGGGTTCCGCCACTTTCGTAGTAGTAACTTCGGTAGAACTATGGTAGTAGAATGCTAACCTAGGAAGTTGTTCGAGAAACGCACCCCTGTTTTATTAATTGCTGTGTACACTTACAAAGTTCTCAGTGCCTCGTTTTTAATGTCAGGGCCTTTGTTGTACTACCGATGGAGTGTGGAGTTTCTTCGAGCTGTTTTAATGGTTTAAAAATAGCGTAGTCGTCATGCTTCGTCTAAGGGCATCTACCACTTCCATTGTTATTGTTCCATTGACAAACGATAAAAAATAGTTAAACTGTGAATGCAACAGGCTAAATCAATTTTGCTTCTCAGTACACATATCAACTCGATATGATGTTTTAACATGCCAATTTTCATTTCACACCAAAGTTCTCCTTTAAGTCAACAGTAGAATCCGCGGAGGCGCAGTTACACACTTTTTTTCACTTACGCGTCCTTACGCGCAGGGGAGAATCGGCCCCTATGTGACCATAGCTCTAAACTGAGAAAAATGCCTTTGAAGTTGTCACACTGCCCAGTCAAACATGTCATAGCTGTAATAGCGGTGATGTTGAGACAGTGATGTGGTGATGACCCCACGGCTCGTCAACACCAATAGGCAGTAGCGGTCGATGTGGCGTCAACTCTTTATTATGTCTGTGAGTAAAACAACCATTTTCTATGCATTTATGAAATAACAACTGATCCTTCCAGTAGCCACAAGCAGAAACAGGATAGGACACGTGAATTCATACAATTATCTTCAGTTTGGTGTCTCCTACAAGGATATAAATGGCATTGCCAGAGTTCTGAGTTTGCTCATGCTATCAAACAAAAGTATGACACTAATGTTAGCCAAGTCATAAACGATGTTTGTGAATGATTGTGTGTTTGATGCTAGATTGCATAAGCAATTTATTTTTTCAAAAAGTTTTCAAATATCTCTTTCATACAAAGACACTATTCTAGCTTTCTCATTTTAAGTAGGCTAACTATTTTAGCACCATAAATCTAACACTCTCAAAACTCATTGTCACAGTTTGTTAATTATAGGTTGATGCATTAATTTACAGCTTTTCCTGTAGTACCCACTTCTCCCTTTGATACAATGTATTCACTGCAACCTGATTTATTGAGTGCTTCAACCCCACCTCTCCCAACCTAACCCCTCTCACAGGTACTCCACTTACCTCCACACACACACACACACATACACAGACACACACACATACACACACACACACCACCTCTGAGGTGCTTTGGGGGGTCGGGACCATCTGACCACCAGAGAGGGGGCTCCCCTCGGTCGGTGCAGGCCCAGGCAACAAACCCTAAGCCGAGCGGCCAGGAGGCGAAAATCGATCCTAACTGCTGGGGATCAATACCAATAATGGTGATGCTCTTGTTTGGCCCTGACCTAACGGAGACAGATGAACAGCATCTGCATCTGCTTTGCCTTGCCACACCAGTGAAGCAGCGGCTCTATACGGCCAGTGCAGGAGAGGCTGCCAGCTTCTCCTCCTCCTCCTCCTCCTCCTCCTTCTACTTGGCCTCCACTCATGTTGACATGAAACTGCTGGCTTCGGTGAGAATGTCTTGTTTAGCTCTGCAGCCAATGATAAAAAGCCTAGGGTCACGTTAATTATGTACATAAATACTGTGCTTCTTTGTCTTTGTGTTGGAGTTCTTTGTTTTCTACAGGGTTTTCTCTTCATTATTAAGTTCTACTTGCTGTGTTATGATTGGACATGAGTCTTTAAACGGTGTGTTTTTTTCCATAAGAGAGCTCCCTGACTCTTGCCATTCTGAGTGTTGAGCATGGCTTTTATTGAGGACTGATAATAAGAACTTATCACTTAAAAGTCGGACAAAGTCTGCCGTACTGACTAAGGTTGGCGCCTCCGAAAATCTCAAAGAAATATTTGCAGTGGAGCACAGAGGTGCCACATAGGAGGATTGTGGTTCAGTCCAAACTAAAAGATACAGCGGCTGCCAGGAGACCAGACCAACAGTCCACACAAACACTGACCACTGTCATTTTCTCTATCTTGCATCCTCCTCTGTGGTGATGGGCTCACGTGAGTGATCCCGTCCACTCTCAGTGTGAGGCCTTGAACATTGAAAAATGAAAAGGAATCATTCACAAAAGCAACAACCCCCCCACCACACACACACACACACACACACACAGTGACTCACACACTGTGTGCTTGCTGTTAAGTGTGTCCTTCAACAATAAAATAAATGTTTTCACTCAATACATAAAAGGATGTTTTTCTCTCTTCAGAATGAAATTCAGTTCAACTTTATCATATCTCCTCAGTAAGTTAACATTCTGTAGTCAAGTTGTTGGTGTCATGCCAGCCCCCATCTCAAGCACAAAAAAACATGCAATCAAATTACCAACTTCAGTGATGCTGGTATTCATGTAGGGAGGAGATCGGCAGCTAATGGGGCCTGTAGTTTTGTTTTCTTTTTATATGTCCAAAGCTGCTGTTTGAGTAATTTGTCGCTGTTTGTTAATTAATCTCACAAATCTCATTTGTCTTACAGCCCTAGAGTACTGCAGCCAATCAATCAATACCTGATTTATCACTTTGCTGTTAGAAGGAGGCAAGATCAATTGACGTCTGACAGCAGAGAGAGAGAAAGATGGTTTTTGTGTATGTGGTAGGCGGTGGGGGATGATTGTGTGGGTATGTGTGTGTGTGTGTGTGTGTGTGTGTGGTGGGGGGGACCAGGGGTGGAGTAAAGTAGGAGGTAGAGGCCAGGAAGAATCATGTAAAACAAGAGTTAATGCAACAAAAGCAGTATTCATTTTGACAATGCCATGCCAGGAAATTATGTTTTCTGAAACTGAACCACAGCACCGTGCTATGTTTACACATTGGTTGCACTGCAGTCTGTTCCAATTATGGTAATTTTTTCCCAGAAGTCTTGTGTCAGACAGGTTAATGATCCACTAATGCAGAGACATTGCTTCTCCAAGGGGCAATTACAGGGAGAATATTTCCTCTCAATCTTACAATCAACATCCTTGGACTTTCTCCTGACACAACAGGTTTTGTTGACCGGCCTGCCATCGTTGGTCCTGTTGCAGCAATCAAAGCGTCTCTCATCCTTTTTTTTGCTCACCCTGTTTAGTTTTCAAAGCATATTTCATTGTGACTGACATGCACGTCTGCTGTCATAGTGGTCTGTGTTATTTCTTCTCATGTTCTTTTCTTCCCTTTTTTCACTAACAAGGACTCCTCCTGTTTTACATTAGCAGGGATAAACCTCTGAAGCTGGCTTGTCAGAGAAGGTAATTAGGTGAGGAAGTGGAACTTGGATGGGTCTCATCCAGTGGTCCAGCAGGGAGAGGTCAAAGTGTAGGGGCTGAGATGAGGGAAGGGGCCTGGATCCAGTGGGCCAGCACTGGGGATGTGGAGCCAAAGCCTCAGTGATTGATCTACAGATGAGATGAGATGAGATGAGATGAGAGACTCAGTGTCTCTCTGCTTTAAAGGGCAATTTCGGTGTACAATGAAAGTTGGCATGTTAAAACATCATGCCAAGTTGGTATGTTTGCTGAGGATTAAAACTACACTAGCCTGTTGCATTTCGAACTTCACTGTTTTTACCTTTTTTGGACGAGAAGACTAACAATAATAGTGCTAAGGGCATAAAGCATATAACAAAGGCCCTGGCATTCAAAAACAAGGCATTGGGAGCTTTGTAAGTTATCACATTGTTTATTAAAAGGAGTGTTGCCTTGGTTTTTTGTGGTTGATGAAAGTCCATACAAGTCTATTGACGACCCCCACACACAAACATGCACACACACACTTGCTCAGGTGCGTACACACACACACACAATACACAATTCATTGGGTATTACGGAATGGGACTTTAGTAACGGTAAAATTTTAACAAGAACACTTACCAAATAAGAGGATCATGTTGCACAAAAGCGGGTGAATGCTGTGCATTTTGAAGCAGACCCAGCGCAGTGCAGGTGTACGCCTTTCATCCTGACAGACAGGCATAATGACAGCACACACACACACCACTGTAACCAATTACGGGAGGGCCAATGGCATATTCAACAGGTCACTGCTCTCTTCTCCCCTTGCCATCCTGCATGGCTAAGCATCAGTGGCCAGGTGTGCAGGTGTGTGCGTCTGTGTGTGTGCGTGTGCGTGTTTTTGTGTGTGTATGCGTGCACACGTGTTTGTGTGTGTGAGAGACAGAGGGGGGAGAGAGAGAGAGAGTGTGTGTTAATGCCTGCTCAGACTGCAGGTGGGTTTGTGTCCTTGAGTGTGTGTGCGCCTGGGGGTGTGCATAGTAGGGAGGTATTATGTATGAGAGCAGCATATGGATGTGTGTGTGTGTTGGCAAGTGTGTGTGTGTGTGTATCGGAGATCAGTGGCTACCTGAGAAAGGCTCATAGTGTTCCAGTCCACTGCTCTCAGGTGAGGCACACGTGGGATCTTCTTACCGCACACCCAGCTGGCCAGGCAAACCAGCTTCATCTTTAAAGTTTAGCTGTATAGTACACTACTGTTACACACATACACACAAAGATAAAAAGACAGTGAGAGTGTAGGTGCCTGAGTGTAAGTGAGATCATTTCTTTAATATCCTTCACACTTACAAACATCAATTGATTTTGGAAGAAAGACACAAAAAAGGAAGGAAGAAAGAAAGAAAGAGTCGAAAAGAAGACCAACAGGGGGACACAAAGTAGAGGGATTTTTGGAAGAGCACAGTGTGTGTACATGTATTTCTGTGTGTGTGTGTGTGTGTGTGTGTGTGTGTATGTGTGGGCACGCTAAGGGGGTGTGGGGGTGGGTTGGTGTTAGCCCCCCAGCTGAGGGTTCATAGAAAGGTCCTGCAGCTGTGTGTCTCTGGGGAGCCGAGCAGGGGCTTATGGGTAGTCTGGCTCGCACACTCCAGCAGGACCGAGCAGGCGAGCACAAGGGCAGCCCAAGGACTCCTCGACCATTTCTCTCAGTGCTGCAACCTCCTCTGCTCCTCTGAGATGATCGCACCAGCAAAACAAACCCTCCCTTATTCTGTTATCATTGCTATTTTCCCTCAGAGAGAGAGAAAGCTAGACAGAGAGAGAGAGGCAGACAGACAGAGTGAAAGAGAGAGAGAGAGACAGACAGAGACGGATGAATCAGGCGTCACGAGTCTGTCTCCTGCCTTCTCTCACGAGCTTCCCCTTTCACATATTTCTCCTGTTTCTCTCTCTCTTTTCACTCTTCCTCTTTTTATTTTCATTATGGTGTCCTGTGGGAGCTGGAGGCTCTGACGCCTGTGCGAGGGGAATTGACATTTTGACAGCACCTCGTGCCCACCAGCATGACACGGGCAGGAATGTGCATCAGAGATGATCTCATCACAGGGCTTCCTCTCACCGCCGCTCAGGTTACGTCTCACTACCACACGCTCCCTGGGGGTGGAGGTGCTGACGGTGCATGCGTGCGTGTTTGCGTGCATGTGTGTGTGCGTGTGTGTGTGTGTGTGTGGGTGAGTTTGTGTGTGTCAGAGAGAGTGTGTGTTTTGGGGGGTTGATGAGGAGAGGAGAGGGAAATTAAAGGGAGTACACAGAAAGATTAGGAGAGATGAGAGAAGAGACAGTAGAGAAAGATAAAAGGAGAAAGGAGAGAAGAGGTGCAGAGGGAGAATTAAAGGAAAGGACAGTAATGGAGAGCGCGACTCAAAAGAGAAAGGAGAGAAGACAGTGAGGGAGTGGTGAGCGAAGGAAAATGATATTTCACAGGAGAATCACACGCGGTAAAGGGCATCATAATCTCAAACAGACTCCAAGGGTATAGAGTTGTTCACATTTAAATTGTTCCCCTTTAGGGTATGTATGTGTGTGGGAATAGGACTGAATCTCTCCAACACAGACATAAACACTCACCAGGAGGTTTGGAGTTAAAAAGTGAAGGGTTTAAATATATATAAGCCACCCCACTGGTGAAGGAAGTTTCTGTGACCTCTTCTCCTTTTCTTCTTAAGTCCTTGAGTACAGACACTTTCGCAAACCTTCTCAAAAAGTCTGTGAAAGAAACATTATATTTGCTGTGTGTCCACAGTGCTGTGCAGTGTTAATCTTATTCAGCACTATATTTATTTGAAAAGGGACATTGATAAACACAGCTAAAACAAATGCAATGTGCGGCAAAGCAAAGTGACGGCTGATTAATGACCATTGTCCCCCTGGCAACTTCCGATGTTTCAATGGCGGGTGATTCTGATTTCGTACATAAGCTGTCATTTTAAAATCTCTGTGCTGATATTCTGACTGCGATTAATGGGCATGAAACCCAACGTAAGAGCATGGCACTCCCTTGTGTAAACACAGGCTTCCCTTTTAGCTGATGTTTGGGTGGGGGTGATTACTTTCCACTCGCTGCCATCACCTCCTTCAACAAATGACTCAAATGTATATACAGACTTATATAGCTCGTGAGGCAATCACAAGGGTATGATCAGTTCACCACAAAAGCAGTAGTATTACAACACACATTTGGATGCATTTCCGGTGGCTTTTGTGGTTGGATATCTTTGACTCTCTCTCTCTCTCTCTCTCTCTCTCTCTCTCTCTCTCTCTCTCTCTCCCTGCCTCTCTTCTTTTTTTGAAATAATCTGTTGATTAAGATTAGGCAAAGAAAGGGAAAAAATGTTTGACACGTGTGCAAGTGCTCAGGCTTCCCGCGCCTATTCTTGTCCACACTAGTTGTAATTGTTCCAGCAACCTGACACTGCATAAATATTTGTCCAACATGGACATGCCCCCATTCATGCAATGTTGTCAGCAGTAACTTGATCACCCCCTCCCGACACACACACACACACACACACACACCATCGCTTTCCCCAGCCTTCCCTTGACCACCAGGATCCACGCAAAGTAATCCTACCCAGGCCCCTGTGGTCATTATTGATAGCCTAGTAAGTCTTACAGTTACAAACCAATTACTATGTCATTAAACATTGATGCAATATCCTACAAATATCCTTGCCAACACCCCTAGACTCCTTTGCTATTACACATACACACAGACTTCCCAGTTTTCCAAATTACAACCCCCCGAGCAGTCACTCAGAAACATGCCTACATACAGTAATTCCTATTTCCACAAACTATCCCCCTCCACACACACACACACACACACACACCTGAAATGGTTATCGTCTTTCTAGATCCTCACGGCATACTTTCTCTGTTGTACTTTCCCTCCTTTCATCCCTGTCTGTGTGGCCTCACTCTTTCCATGCACTGGAGGAGGAGGAGGAGGAGGAGGCGAAAATGACAGCTGGCAGTCTGCGGTAGTGGCATCAAGGCGGGGGAAATGTGGCGTCGGTTCAAGAGGTAAAGAAGTCAAGAGGTGAATGGCGTGTCCTCACGGTGACTCTGGTGGGAAATCTGGTGACCTGGTAAAGTGATATAACAACACCAGTGGGGTGACGGGGAAAAAGGTAAAGAGAGAAAGAGAAAGAGAGAGAGACATACAAAAGAGACACAGGGAAATAGAGAGAGAGAGACAGAGACAGAGAGACAGACAGGGAGGGAGGAAAGGAAGAAGGTTCAGAGAAGAGACAGTTGCCACCTCTACGTGTGGTCGAGCTGTGACACATTTAGAGGAACTAAATGTGTCACTGGGTTGCTCCCTTTCATTCACACACACACACACACACACACACAAACTGTTATCATACACATATCTGTACGGTAGTTTACATTCTGTAAAATCACATTTGAATAAGTGTGATGGCATTTTAATGAATGCCTGCATGCCTATGTTGTACATAATTTGTAATAATTGTATCATCACTGGCACGAAAACACTGGCAGTAGTTCCTATCCAGGAACACTCCACAACACGTTACTAACACAGGAACACCCACAATACTCACACCCAATTCCAAGACACACAGCAATCTCACTTCTTCACCCAGGCCCTACGTCATTGTACCTCCAGTGCTAGTGCATCCTCTGGCCTGCTGATAGCGATAGGAAACAGGCTCTTCCTCCCCCAAGAAGGATGTATATCGTTTGGCCATCCTATCGGCTCTGGAAGCTAAATTCAGGCACGGCTAGCTCAGGCAGCACTGTGCACAATACATGCAATGGCCAGGTCCTGGACTACAGAGGCCCAGTGTGTTGCGGTGTGACGAAGGGAGTAGCCTAGCCTGGGGGAGCTATAGTTAGCCTTATGTGTGCCACAGCTGGCAGTGCCAAGCTAGCCTCAGAAGACACATGGCTAAGTGAAGCGCAGCACTAGCCTCAGCAGACACAGCTAAGCGGATGGTTTGTGTGGTGTGTGTGTGTGTGTGTGTGTGTGTGTGGTGTGACAACGCTGCTCAACCACATGAAAGGAAGGAAGGGAACCTACTACTTTGGTTGTCATGGTTTCTGACGCCCACGTGTTTCTTCTTTACTTCCCCGCCTTTTTTGTTGTTTGAAATGTCAGTTTGCTCAGTCTGTCTTTCCTTTCCAGTTGTCTCCTGAATGCCTTTCCACCTGAGTGTACTTAGCCTAGTGCAATCAAAAGTGTTCAGTCCTCAAACCTCAATCTGCAGTTATGTATTTGCTAAAGAACACCCACAACCCACCACATGTCAGGGTGATTGTGTTGTTAATGTGTGTGTGTTTATGTATGTGTGTGCGTGTGTTTGTGCACATGTGCATGCGTGTTTGTGTGTGTGTGTGTGTGTGTGTGTGTTTAGAAAGACACAGGCAATTTTCAACCCAGTGGTCAATTTGCATTAGTCACAAAATCACTCCAGACCTGTATATCATTCAACCTTTTTTCAGACACTGTCCATCACTGTTGCTATGGTGTCACTAAATTGCTCAAACTCACTCACTTTTTATGAACAAGTCCCAGCTGGGTGTCCTTTTGAAATCAGAAACACTTTGTAAAGAAAGTAACAGTTCACTTTTTTGTGTGGTGTGACTCATGAAATCCTTCTTGCACTGTTGCCAAGTAGAAACGCAAGAATAGAGTGTCCCCCTGCTTGGAGACCCTTGAAAGTCATGAACATTATATTAACATTGCCCCATGTAATTCAAAGTTTCTTGGACTTTGAGCACAGCTATCAGTCCTTCTGAAAGGAATCATTAGCTCACTTGAGTGCACAGTGATTCTTATGCGCTTGATGGCTAGGCTCTTCAGCACATTTATTAGCATCTGTTATAACATTAATTTGGAATGTAAGTAAGGGTAAAATTAATTTGATTGAATTAAATATTTAAAAATTTCCACTAACTTTAATAATTATGCTCATCATGGTACAGCTCTCTGCGGAACCAGTGAAACACTATACCCCTCATAAAAATCTTATGGTTAAAGTCCACTAATTATTATTCTCTCTCTCTCTCTCTCTCTCTCTCTTCCCCCTCCTCCCTTTTCCCTCCCTCCCTATCACCCTTGGCCTCCTGCAGTTTTCCTGGCATTCAGTGGTGGACAAATAGCCATTAGTGCTAGCACGTTAGCCAGGCCATGCGCTACGCACTGAAGTTTATGGAGATTTATGTGTCTCCTCTCGCCTCTAATTGCCTCCCGCCACAGTGGGCAGTCCTGCTCGTGCAGGGGGCTGGGGCTGCTCCTTCCTCCTGGCCCGCCGCTGATAATGGTCTAAGCAGGTGGGCCACCACATTGTTTACGTCTGGCCTTTATGGAGGCAAATGGTCTTTTCACACCAGCCCTGGAGTGAAAGAGTGTGGAGAGGAGGAGAAGAAAAGAAAGTAGCGTTCTCTCATGGGTCATAAAAGTAAAAGAGTTGTCAAACCTCAACTTGGACTTCAGGTGGTGGGGTGGAGAAGAAGGGGGTGAAGCACTAAAGAGCATCAGTGGAAACAAAGGCAGTTTGGAAGTAAACTTATCACAGGGGCAGCCATTTTGTGAAGGAGGTGGAAAAAAAGATCATAGAAATGACTACAGAGTATGGCATTTGAAGGTAGCCAAATGGTGAATTAAGCCCAGCTTAACTTTTTTTTTAATATTTGACAGACTGACACAAATTTCATCAATATTTTATAGGTTATTGGTAAGTGTTACAGCTTTACTGGTAATTCATTAAATCTTGCTTTAGGCAGAAAAAGTCTAAGAGATTGCAGTTTGAATTTATGCCTTTTGTCTGTGATATCAATCTTGGTGCTTCCCACCTCTAAAAGAGAAAACTAAAATACAGAAAATCTCACCAAGAGGGAAAGAGCAGCTTACTAATAGACACTAGAGATTATAGTTTTCTATCTTGGATCTATGCCACCAAGTCGGGCTAGCTTTGGCTGTGCCCATGTTTCATATTCAAAGTCACGTTTACAGTCCCAGTCAATATATCTGGCTGTGTTTCTGAGTGTGTGCATTTTGTCCATTTGTTTATGTCAGTAGTGGTGTGGTAAGTGTCTGGGTTGAAATGAAGATTTTTTTAGTCACACTTTGGAATCTGCAGCAATAGCCAAGCTGAAAGTTGGACCTTTACACACTGTACGTTTTGTCAAAATAGAGCCACCAGGTCCAATTGGACTGAGACTCGGTTTTGTTGGGTGGTTTGTCAGCCGTCGGTCTGTTTTGTGAAGGCTGGCCACAAGTTTTACTGGCATGCTGAGAGAATGCTGGGCACACACTGGACAAATCTGGCATGATCTGGACACAACCTAACAACAGTGAGCAGAACCTTGGAAACCGCTAAAATGTTTCAACTGCTAGACACTGGCTACAACTTTTCTTTTAATTTCTTGGAAGTGTTATGAAAGTAATTATATATATTTTTTACAGGCATATTTATAAATATTTATGAATGTTTTTGCGCAGGAGTCATCGTGTAAAAGAGCTGGCTCTCTACAAATCCTGACAAACATGTAAAGGGCAAGGATTGGGGATTTTAAAATTTGGCCTTTTAATTTCTGCTCCAAAGGAGTTACAGAGTAGATGGTCGGCTCACCAAGCTATTTAAAGTTACACACCTCACTCTAGTCATATCTCTTCTCTCCAGCTTGCATTTAAATTTTAAAAATGTCCCGACAAGCCTCTAGGAATAAAAAAAGAGAGAAATTCATAAATGTTTTTTCTCCCTCTTCCTGTTGGGCCATTAAAAACCAGGCTCATAATTTTTGCAGCGGAACATATTCCTCTCCGAAGCTCATCTGATGAGACAGGCCTGTCAGGCTGGGCAGGCAGGAAGAGCACTAATGACTGCGTAGAGCTGGGCCACTTAAGGCATGAATATTGGATACACCCAGATGAGTGCACTTCTCTCCAAGGCCTCAAATTGTGGCTATGCTCATAGCTGCACTGTCTGGATGCACAATAGACAAAAGTCCTCGTGCAAACACAACCAGACCGTGGCGCAAGCCGGAGCCGTCCAACTGAAGGTGTGTGTGTATGTGTGTGTGTGTCAGGGGCATAACTATAGCAGGTTTATAGCTATAGAGGGCCTGTGACCTCTCGGGGCCCGTCGCTACCCCCACCCCGCCTCTTTTTCATTAACAATCCAACTATCAAATAAAAACAGCTTAATAAAATTATTATCTTTTCTTGTCGTCATACTGTTACGCCAGATCTTGTTTCTACTGAGATATAGCAAGGTAGGCTAAGTGTTTTGTTGTGATTTGAATGGGTCGCTGCACATTCTAATCATCATTCAGACCAAAACAAGTAGAATGCCTTTCAAACACAAGAGCAGCTGCAAGACGCAGTAGGAGCGTAGAGACCAAGAGGAATAGATGACAAAACTCCTAAAATTACTGTACACCAATTTGTATTTTTAACCAAGAGTGGCCATGAGGACAGGTCACCTAGCTGCATTAACTGTGAACAGTTATGCAACAGGTAATCTAAGGAACAGAAGTAGGCTATAGCCTAACATCAAACAGACAACATCTTGGATTTAGACTTTCGAAAGTAGTAATTTTACAAGTAGACATCTAACCGTGATATCCTGTCCATTGAAAACATGAGAGCAAGCATTCTACGCTTGTATGTTTCAGCAGAGGGATGAAGAGGTTTCAGCATTTTGAGTGTTCCCATAATTTTATGCGAGTTATTTGTTAATGCAGTAATATTAGATTACCCCTTATTAATAAAATCACCCTTAATGTGTATTGCATGTATTAGAGCTAAGCCATCCTCGGGTCATGCTATTTCCTGCATGGGCCCAGTTCAAAGTTTTGCACCTGGGCGCCATTGTGATGGTTGTCTGGGTATGTAACGGGCACAGAAAACAGTCTTAGGCAGACGAGATGTGAACTGTGGTATTATTTGTGTGTGTGTGTGTGTGTGTGTGTGTGTGTGTGTGTGTGTGTGTGTGTGTCTGTCTGTCTGTCTGTCTGTCTGTGTGTGTCTGTGTGTTTTGAGAAAGTAAGTGAATACAGAGTAAAACTGGCAAAGATGACACACAGAATGCAGTGGCATTATGAGTGGGTGTTTATCAGGCACTGTGTGTACATGTGTGAGTGTGTGCATGCATGTGTGTGTGTGTGTGTGTGTGTGTGTGTGTGTGTGTGTGTGTGTGTGTGTGTGTGTGGGCGTGCATATGTGCCCATGTGTGAATTTGTAGTGTCTGGTGGAGTGCAGGCAGACGCGTGGGTGAGACACGTGGCGGTTCGGTGTGTGTGTGTGACTCATTCCCTCTGTGGTCTTCACGCCGGTGGTGGCATGGCCTTGTACATGCATGTATGTATGTGGGGCAGATGAGAGACAGGAACAGCTGTTTACCAGACACCTAGGGCACGGTTGACTCAGGGTGAGGCCTTTGATGGGCAGAGCAGGTTTACAGCACAGACATTCGGGGATCTCCTGCACACTAATGGAACACTCTATTTCTGTGTGTCGCTCAGAGTGGAGACGAATCCATCCATGTTTCTTTTATAATGCTAAAGGTAGACGAGACAAGGTGAGGTGAGGGGAGGTAGCTTACTCATAGCGCAGCCTTGGTCATGAGTTTCTCTTCAAGCAGAATTCCTGTCAAGGGGGCAATTTCAAAGAGAGCGTGTTCATGTATGACACATTGACTGAAAGCCCCTGGTGCATACCATATCTTTCTGATGTGATCCTTAGAGATATGTATGACATACTGTATCTATGATCAGCAAAAAAAGATAAAAAGGACAACCACAGTGTGAGTCTACTTGCATTATCACTGTCATGGAAAAACACGGCCTCTCTCACATTTCCCACATGTTTTAATCCATATTGTATTTCTGCCTACTTACGTTGTGTTTTTACATTTTAAAAATAGGGCTTGAATGTCTGTGACAGGGAATAGGGAAATATTACAGTATTTGGATAGAAAAGCAGCCAATAGCCTTTTAATCCATTACATTCTTCCAGTGAATCCCATTTTGCCATGCAACGCCTTGGCACTGCAATCTTTCCACAGCAGAAAATCACTGTCCAAATAATTTGGCTCCATACAAATGGGGAATCCCTCTCTGCCTCAAAAACCTTCTCATCAGAGGCACTCACATCAGGCTGATTTGTCTCGCTTATTCTCAGAAACTCCACCTGGCTTGTGAGTCACACTGGTTTAAAAAGTGCCTGCCAAACCACAGTTGGTTCTGAATTATTTATCGAGAGAAACACATAGACGAGAAATGTCTTTAAACTTCCCTTCATGTCAGTCATCATGACCACTTGATTTTCTTGGTGGCTTTTTTGGCTGGCTGGTCTTGGAGGTATCGCCCACACGGCTTGGCACTCGCTCCCTGGGGCTGGGTTATGCTTTAGTCGCTGGCTTCAAATATTCCCAGACTCTTATCAGTCACTGGCTGAAGGCCAGATTATCTGATCCCAGTTCCATTACTTGTCCTTGTTCTGAGATATTTCCCTTAGAGTCAAAAGGTGTGATTTGGCACATTGTGTAATCCAGAATATGCAGTATGTATGTAGTACAGTATGTAACCCAGCTAGGGCCGTAATGTTTGAAACGAATGGGAATGTAGGGACAATGTATGTTCTAAAGAATGTTGGGGTCTTATGTGGAATTATGTGTGATTTTTAGAATCTTACTTGTTGTAGAACACATTCTTTTGTAGAAGGTTCCAAAACTCACACCTTTATACTGTATGTTAATGGCCCAAACAACATACAGATGAAATGGCACTACAGTATGCTAGTATGTGTCTGACCCGCACACTAACACAATTTGCCTTCTAATTCAGCTATACTTAAACCCATACATTTGTCCTTACATCTCAATTTTACCATGCCTACTTTCTGTAGGGACCACAGTTATTCTATATTATACAAACCAGATGTATAGTGGTCAGGATAAGGTAGTATCAGTATTTCCCAAGTTGAAATTCCACTTCTGTTCTCCTTCACGAGTTCTTCCTGCACCTCCAAAGCACTGTATGCATGGCCCAAGTTCATAATTCATATTTTCAGTTCAGTTTCAAGTGCAAGTGCTTTTCAATGTGCCTAAAAATAACCCAACAGGTGTGTCCAAACTTTTGGCACTGCAGTTCACAAGGCGAAGTGCCTCATTAAAGTCATAAGCAGAGCAATTAGGCTAATGGTACTCTCTTAGCTTTCCATTGCAAACATGAGCCTGTGCTGGCTTTCATGAGGTATAGACCAGCCTGGATACCATGAAGCCCCATTTGTTGGGATGTGTGTGTGTGTGTGTGTGTGTGTGTGTGTGTGTGTGTGTGTGTGTGTGTGTGTGTGTGTGTGTGTGTGTGTGTGTGTGTGTGTGTGAAAGAGAGACAGAGAGAGAGAGTGTGTGTGTGTGTGTGTGTGTGTGTGTGTGTGTGTGTGTGTGTGTGTGTGTGTGTGTGTGTGTGTGTGTGTGTGTTTGTGTGTGAATGTGTGTGTGCCCCACAGCCAAATACATGCCATAAGACACAATGCTGTAAAACAGGGAGTTGAAAGTAAAATAATTAACAAAATTATATGCCTCGGGCGCTCTTGACTTTACACTTGTCACCTCCGATGCGTTCCAGCAGATCGGCTCGGCTCTCCTGCAGGGTTGAAGTCTCACAGCCACACCCGCAGTCCAAACACGTGCGGTTTGGCCTTCGCTCACTTCACTCTCTTGTGCTGTCTCTTCCTCCCCATCCACCTCGCTTACTTTCTCACTTTTTACTTTGCTTTCCTTTCCTTTCCTTTTCTTTTCATTTTTTTCTATCTTTTTGTGTGTGTTTGTCTAAGATAGATAGATAGATAGATAGATAGATAGATAGATAGATAGATAGATAGATAGATAGATAGATAGATAGATAGATAGATAGATCTCACAATATTTGCTCATTTTCCCTCCTCCACACAGGATTTGAGGGATTTGACACAAAGCTGGTGCAGATGATTAAAGACACTGCAATCTCCTGATCCCTCAATGATCTGTGAAAGCTGATACAGGTCTGCTTTACATAGCAGGCCCATCTCTAATGTGAGCGAGGAGCAGAGTGACCATGTGCCTCTCCTCTTGCTCTCTCTTCCACTCTCTCTCTCTCTCTCTCTCTCTCTCTCTCTCTCTCTCACTCTCTGTGTCTTTCTCTCTCTCTCTCTCTCTCTCTCTCTCTCTCTCTCTCTCTCTCTCTCTCTCTCTCTCTCTCTCTCTCTCTCTCTCTCTCCCTCACTGCTTGCTGGACTCTGTCGCTGCTCACGGTAACCCCCCTGCTGGACCCCCATTCCTGCTCCTGTAGCTAATAAACAACACAGAGACAGACTATCAAGCTTCCCCATCAGCCTGTCTCTCTCTCTCTCTCTCTCTCTCTCTCTCTCTCTCTCTCTCTCTATATATATATATATATATATATATGTATATATATATATATATATATATATATATATATATATATATATATATATATATATATATATATATATATATATATATATATATATATATATACATATATATCTTTCTGTCTGTCTTTCTCTCTCTTTCTCTCTGTTTTGGTCACTCTCGCTCTGTCTCTCTCTGTCTCCCCCCCCCCCATCTCTCTCCCTCTGTCTTTCTCTTTCTCTGTCACACACACACACACACACACACACACACACACACACACACACACACACACACACACACACACACACACACACATTTACACAGACACACACACACAGATTTCTTTGACCATGACAAGATGTTTGCCAATAGTTTCTAAGGTTTCACAAGTATTTCTTAGTTGGAATCTTGGATGAAGTTACTTTTTACAGTAGCATATACAGATATGTAAAATATATTTATAGTGTTGGTGCTGTTTCTCCATCGGTGAACAAAGAGAGAGAGGGAGAGAGAGAGAGAGAGAGAGAGAGAGAGAGAGAGAGAGAGAGAGAGAGAGAGAGAGAAAGAGAAGGGGAGAGACATAAAGACAAGAAAAGACAAAGACGAGAAGAAAAGAGGGACAGAAATTATTGAGACGGAAGAAAAAACTTCCAAACTTCCATGTGTGTGTTTGCGGGCAGAGAGAGAGAGCATTTTAAAGAAACTAATGAAACTAAACTCAATGCTTATGAAAACAAACTTAGTGATTACAGAGTGTACATTTATGCCAGCGCAGCTCAGAGAAGAGCTAAACTGCTGATTTGAAACATCAGGTGTTAACCCAGTATATAAACTGCCTCAGGGCTACAGAATGGTTCCTCAAGGCCACTGGAATAAAGCCTTGTTGTCCTTGACCTGCTTGACCCTAAGGGGAACAATAAGCTGTGCTGCATCACAATTACTCATGACATTTCCCTCAAATCTGCATGATTTAAAGTTTATTTTTACATGTCTCATTTGAAAACATGTTTGTGTGTGTGTGTGTGTGTGTGTGTATGGTGTGTCTTTGTGTGTGTGTATGTATGTGTGTGTGTGTGTGTGAGAGAGTTCATTTAATAGTAGTTTTTAGTGGAAAAAAGTTCTATTTGTCTAACTTTGAATATCAACAATTTATTTATTCATTTACTTATTTATTTAGGCAACCATTATGCTGTCTGCTTGTACAATTTAAAAGGGGTGTTTTCTAGACTGTATCTTTAATTCGTGTCTGTGAAGGGGTAGCAGTAAATTATTGAAATGGTTTCTGTACGTCGGAGCTGTATGATTGGCTGCCGGAGCCGGTATCTGATATCTCATAGGTCAAGGGAGTGGAGAAGTGAGGGGTTCATTAGGATGCGTGCCGTATGTCTCCACTTAGATGTTCTGAGGTAGAAAGTTCAGGAGATACAGACAGAGATGAAGTTGGAGATGGGGAGGGAGAGACGGGGGTGGTGGTGGTGGTGGGGGAAGGAACATGTGTATGGTGGTCCCAAGAAAAACTGCAGAGAGAGACTGAGAGAAAGGGACAGAGAGGTGTAGAGGAAGACAGGAGGAGAAGGAGCTGAGAAAGAGAAAGAAGAGTGAGAGAGACAGATAAGCAGACAGAGAAAGAGTGGAGGGTAGGAGGAGAGGTGACACAGTGACAGAGAGAGCAGGGAAGGTATGGAAAGGAAAGTAGGAACTGAATGTGGAGAAGGGAGAATTACTGAAGGGCAGTGAGAGTGGGAGTGTTCCTGTGTGCTACAGGAACTGAAAGCACAATGGCTTTTCAGTCTGAATTTTCACCTTATGGACACACACACACACGCAAGCAAACACACACACACACACACACACACACACACACACACACACACACACACACACACACACACACACACACACACACACACACACACACACACACACACTTGAACAATGTACAAGGTTAGTGAAATGATGGATGGGGTGTGTGTGTGTGTTGGGGGTGGGGGGGGGGGGTGTAGCATAAAGACACAAGGGATGACAAAATGAGAAAACGAGCAGTGTGTGGAGAGATGAGGAGTTTCTCCTCTCTGTCTCCCTCTTTCTCTTTCTCTTTCTCTTTCTCTCACTCTCTCTGTACCCTGCCATATTTGCTGCTGATACTTTTCATTTGGCTGCATAGTATTCTCTAATGCACAATTATCATATGCTTCATAGAACCTAATGTGTATGAATGTAAGTTTTTGTTTTGTGTGAATGTGTCCATATGTGTGTGTGTGTGTGTGTGTGTCTGTGTGTGTGTGTGTGTGTGAGAGAGAGAGAGTGTGTGTGTGTCTAAATGTTCTGCTTGTGCTTACATGGTTCTGCTTTGACTAAACAATTTTGTCAGACCAATAAATCTCACTTGAACTAAATTAAAAAAGATGTGCATCAGTGTATGTGCGTGTTCCTATATGTTTGCGTGTATTTGTGTGTGTGTGTGTGCATGCGGGGCATTTCCATATTCATTCCATTAATTATTACAGTTTTTTTCAATTGTTTACACACAATTCCTTGTACTTCAGACACAATGACCACAACATGTAACTCATGCACCAAGCCCATTAACCGATTCTGCTAAACTACGAACACAATTCCTGCTTTGCACTGAAATTGCAGTTCTAAAATACACTTTTTTCAAAACACTATAGACAATTCTCTGCATTTGGCATAATTTTCATGACAGAAATCTCTTGTTTTCACAAGGAACACACAGTGATTCAAAATGTTAATGTCAATTGCCCTATTATGTACACTGACTCATCACATCGGCAAACACCTGTCACACAGCTTTACAATTAGCTATCAGAGCTTTGGAAGAGGCAGAGCCACAGCTAGAGGAGTGAGAGTAAGAGGAGGAGGACGGGGAGGACATGGACGAGGACGAAAAAGGACCGTAATCTCTGATGAGATCAGAGCCATTTTGGTTGACCATTTGGTCAACGAAATTATTTTACAGTAGTTGTTTAGTTGTTTACATATCTCTTTCCATATTCTACAATCCTCAACACGATTGAGGATTTTTTTTTGACTGGAGATGAAAGTGTATGACCAAAATCCACAAATGCGTGTACCCTTTCTCTAAGCTATGGAAGACGCATGTGGAAATATAGCAATTGATGCTTTTCATGGATGGATTCGCTGCTTTGATCACATTTTGATCAAATTGATCACAGCTGTATCAGTTGCTTTCATACAACACAATGTTGTTTTATAACATTATCATTTGCTTATGTCATGTCAGTTACAGTTTTTCTCTATCGCTTTGGTACATTTTTCGAATCTTTCTTGCAATTTGCAGAAGATCGAGTGCATTTCTCAAAACAGTTTGGACAAATAGCAAAACACCGTGGATCACCTGCAAAAGCCAGTCTCTTGCTCAAAATGCTTAGTTCATCCCTCAAAAGCAAGTTTTTGTGTCAATATACGTGTCAGTGCCATCAGAATGTTTAGTCAATGTGTCACTGTGTACGGATAAGACAGTCAAATTCATTAGTCATGTTGGCAATTGAATAGTGCACTTCGAAGGGACATTTTGATGTAAAATGTGGTTTAGGTGTGATGATAAGTGTTGTACATTTCACCTCATATAATGTATATGTGTGAGATTGATTGTAAAAGACAAGATTCACATTTACAGAATGACTTCTTTATTGGCAGACATTGACATTGCAGTGCGTAAAGAAAAAAAAGACAGTACTGGACAGAACAAAGGTAAAATACAGTAAGTAAACATAGGTCAAAAATATAAACATAGGTCATGCAGTAAGTAAACAAAAAAATATGAACATCTCCCTAAATTCTAAATCCTTATCCTGATCTTCAGCTTCTTCACATTCTCGTCTGTCAGGCCACGAATTTTCACCCACGTGACACCGGCAGCGTGGATAGCATCTTCTGGAGTGCCTAATCCATCCTCTTCCAAATCCTCCACCATGCAGCCTCACCCCTCTTCCTCTCCTTCTCCCTGTTGTTGTCCATTTTCTTGTCCTTCCATTGTCAGACATTGTAACTTTGTATTGTGCTCTGGTTATATACTTTCCAGTAGATTGTTCATGAGATGCTCCCTTGAACTCATTCAGAAAACTGTTGATCATTGGTTTCTCAACTCTCTTCATTAGAAAAAGTCTAGATTCAAGCAATTTACCAATTTAGATCATATTTACAAATGTCTTATGGAAATGTATAGAAATGTGCTTGACATGTTATGATAGCTTGGTAAATCATTTTGCATGTTAAGACTTATATGATGAACTATAGCCTAAATGTTTTGAGGAGTGAGACTATTTGATAGATTCCCATAACAAAGCATTTTGATTAGCATGACAAAAGCAATTGATAATGTACGAAAAAAACTGAGAATTGTACACAATCATTTGCATGGATGGACAAAAGCATTTGCAATTTGTTCAATGCAATGAGAAATTGCCTTTTTCATATGCACAAATGGCATGGTGATATGACAATTGAACAAGAACTTTTGAGAATTTCAATTCTGATGTGAGAAATGTACCAAACCAATTGAGAAAAACTGTAAAATGAATTACACTTATGGATGTCGAATAGTCGTTCCCAATAAAACTAATAGTCTTCATTTCATTGCATAAGTTATTACATACAAAATTGTTGAACAATCTGTCAACCACATTTTATACCTTTCTTTATCATTGTTTGCTGAAAATTTCTTCTACATTGAACAATTGCTCTCAGGTGAACATCAGCTGTCTTGGTCCATACAATACACAACATCTGCTGACTTTTCTAGACACTCTTTACACTGTAAATGAAAGGGGTGGGGGCCAACTCAACAAGTATGTTGTTTTGTGGGATAATGTCTGTTTTCACCACTCACATCTGGTCAGACGTGGTTTGCAGCACATGACAGGATGCTGGTCAATTGTTACCTGGTACCCCAGAGGGGACTGACCAGGTATTGCAATGACCCTGTCCGTGTGTGTGTGTCTGCGTGTCTGTCCACATGCAATAACGCTGTCCGTCCACAGGGGGACCAGGTTGCCATCTCTGATTGCGCTTGTTCACATGTGCACAGCTCTACCGAAAGGGTGTTACTTATGTTTGTTCTAAATAAGTGACTGTAGTGTATTTTTCTTTTGCACAATGCTGTAGAATCGCAAAGAGCATATACAGTGAAAATGTGAAACATACGTATTCAGTGTCTTGTACTCACCTTCTCCCCTAACTACAGCAATGTGCAACTTAACTGTAGTTTTCAAATTGCTATACAAGTAGTGTATAGTGCTGTCTTGAGCATTTTCAGGTCATGTCTAGGAGTTCTGACCTTTTTTTGCATTGTAAAACACTGACAGAATAAACGGTCATTATGAAAACATGACAAAGCCATTTGACTATCTTGTTCATAAACGATGGTGTCAAGACTTCTCATTTTGGTGACACTGGCAGTTTCATTGACATGAATACTTGCTTTTGAGGAATGGATGATCCATTTTGAGCAAGTGACGTGCTTTTGCAGGTTATCCACTAGGTTTTGCAGTTTGCACTAATTGTTTTAAGAAATGCACCAACTGCTGTGCAAATGTAAATACTGATGTGAGAAAAGCATCAAAGCAACTGAGAAAAACTGTAATATGTTTGGTTAAAAACCTAATTTAAATAATCTTTGCGAAAGTACAATTAGGATACTCTCATTCTGTTGTTTAACAGCAACAGCACTTAAATGGCTGTCAGCCTTGCTTATCTAGTGCATGAGGCAGTGTGTGTGTGTGTTTGTGTGTATGTGCAATTATGTACCTATCTGTTGTCTGTGGAAAGGTATGAAGCATGGCAGAAGCAGGATGTTGCCCCCTCTGAGCGACTGGTTTTGTACTTTGCAGACTGGCCCACCTCGCCCTCAGAAATGCTGCTTATTAGCATACTAGAGAGAACAGCATGGCTTTCTGAAACTCATTATCATACACAGAAATTCTTTTGAACTTCTCTCTACTTTTGGCTTGGTAAAACACATTTTATTTCTGTTCAAATACGAAAAAACTTCTGCTGATTCTACGGGTACTCAATGATTTACCCACATTGATACAATGGTTAGACTGGTGCAGATCTAGCACACTGCACCAAATACTGATAAAACTGCTGTCTGTGGACAATGGGTTATATGAACTGTCATCATGTAAATGTGCTAACACCGTTAGCGTTGGGAAATGAGCACTTCACTATGGCCAGCTGTTGTAATTGTCTGCCATGAATAGAATAGAATGAACTAATAGACCTGTTTAGCACCCATTGCCCTATGGACTTCATCCATAGAGATAGCGGCTTTTAGGGAATTTTCATAGTTATGCTTTTGCAAACAGTTTGTTGTTCTCAGGTTTACTCAGCTGTGGCAGAAGACTAATGACCGGAAATGTATTCAAACAGCGAGATAACTGTTATCTTCTGAAGTACACAAAACAAGGCCTACCACAATAGAATGTGTTTTCTGTTATACTATACAAAGCCTTGTGTATATGCATGCATATTGGCAGTATGTGTGTGTGTGTATGTGTGTGTGTGTGTGTGTGTGTGTGTGTGTGTGTGTGTGTGTGTGTGTGTGTGTGTGTGTGTGTTTGTGTAAGAGAGAGAGAGTGCCATGGACAAGTGTGACTTTCACTTTCCTTTCAGATAGTGCAACAGTCAGCGAAAGCAGGAGAGTCTTTGCCGCCGCTCAGGCTGCGTGTTGAGCAACAGCCTGTGAAATCTGCCTGCTTTAACACCCTTGATTCACAAACTCTCTCTCTCTCTCTCTGCCACGAACCTGTCGCAACACCCCTTGCACGCTGGCGTTCCTCTAAAGCCAGCACATGATAAATGTGTGTATTGTTCTCCAATATTTCCCTCTTGTTTCTCCCTCTGACATCCACTATCTTGGTAGAGTGTGCAAGGAGAAGGAAAGAACATAAAACGGGCGTAAAGTTTTCCAGCGTCGCACAGAGAGGGCACTGACGTGAAGAAAGAGGCCATACCATAAGTCTGTGGGTGACATCTTGGTCCGACAGTGATGTCATGATGGTGGCGTCAGATAAAGAGCTGTGAGGGAAGTTCTTGAAATGTTAGGGGAGGAGGAATTCAGCTCATGTGTTGGTGGGGGGATTTTGTGTGTGTGTGTGTGTGTGTGTGTTTGTGTGTTTGGAAGGTGGGGTGGGGTGTGTTAACAAAACAGTCGTTTATTCATAAACAACAGGTGAGGCTGTGCCAGAGAGCTGCCATAGGCCCCTCCGGCTCCACAGGCAGAGGGTGAGGGATGAATGCGGTGTCACCGGTGATTAATCTTGTTCTGTAATGAGCTGTGAGCCTGTGAGGAGACTACATCCTGGGTTTACATACACCCCCCCCACCCCCCACCCACCCCCCACACACACACACACACAAGCTTTTACATTTAGCAATACAAAGTGCATTCTAAACTCACCCCGTCCGCACAAACACATATATACAGTACATCCAAACATATACAAGCATAGGCATTCACATGTGCGGTGACACACACACACAGACAAACATATACATACACACAAACACACACACACACTCACATACACACACACACACACACAAAGAAACACACACACACACACACACAAACATATACGAACACACACACATACACTCACAAACACACCCACCTTAATCAATAGCATCTTGAGCTGCAGAGTAAGATGAATTGAAATCAAAGTGCTGATGCTGATTCTGAAAATTGTGCATATTACTGTTGAGCTAGACTTTAATCTGCAAATGCTCCAGTTTTCAGCCTGCCCTGTCGAACCATAAAAACATCTAGTATAGCCCCACACTAGCTTTTGGTTTACTATCCAAGCAGCATATACATACATTCATTTTAAATTTCAGTAATAGTATTTAAATATGTTTTGGGAAATTGTAGAGAGTGTAATTATGGTTGCTTGGCATTCTGCTATATATGTTGTCTTGGGTTTGCATGTGCTGTATTTTGGTGTTGTTTGTTGGTTGAATTGCAGAATCTGGCTCACCACTGCCCCTCATTTGAGTAGTTCAGTATCAAGCTGACTTTAATTTTCAAGTCACATGGTCCTGTCTCTTCTGATTTGACTGAGGTTGAGAACATGCGATGCACCCTGTCAGACAAAGTGGAAAAATCCACTTTCCACCTCTATGTCTGAGCCTTACCTTTCATTACGATTCCCTCCCTCAAAAAAACGTTAACAATCATTGTTTGTTGTTGCCCAACCCCCAATTCCATGAATTTCTATTGACCATCCCTAACTATGCTTGGAAACATTTCACGCTTTCTCAGTGCTGAGCTCTATTAAGGCCCATTTCTCGTTCTTGTTCACCGTGCTGAACTCAGGAGGACATGCCAAACACCATAAAGCTGTTTCCGCTTCACAACACGTGCAACAGATCACTCTAGTTTCATGCTATCTCCAGGGGTAAGGCACAGTCAGGCAATCACAGACACACACACAAAATAGAGAGAGAGAGAGAGAGAGAGAGAGAGAGAGAGAGAGAGAGAGAGAGAGAGAGAGAGAGAGATACACACAGAAGGTCAGAACACGTTCTGGTTTTGATTTAGCAGAGGCCCTGCTGGCTGGAATCCTGGTCACACTCGTTTAAGACATGTTGAAGAAAACTTGTGTTGTTTTGATGATTTGTCAGAGCTTGTTGAGTGCACTGCCTCGTTCAGGAGCAGACTTTGTGTTCCACACTACATCAGGCTTCACTTTTGTGTCCATCACTGGCCCGGACAGTTTTCAACAACTCTGTCACAATTGCTCGCCGGTATGATTGTTTATGTGAGGCTGCTAGTTGTTTACTACATGCCCATATTTGTGTATGCGTGTGGAAGTGGAGGCTATTAGCATGCTTACAGATTGCGGTGTGTTTGTATTTGTGCATGGTCGACATGGGACATTTTGCAAATCTGTGTGTGTGTGTGTGTGGGTACGTAGGAGTGCGTATGGATGTATGTGTGTGAAGAGAGTTTCCATGTGGCCGTGCATGCATGTCCTCCACGTGTGTATTTAGCCTGGTGTGAGTGTGTGTATATGCAGTTGTGCTTTATGAATAAGGCAGTGAGAAGTGCCTCTCTAGCTGTTGGCTCTTTGTTATGCCTGGGTCACTGCGTGGACGCCCAAGTAAGCTCCAGGGTGTGTATGTCAGGAAGGTCAAAGGGCAAAGTGAGGGCAACCAGAGGTTAAACAGGGTGAGTTACCTCTTTTGAGAGCTACCCCCTCTCCTTTCTTTTTCTCTGTGCACATGGGCCTTGTTGCTTGTCCTTACATCTCATGATCTTAAGCACCTAACTCACAGTAACAACAAAGCTTGTCAAAACTGTTTCTTTTTCAGAATCATTTTCTTTCTTCACTGATCCAAAGTGTAGTAAGCAGATGTATGTATTTGGATCTGGATGAGCGTGACCAGGGTAATTATAAAACATTTATATATTTTTGAAGTTTTTCTCCACCATAAATCTATTAAAATAACTGATGTTTATTTGCATTAGGAGTGGAAATCTTTTCCCCAGTTTCCCTATTCTTTCCTCTATATTTTTTTTCTAAAAAGGAACATAAAATATTCATCCCCCATAAGCAATAAAAGATGTTTTTTTGCTTTTTACCCCTTAAGGACTTTGAAATAGAACAATGAAAACACCCTTTCCTTGTCATAGTAATATATTCAGAGATCACTTTATAAATATATTTTTTTATTCCCCTTTTCTGCTTTTTTTTTTTTTTTAATCAGGCGATATTCAAGGACGACCTTAGCCTCTGCCCCAGTGTTTGTCATTACTGATCAGTAGGAGGTCCTCGCTGTTGAGTCTAATTGGGTCAGAGGAGCAAAGGAGACAGAAAGAGAGAGAGGAACAGAGGAGATACTAAAGACAAACTAATGCCACAACCCCCCTACACCTAACCCCCTGCCACTGCACCTCCGAACCCAGTGTCTGTGTGCGTCTCGTGGGGGTACTCAGACGGCCTGGCCCAGGACCCCACTACACAATGCTCCTACACCACGGGCGGTCCTATGATATGATGTGTGGAGACGGCGTGCTACAGCAAATGAGCAGAGAAGGCTCGTCCGTATCTCTGGGAAGGATGAAACAATAATGTGAAATAATAATAATAAATAGCAGCAAACAACGTCATGGCAGACGGAGAGCAGGGTATGGAGACAGAGGCATTGTCATGACAACAAATGCCTGAGTGATCGCACAGCAGTGGCAAAATATTGTTCTCTTATATGCCAGAACCAATTTCTCGTCTTGTTTTGTGAAATCTCTCTCATATATTTTTTCTTGGGTTGGATGACTGGTGTTGTGGCCCTGAAAGTGCTTCGTTATTATTGAGTGGATCTGTTGCTATGGCACTCAGATCTGATGCCACTGCGAGGGCATTCATCTTCATATTAAAGATGACCAGTCGGTGACGTCAATGACATGTTTTTCCTGGTCGAGTCGGTGCGGATGAGCGTCACCAGCACCAGCACAGCTGATGTCAGACGCAGCTTTGGGGAGCTTAGCTGAGAGCTTCACCATGCCCTGACAGGAGCTGATCTCAGACCAGACTGAAGGCATGTGCACCAGTCAACCACACACATACATGTCTGCAACACACACACACACACACCCTTGTCCACCCTTGCCCATCCTTGTCTACTGATATTGTGACTCCACGAGTGTTAAGAGGCATCGATTCAACAGCATGTTTGTAAGTGATATCACTGTTTACTATATCAAATTATCCATGTATAATTGAACAAAAAGCCATAGCTGGCCCAACCAAGTTTTCATTATCACACACACATACATACATAAAATTAGACATGCACAGAGGATTGACACAATCTATGCCCATACGCATGCATGCAGGAAGATCCTCGAACACCACTACACTTGCAAACACTCAAAATATTCAAAATCACCACGTGAAAGTGTTTTCTTTCTTTTACCCAACACACACACACACACACACACACACACACACGCACACACACACATGCACGCACACTCACCATGGGTCTGGTTACCATCACAAGTTCTGGTATCCACTATTAGGCAAAGGCTAGAGAACACACACACACACACAGACACACCAGCTTGTCACACCCTGTGCTCGTTTGAGGAATCTGGGGAGATGAGAGCGAAATGCAGCAGGCCTCCCCTCAGCGCCCAAGGCTCAGAGAAATGAAAGAGGACTGTTACACTTTTTCTCATAGAAAAGCTATATCTCTGTCCCATACCTCTGGGACACTGAGTCAAAGCATGGGTACTTCTTAAGAAGTGAGGATGAGAGAGAGAGAGAGAGAGAGAGAGAGAGAGAGAGAGAGAGAGAAGGAAGACCGAGGTGGGTGGGACATTACAGGGAAGCGCTAGGAAGGTGGGGGAGTTGTGTTTCGCTACTTAATTATCGGAGGAGATCCAGGCAAAGAAGAAACCGCAACATGAACCATGGAGCTGTTACATATTAGTCAGTTTGCACTTGCTGTTCCCTGGCATTAGCATTCGCCTGCTGTCCTGACGCTAAAGCTACAGTTAGCAGCAGTGCCACTCACAGTTCATACACACACTGCCTTACAGACATGTCACTGTCTCTATCTTTCTCTCTCTCTCTTCTTGCTTTTTTTACACCCACAAACACACAAACTCAACAGGCAAAATCTCTCCAACATTAGGACAAAATACATGACCACAAACACTCATAAACATACACTAAGGCACTAACACACCTAAGCAAATCTAAAAGTATTTTTGTATTTTTCCCCCATTTGTGCAATATACATTCAAGGAGGGTATTCACAGGGGGTCACACACAAAATGATCAAAGGAGATGCAGAAGGCCAGTTCTGGGGGGTGGGACAGCTGAGGCTCAGGAGAGCATCGCGAGGACAGCGAGATGGAGGAGAGACCTTGGTGAGCCCTGTGGGTGGCTGAACAGCAGCTACTTGGCTGGGCTTGTTTACTTATTGTGCCTGCCGATCAACAGGAGCAAAGATGGAGCTATGGATTCAAGCCTCAAACAACAATCACTCCAGTCGTGCTCGACTGAAGGCTGCATTCAGTCCTTTAATGGGCACACTCTTCTGGGCTTTGTGTAGACAGAGGTGAAGGTAAGGCCTGTTTTTCTTTTCCTCAACCACCCCCAGTCACCCCTCCACCCCACCCCCTTCCACAGTTTGTTTCTCTCTGTCTCTGCCTCCTTGGTACACATAAATGAAATATATACTTTGGTGTGTGAGTTTGTGTGTGTGTTTGTGTTTCCATGTGTGTGTTGTGTGTGCCCACCCCAAACCCTCCATCCTCTTAAAGCCCCCCCACCACCACACACACACACACACCAAGCACACATTCACAGACACACACCAGTAGATATCCACAGTCCTCCAAAACATGAGGAAAAAGCACAGGGCAGAGCACTCTGAGGATGTACAGTCTTGTTTGTGCCCCTCCCTCTACCCTTTTTTTATTTTGCTTTGGGCTGCGCAATGACAGGGTGCCGTCTCTTCATCCTGCCAGTCGTTCATCAGAGAGAAAAATTGATGTGTGTCGCCCTGCCGACAGGAGCCCAGCATTCATCTCACCAGTAATTATGCACACCGCAGCCACCGACAGGCCATCTCAGTGGAGGCCCCATCTCCCTGAGCTGCGGACGGGTGAGGGGGGTGTGTGTATATGTTGGTGTGTGTGTGTGTGTTGGTGTGTGTGTTTGGGAGGGATTCCGCCAGTGGGTGAATTATGGCCACCCGGCACCTCCTCCTCCTCCACCGACAAGTTGTAGCCAGTCACCTGAATAATTTACGGTGGGGCCTCTTGGGCCGGTAAGTGGACGTGGCAACTGAACACCGGGCACTCTCTCCGCCGCGGAAACTGAGAACCTTCACCCCTTTTCCCGTCTCGGCTCAGCCACAGCCCAGCCCACGCCAAGCGCAGGACATGACATGTTCAGTAATACCACAGGCCCCTCTCAGGTTTGGTCAGGGTCTAGGAGTAGGTTTACCGTTACGCTGGGGTGGGCTGTGTGTGTGTGTGTATTGTGTGGTTGTGGGGGGTGGGGGGGGGGGTGGAAGCTTTAGCAGAATCTTCTTCTGAAGGACATTAGTGTTTGCAGCATCAGCTGATGCCACATGGAAAACAAAATGGACTGAAAAAAGAACAGCTTTTAGCCAACAGAGACACATAAAAGAATTTACATTTTATTTGTCTCCACTTGTAATGTAATTGTTAGCCAGTCATGTCACTGATTGTTTGCTTTAATACTCTGTTCGTACGTTTAACCCACATTCAGCATTCTACCCAAGCCACACCTGGTTGCAGTGTTATCTTTGAATTTGACCATGCTCCTTTGACTAGCTAAAGCATGCTATATTTACGCACCGTTATACACTCCCTTTTAGCATTACAGGCTCAGATGGTGCCAGCAATCATCCCTGATGGTCTATTTGCAGCCTGAGGATTTCCATAAAGATCTCACCTCAGCAGCCGTTGCCATCAGGAGCAACATACGCTTGGCAGACGCGTCGGCCCATAGATCTCCATTAGATGTTTATTCAGTAAAGTCCCTGTCACGCCAGGGTCAAAGGTCAGCACCTTTAGGGTCGACCCCTGCCTCTGCCGCTGTTTTCTCTAGGTGGAATGGCCTGTGTAAACAGAGGCCCCCAGGCCTCCGACACTGACCACAGAAAGAGTACTTTTGCAGATTGGGTGCGAACAGTCAGCGGGCCATGTTGGGATGTTTGCTGGATTGGGGGAAATGGATGGCCGTATTTGTTAATTTTCCAGAGTCCACTGCTCTGGTCACAATGGGCAACAAAGTAGCCTAACTATTCTTTGTCTTTCAAAGTCATATTGATAAAATTGGATTGCTGGTCAAATAACAATTCCAATAACTTGGTAGTTTAATATTACATAAAAATATAAAATAAGTAACTAACAGTGTGGTTTTCAATTTCCTACAAAATTTTATATAACAAGTCATATGTATGTAGTGCAATAATACATTATCCTTTGTGACAGCCCTTATAAAGTCAGATCCATAGAGAGTGGTTTACCATTCAGTTTTCACAGCAGCTATCAATGACAATTAAGAATTGTAAACCGTATTCTCTTTCCCTCTACTTCTCTCTCTTTCTCTCTCTCTCTCTCTTTCTGTCTCTCTCTGTCTTTCTCTCTCTGGCTTGCTGTCTCTCATTCTTGTTTTAAACCCCAGCAGCCTCTCTGCCTCATGTCTGAACATGGCTGTTCCAGCTCCCCAATCGTCTTCGTCCCATCCCCATGCAAATGCCACTCATTCTCTCTTTTTCCCCCACATGAAATCATCTGCCTCTCAAGTTTTTTTGTCACTCCTCTCATCTTTTTCCTCTACAGTCAGTCTCTCTTTCTGTTTCTGTCTATTTCTATCTCATTCTCTCTCTCTCCTTTTCCCTCTCTCTCTGTCTTTCTCTCTCTGACTCACATACTGACTGGAGACCACAGACAGGATCTGAGAGTCTGTGTCCGCACCGGGGCCTCTGTCTGGGGGAGAGTGTGAGAGGTCAGGCTGGAGTCCTTGTAACCTCCGAGCTCTCTCTCTCTTACCCTCTCTCTCTCTCTCTCTCTCTCTCTCTCTCTCTATCTCTCTCTGTCTCTCTCTCTTTCTCTCTCTCTCACTTCCTCAGCTCTCTGAACTCACACAGACTTCTTCACGTTTTTACCGTTAGCGCTGGCTTGACCTGGAATAAAGCTATCAGCAAATACCAAAAACCAGCTTCCCCCTGACAATGAACACATCAGGTTTTACTGTAAGTGTCTCTGTTTGAAATCCCATTGAGTGTAACTGGCACCAAACATGTGACAGGAGGAAAATAACCGAAATGATGAAAATCTCCATCTCACCATCACCACCAACAGCAGTGTATGCTTTTGTCTGTCACTCAAAAAAATCCCCATTCAAGTACATGTTAGAAAGAGTAGGATGAACAGAGAGAGAGAGAGAGAGAGAGAGAGAGAGAAAGATGGAGGAGGGGGCTGTGGTGGTGTGTCGATGGAGGTGGTTATGGTTGTGGTGATGGAATTTCGGACGCAAAATTCCTCTGTTCTGCTTTTTTCCCCGCGCCGGAAAATCTGATTAGTTTTTGTGCTAAAATCCCTGTGCATACATTACTGCTACCCCCTGCATCATGGCTAAGCCTCCCCTCACACTGGCCACCATTCCCCCTCCCTTTTTTGTGGGGAGGGGAACAAAGGCCGAGACGATTGAGCTCTTTATTTTCATGCGGTTGTGAGAGACACTGGTGGGGCTGTCTGCACAGAAACAGGAGCGTAGGTGAAAGAAAGGACAGAGAGAGGAAGGCCCACATACTTTGTGGGTACCAGGTTATGGGGACAAAAAATATCTGTGTGTGTGTCTGTTTTTTTTCTGAGCCAGCAAAGTGTCTCATGTCATAAAGACGTACGTTTGCTACATTCGTATACAGTAAAAGGCGTTTTTAGTCACAAGCTTTTGTTTTGGTTTATTTGAGTTTGCTGAAGATGGTGCAGAAACACAATTGCCAAAGTATAGAACCCCATGTGTGAGTATACCTGTGTGTCTTGGTGTTACTTTGAAAAAAAAAAAAATAATCAGAAGAGCAAACTAAAGAAAGTATGAAAGCTCTTCTGTGAGGAAAACATTTAAATGTTGTAAAGACTTTTTGAAACTTTATTTACAAATATCTTGATTACTATCACTCACATGAGCTCATGCAATCTGAGATGTTGCATCTTTTTGCTAAGTAGCTGCTTACCATCAGAGGCTCTGTGCAATATGATAAAACAGTACCAACCCAACCCACCCTAGAACCAGTTACTGGAAGAAGACTTTTTGGTAACACTTTATTTTACGGTTCCTTTTTTTCCCCACATATCTACATGTAACAACATGTAATATTTAGTACTTACACTGTACATACCTAACCCTTACCCTGACCCTATGGTACAGTGAAAGTACACAGTGTTACATATTGTTACAAACTTTGTTACACTGTACTTTATGATGTAGATACTCTAACAGGGACTGTAAAGTGGGTAACATTTACATTGTTACACACTTTCTTACACTGTACCTAATGATGTCACAGGGACAGTAAGTAACCATAAGGTGTAACCATCATTTTTATCTAAATAGGTCTAAAGCCTTTGTTGTCTTAAAGGACAATAGGTTTCAGTGAAAGTATGTATGTACAGAATGAGTGGTTATAAATGACTTCAAGCATGACTTTTATATAGAAAAAAGCAATATAAACTACTCCTACAATTGCTATTGTCTGTTGTTCTTTCTGCAGGGCCAAGAGATGCTAATCAATAGAACGTTATAAATTTAAATATAAAAGCATGGGCCAATGCTACTTTTAAACAACAACAAGATAAACAACTTTTCTTTGCCCTGCAGAATATTTGCATTGTTCTGCTGTAATTTTCAAATGATGATGGTGGGGGAAAGAGACGGAAATAAGATATACCCTGTAAAAAAAACCTCTCCAGGGTTCGAGCAGAGAGAGAACACGAGGGGTGCGTGCACTGTTGTGTTTTGGCCCTTTGCGTCTGCATGCGCACACACACCCACACTGCAAGGGGCTGGCACATTTTTTGTGCATTTTTATCTCATGAAATTGAATATTCCCTCTCATCCCTGGTACGAAACCATAAGCACTTGAGGCGGGGAAGGAGTTTTTTTTAGGAGAGATGGGGGAAGGAATGAATATTTCTCCCTTTTGAAAACTAGAGATATATTTAGAATGTATGCCAGAGAGGGACATTAAAGATGAGACATCCTGATGGGAGGAGAGAACTCGCCCCCCTGAAAATTCACCGCAGGAGAAAAAAAAAGAAGTCAACATGTTCGAAAGCAGACAGGCTTTGCATTTTAACAAACTGAACTATTTAGTATAAAACGTTGCCCTGGATGGCTCTATTATATCTTACAATAGTGATGTGAACTTGAACTGACGTCGATTCTGGCAACTGCCAGATGTTGTTTACCATGTTGGTAATGAAGGGTTGTGAGGCTCCGCCACTCCAACTGGCTTCTGTGGAGGATTTTCAAATGGAAACGTGCACCCAGAATACCAAGCACTTAGTGCCTTTACTGATATCTTAATGAATGCCCCGCTTTCCTGGTGCCTCTTCAGCAATGTGCTGGTGGAATTCCTCCCGGCGTTCAGAGCTGTGCATGTAATATACATTCAGAATTAGGCAGCCAGTGCTTTGATATATATATATATATATATATATATATATATATATATGATCCTCATGGTGCCTTGCATATTAAGAGATAGGGAGGTGGCATGTTAACTGTAATTTTGATTGGAATGTATGCAAGACAGTATTGAAACATACTAAGATTTTTTTATGACAAAAGTTCAACCATAGGGAAAAAGATGAGGTTAATTTTTCTGAAATGCAGTTGTACTGCAATGGGATATTTATCTTAAAATAAGGACATAAATATTTAAATGCTTAAAATTAAATTACTTTTTAATGTATGTATCTTCTGAATCAGTTGTATTCTTAGTGTGCGATATGAGGTTGTTCATTTTTTTGTAACACCCAAACTTTGGCACATGAACTAATTTGCACAGCCCCTTTGGTGATATTTGACAAAAAAGTACATCTTTTAATCAGTGAACATAACCAGATCTGATAACAATCAAACCACAGATCAAATAACATTGCTATTATATACATATTGTATACAAAGAACATATCATATAGTGTCAGGCATTCCTGCCTCATTTTTGATCAGCTCAGGATTCTCTGCAGACTCTAGCAAAGTTGCATTGGACTTGCTAAGTGTTGCCCATGGACTTTGAATTGTGTTTTGTGTGTCTGTTGTCTTTGTGTTTTTTTGTTCTTGTGTGTTTGTTTGTTGTGTGTTGGGAATGGTTCTATTTGTGAGTTGGGTGTCATGAAAGGTGCTTTATAAATAAAATGTATTATTATTATTATTATTATTATTACTACAGAGGAAAATTGGCACAGCACACCCTCAGCTGCCATTCATTTAAAGCTTTTCTTCATGGTGTGTAGCATGTGGTGGTGCATCCCACAGACATAGCACATAGCAGCGTCAAAACTTGCACGTAGTGACAGAGTGGTGACAATGGTTGGCAATAAATGACACGTGGTGAGAAAGTGATGAAATGGCTCTCTTTTATTTTAAGTGTGAAAGAACCTTGGAACAATACTAGGCAGACTCACACAGTACAGAACATGATGGTGCATGTGTCAATGTGCCAATATATGTTTACCCTGTTTGTTGGAGACTGAATATACATACTGTTTGTTTGGTTGGTTTGTCTATATAATTTACTGATCAAAGTTATTCATTATTTAGCAAGAGTTCAGTACCCGACCAGGGAAGCATGGTTCCAGTTTAGCTCTGTCACAGCGAGTTTCTTGCCTTCTCTCTTCAGCAACCCATCTCGTCCTCCTCCTCCACCGAAACAGCTCTCCCTCTCTCTCTTTTTCTCTCTCTTTTTCTCTCTCTGAGTCTAATCAGGCCTTCACTTCATTTCTCTGTTGCTCTGTCAGTTTGTTTTTCACAGTGTCCCCTGTAGCTGCTAGGCTTGTTTGTGTGTCAAATTCGGCATTCTTCATTTCAGGAAGAGTAGGAGGAAGAGGAGGAGGAGGGGATGGGGGAGTGGTCTATCACATTACATAATTCATGCACAGCTTTGTTGAATAATTAATGAATCTCCCCAGTTTGAGAGGATGCCAGAAAACCAACTGGGTTGGCCAGTGTGTGTGTGTGTGTGTGTGTGTGTGTATGTGTGTGTGTGTGTGTGTGTGTGTGTGTGTGTGTGTGTGTGTGTGTGTGTGTGTGTGTGTGTGTGTGTGTGTGCACGCATTTATGAGGGTGTATTTGTGTGTGTATGTGTGTGTGTGTGTGTGTGTGAGAGAGAGCATTTGTGTGTGTGTGTGTGTGTGTGTGTGTGTGTGTGTGTGTGTGACTGTGAGTGTGTGTGTATATATAAGTGTGTGTTCTTTTTTTTGTGTGTGTACTGTATGTGTCTCCCTAAAGTTTTGTGTTCTTGCCATTGCACTGCAGTGTTACATTTTATAGCTCCCAGACTTGCTTAACAGCTGGCCATGATTAGTAATACACCATCAGTGTGTGTGTGTGTGTGTGTGTGTGTGTGTGTGTGTGTGTGTGTGTGTGTGTGTGTGTGTGTGAAAGTATGTGTGTGTGCATGTTTCTCTTTCTCTCTCTCTCTCTCTCTCTCTCTCTCTCTCTCTCTCTCTCTGTTTCTCTGTCTCCCCCTCTCACTCTTTATCTCTCTCTCTCTGTGTCTCTTTCTGAGAATGAGACAGGCAAAGAAAAAGAAGACAGCCTGCACAAGGACAGAGTTGCCCATATGCTTTTGTTTAAGTTGGAGATGAATCGAGGAGGGTATTGATCGCGTCCCTCTCTGTCTTTCACGCAGCACAATTCCCCTTTCTGGGGGACGTGTGACGGATCGCAGAGGACACCAGGGCTCATTAATGTTTTATCGGAGAATTGTTGGAGCCTATTCAACAGGCTCCTTTGTGCCCGGGCTTTGAGTAATAGAGGGGGCTTTGAATGAAAAGAGCCATGGATGTTGGAGGCCAAACATTTCTCTTGGTGATTGGAATACGTTGCATCATGCTGCTGCACTGTATGAGTTGGAAACTGTGTGTGTGTGTTTGTGTTATTGTGTGTATGTGTGTTCACCTAGGCTCAGTGCTACTGTGACACTCAGTTATAACTGAATCTTGCTGAATGGGTATTTGTTTATGTGTGTGTGTGTGTGTGTGCTTTTGTGTGTGTGTATGTGTGTGAGCGTAGCACAAATACACACATTTAATTCTTTTTTGCCAGTCCAAATAAAAAATTAAATGTGTGTGTGTGTGTGTGTGTGTGTGTGTGTCATATTTGTATGTGTGCACATGTAACTTTGAATTGTACATTGGCACAAAACAAATGTATGGCAGCCTTTGTCCAAAAAACAAGAACTAGGACATGACAAATGACATGACCGCCAGTCTTGGCGACCGCCCCCAAGCTCCCTTCCATCCCCGGCTAAACAAGTAAGGAGGGTGGGGTGGGAGGCCACGGTAGGGCGGCCTCTGAGACGGCTCTTATTAAATCTGGTGCCCTGCTCCAGTGGGGCCCCTGGAGGCCCTCTGCCCAGGAGCCAGCCATCAGTACTTGTCACTCTGGATGGGGTCACTCGATTAGTCAGTTGGGGCAGATGACAGGATGGCCTGTAAAAGGGGAGGTGACCCCCTGCGTGGGGCCAAGTGTCCCCCACCTAAAGAGCACTGACCCCCCAGTAAAGGGGGTTGGGTGGGTGGGTGGATGAAGGCTACTGATGAAGGAGGGTAAGAATGGATTGGGGGTTGGCTGTGATGTCCTGATAGACCCCTGAAAGTGAGGTGGGGGGGGGGGGGGGGGGGTGGAGGCACCCACAAGCTGACCTTGCTTTGACCTGCCTATATGAAGGAGTTAGCCTGGGGATGCCTCTTCTTCCAGGGACCTGGACCACAGTAAAAAATGAGAGGAAGAAGAAGAAGAAGAAGAAGAAGAAGAAGAAGAAGAAGAAGAAGAAGAAGAAGAAGAAGAAGAGCAACAACAACAACAACATGAACAAGAACAAGGAAAGTTTAAAAGAAAGTTTAAAAAAAGAAAGGAAAGAAAAACGATCACTAAATATAAACACGAATAACCCAAAATTAAACAGGTTGTCAGTAATCCAAGACCATCCACAATCATCTAATTAGATTCAAGTTAATGTCTCTCAGTGGAGATGATGTTGGAGTACAGAAGCAAAGTGTGGCCATTAAAAAAAAACTGAAAAAAGTTGGTAGCTTTTGTCTCTTGAGTTCAGTGGGGCCGTGCACAGCGTTACGTAAAGGACACAGATAAAGGTAAAAAACAAGGAGGAGAAATGCCAGGCAGTGTGTGGCAACCTCCACATGCCTGATGGATGAGCGCTCCGGTAATACTTTCTATGAAGCTTGTATTCATAAAAATCTATAAAGACATTAATAAATGGTTAAAATGCCTTCATAAAGAATAATAATGGTTGGAATTAGCATTCATAACTATTTATAAATAATCATTATTGCACTTGCAGGCAGATGAAGCTTTATAACCAAGAATGTACTGTGTCACTTGAAGTTGGAATAGGGCTTAAGACATAGCATTATAATGCCTTAGGAGTACAGTCATGGGTATGTATAAATAGTTAAGAGTAGTCTATATACTACATGACTGCTATAAGCCTTTATTAATGTGTTTACAGAGTCTTGTGAATACAAGCTTCATAGAAAGTGTTACCAGTGCTCCCTTTGATGCCTAGGCTCCTGGTGAGTCTTGGCATAGTCAAGGGCACTACCTTTAGGGCTGCCAGTTTAACGCGTTATTAGATTAATTAATTACACTGTAAATTAACGCGTTATAAAAGTTAACACAATTAATTATGAGTGGCAATTCAATGCACGAGCATTTTAAATTTGGCCCATTAAATGACCTGTAGACTAATTGGCAGTAGCATGTCACTTCTCATCTGCGTCGCTAGTCAAACAAATAAAGCATGATGACAACTGACATGGACACGACTCAGGAGTAGGAGGCGAGCAAATTGTTGCTCTGGCCTTTGAACAGAAAGTTTATTTATTAAAAGAATGAAGACGGGACTATCAACAAGAACGAAGTGATTTGTAGCTTTTGTAAAAAAGAATTTTGCTATCACCGCCAAGCTGCTCCAGCCTGACTTATCATTTGAACGCTAAACACGTCGGCAGAAGTTCCATTGTTACCGGTGATAGTGTTACCGCGAGTTCACTTCGCCAAACCACGCTTGCAGAATTTGGGAAATGAATGAGCAAAGCCACCACAGACCAACTGACAAACTCAATCAAAGGGTGCTTTCACACTGACAGCATTTGGTGCGCACCAAACGTCCCATTCGAACCAAAAGTTCTTACTCTGGTTCGTTTTTGTTGGTGTGAATGCAATCTCGGTACTTTGGTGCGCACCAAATCAACCAGTCTGAGACCACTAAAAAGGGGTGGTTTTGGACCACTTTATCTGCCCTACTACGGTTCCTCAGGTGTAAAAGCAACCAAGCCAAATTGGATGGAACAGTAGAGTTTAGTGCATTATTATTATCGAAAGTGGCACGTTTTAGTCTGGTTCCGGTGGCGATGGTCTTTGCGGACTATTTTGGTTAGTTTAGAACTATGCATATGTGAAAGCAAACCGTACCCACATCTGTTTGCTACATTGTAACATTTTTTTGACTAGTGCGGACCAAAACAATCGAACTATAGGTCTGAAAGCGCCCTAAATGTAGGTTGACAAGGAGGAGGCGGGGCCTCTAGCCCACTACAAAGCTCAGCCATGCATTTGAATACGAGTGTCCACTGGAGTGGGCAGCTCACACAGGCCTATGGACAGCTGTCCTCTCTTGCTCACAAATACCTGTTACTCGTGCGACGTCTGTGCCATGTCAGAGACTCTTTTCACTTGCACATAACATCATACAAAAGAAGAGGGCAGCCTTACACTCAGACAATGTAAACACGCTTGTCTGTTTGAGCATCTGGCTTAAAGGTGTACTTCCATCGTGTTTTCATTAATTTTGCGGTGTTCTCTAGTATTAATAATTGCCCTGTGCGCTGGTGTTAATGAAAAAAATGTTCTAGTGCTTCTGTTTCAGGCTGTTTTAGTTTGGTAGAGGGGGTGGGGGGGGGAGAACAACACGATTTCACCAGAGGCACGCTCCCTGCAGCTTCCTTTGCCCCACAGTCAACTTGATAGCAGAGTGGTAAAGGGGAAAAGTCAACTTGACAGCGCTAAAACTGCACACAGAATGTCTACGGAGATACAGCCGTATGTGTTTGATCCTGAATCCGAAGAGGAAGGAGAGATGGCACAAGCACAGTCGCTTCCTGACCGTTTGTCAATGAACGTTTCAGAATGGTAATATTTGCATGACAAAACAGTGCAAGTGCCCGGCTAAATGCAGTTCAGTCATTCAACTAGCCTGCTAATCTTATGCGAGTCAGTCAAACAGGCTAACATTATTTAATTAAAGCCCATTCGGTCAGTTTCTCTTATATGTATTTCCACGTCTACGTCACGCCGGAGGCACTTTTAGCATTGGGTCGTTTTTCCGCCTATTGTCTTCTTTTGACTGATATAGAAAACGGGGATAGAAAAACATTTTGATATGCAGCATGCATATGCAACTCGGGGTGACCTATCATATTTCAAAAGAGCAAGTACTAAACGGTTTCTCGTGGAAGTACACCTTTAAGGAGACATAAAGTTGTCTGTTGTCAGATCCTGCTTAGGGTGGGTTTTTGATTTTAGGAGTTACTGTAACCCCAGATCCTCTTTTGGGTTTGAGTTGTTATGCCCTATATACTGTAGCTTTTGATTTTTGGTCTGCTTAAGTACCTATTTGGGACTCAGCCTTACCCATTTCTGAATTGTATTTATTTAGCTGTATTTGTATTGCATTGTTGAATAATGCACCTAGCCTAATTAGTTTGCTGGGATGTGCTTGACCTTTTCTTTTGAATTTCATTTATGAAACACACTTCACCAATAAAAATGTGGATTTCAAATCTTCTCTTCTTAGTGTATTCAAATGTCAAGCACTACAAGCACTACAATTTCGTAATGTCCTAGAATTTGAATTTTTTATTTGGGGACCGTTAGCAGATATGAGTTTAAAATGTGATTAATTAGATTAATTAATTACAAATCCTGTAATTAATTAGATTATTTTTTTAATCGCCTGACAGCACTATCTACCTTACTCTAACTGAGCTCTGTGATTTCAGAAAGAACAAAACCACAAAAGAGTACATATCTAGTCTTAAACTAGCCTGGTACACCAGCCCCTCGTACTTCGTTTAATTTTGTACAGAGGGTCTAGCAGTGCTTTCCTTAGGCAGAATTTTTACCTAGACAAATGGCAAACAGGGGGTGTGTTTGTGTGCGATGACATTGACTTTGTATGGTACATTTGAAATGTAGTGCCTAAGCAGGCTAATTGCAGATGTGACAACCAGATGTTAGCGATTGGGTAAAAGCAGAGCCACTTGTTTTAAACTTTAGCAGAGTACACACCTCCAGGAA